>JARBWK010000009.1:90516227-91063727 GCA_030556195.1 Anolis apletophallus
CCAAGGACATACCACGGCCACTGCACCTGCATCCTTTGTTGCCTGCCATCATTGGTGAGGTTAAACATTGGTAGTACTTCTTGGCAACTATTATTTGAGCATTTGAAAAAAAATCACTGCACCATTCTTTTGGCATATTTGTTGACAAGAATGCATATCTGGGAATAGCTGCTGTTAATAATAGAACATATGTCATGCGAATCATCCTGGAGAAAGAGTGAGAGAGCTTGTGAGACAGAAGCCTAAGACAGAAGGATATTCCTTTGAAAGATTTCTTTTATTTAAAAAAACCAGCCTCTTAAAAGGAGTAAGATGACTCTTGAATATGAAGGAAAACCCGCATGCACACACACTTTTGAAATGCTAGAGAATATCTCCAGAGAGTGAATCAGCAAAGGAAGCACAGGGTGAAAAGGCAATAAAAGAAGAAAGACTATTCAGTGTGATTGAAAAAGAAAATCACTGTAAATCTCCCAAGGATGAGGTGAGCAGGACTAAAAGCACAAGGATAGAGGCAGAGGAGAGCACTGGCAAGCATCTATGGGAGCTGCAAAGAAATGGCGCATATGCACAGCAGGAGCCATGAGATGAGACACAGTGGCTGCACATATCAGAGAGGAGAGAGAGCCCATGGATAGACACAGCAGGGAAGGGGAAAGAGATAGATGGCAAGTGTGCTTATGGGAGTGGGGGAGGAGAAATGGTGAATGTACACAGCAGGGGAGAGCAAGTGAGAGACATACAGCAGATGCAAACAGCAGGAGGGAGAGATGTTGGAGCAGGGAGAAAGCTCCTCAGAGGAAAGGAAAAAGGAGCTGCTGCAACATTAATAAAAGATAAAATGCGATCATATAATATCGTCTAAAAGTCATATTTAGTACTTTGCAATTAAGATGAGAAAATGCTTTGGAGGGAAAATAGAAATCCTGGTTTATATAATTTTGTTTTTAATGGTGCTCCTCACATTCTTATAAACACACACTTTGCTTGAATTAATGGCTGTGGCTGCAGATTTACAATGAAAATCAGAAGTTGTTTATGTTTTCTGGATATTTTTCTCCCCACAATGGTCTTGATACTGCGCATTGTTTTTGCTGTCAGTAGGAGTTCAGCAATCTGTTTATAAGAAAAAGAAACAGACTATGGGTGTTCTTGAATTGTGAACTACAGGTAATAAATGTTTACAGACTTAATTCAAACAAGAATACAAGTATTTTTGTCATAATCAAAAAGATTGTGAATTAGATGAGATTGAAGTGAATATTTCATTTCCAGGATTGAGTTGTGGTTTAATGCTGTTTAAATAGCCCCCCCCCCAAACCCCATGTAAATTGCCAGTAGGAAAAAATACATTGGGGGAAGGGATATTTACAAATGATTATGTTGTCATGGAGATAAATTTCCAAAAGTTATTTTTGCACAACTACTCTCAGATTCTTCAGTCATTTTAGTCACTGTCCGTATTGGGTTGCGGATTCTGAAGGTAAAAGTCCACCAAAATGAAAGTTATCTAAGTTCTGCTGGAATTATGAAATCCACATGTCTATATTTTGGCTTACCATAAAACAATAGAAATTTTAAAAATCCCAATTAGTAGCCTAGTCACATGTCCTGCAGAAAAACGAGAAGTTTTTTTGGCACATCATATACTAATTGTTGTATCTCAGAGCATAACACCTCTGTTCTTTAACACCACACCAGTATAGTAAAATCAGCAAGTGGTTTATTGAAGGATATATGTAACCAAAGCAGGTACAAAGGTAAAAACAAGATCCAAAATTCAAACAAACAAGATAGCATGAAGATTCAATACTCAGAACAGGAACCTGGTAAAACTTGGAACATGAAACTAGAAATCCACTTGGAAACAAGACTGTCGTGAAAGTTCAATGTTGATGAGACTGAACTAAAATCCTTTTCCTGTATCAAATAAAGCTTTTCCTGTCCCATGAAACGAAAGGAAAGCATTCCGTTTTCCTTTACAATCAAATTAGGACTTTTCTTTCCTACTTTCTCTCCACATATTGTTCCCACACTTTTGATGTAAATCTATCGTGATTTTATTAACTCTTTCACACTCCAATCTTCTGGAGACATTATATTCTCAATAAAAACAATTTAAAAAATAAGGATTTCTTTTCTCGCACACGGGCTGACATTCAGCGATTTTGATAACTTTGTCTTAGTTTGCAAAAGTCTTTGACTTTGATTTTTTAACTGGCGTGTTTTTAGCAACTGTTTATTTAATGTTTTGTTTTTAATGAATTTGTTGAACATTTTTATGATTGTGATGGCACCAAATGGTGCTTGCTGTGAGGTAAACTAAGACAAAGTTATCAAAATCGCTGAAAGTCAGCCCGTCTTCTAGAAAATAAATCCTTATTTTTTAAAATTGTTTTTATTGAGTACCCCCCCCCCCCTTGGGGTGAGAAGGGCGGGGTACAAATGTATGAAATAAATAAATAAATAGCTTCTGTCTTCCAACTCATTAAATTCTGCACATCACAAATTATCCTCAGAAGACAGTTTCTCAGAGAAAGGCTGCTTGGACCCCTGTCATGAATTTGACCTTGGGAATCTGCAGGAAAAGCACTCTGTTCATGAGAAACCTTGAGCATCTCAGTAAGGCCTGGGCTTGGCTCAGACCCAGGAAAACCCTCATCCCCACTGACATCAGACACAATCACAGGCTGAACTACAACACTAATATATTTTCCTATTTCATCGAGTGTATAGCGTGTTTGCTTGGTATATGGGTAGGGTACAGCAATCGGTAGGATAAGATAGAACTGAAATACAAGAAGTACTGACAGGGATCATGATAATTTTATCAGTGAGCATTAAGAAACAGTAGGTGAGTGGTAATGTGAAGATGTTTGCATTGACAATCTGATGTTTAATACAAGTAGATACTGGAATACATAAGCTTGTGTCTCTATGCCACAGGACATAGTATAGATCAGGGCTGTCCAACTTCTACCGGACCTGTGGCTGGAATTCCGGTTACTGATGACCTGGGGGGCCGAAGGGTCTGCCTCCGCCCCGGCTCCGCCCCCTCCCTGGCTCCACCCCTGCCTTGCCCCAGCTCCACCCCCTCCCCGGCTCCGCCCCCTCCCTGCCTTGGAGGTGTCTGTGGACGACACCGGGGCTTTGACTTGGAGATAGAGATGAACACCAAAATCTCAGTCTCAAGTCCCAGTCTCTGCTTTGAACTGGATTATATTGCAGTGTGGACTCAGGGCCCTTCCACACAGCCATATAACCCAGAATACCCAGGCAGGAAACCCCACAAAACCTGCTTTGAACTGGATTATATTGCAGTGTGGACTCAGGGCCCTTCCACACAGCCATATAACCCAGAATAACTGCTTTGAACTGGATTATATTGCAGTGTGGACTCAGGGCCCTTCCACACAGCCATATAACCCACAAAACCTGCTTTGAACTGGATTATATTGCAGTGTGCACTCAGGGCCCTTCCACACAGCCATATAACCCACAAAACCTGCTTTGAACTGGATTATATTGCAGTGTGGACTCAGGGCCCTTCCACACAGCCATATAACCCAGAATACCTGCTTTGAACTGGATTATCGGAGTCCACACTCATATAATCTGGTTTAAAGCAAATAACATGGGATTTTATTCAGATGTGTGGAAAGGAAGTCAAATAAGAAGCCAGGGCCCTTCCACACAGGTCTATAACCCTGAATGATAAGGCATAATATTCATTCTGCCTCTGCTAATAATAATAATAACAACAACAACAGGTTCCTGGAGTAGGAGACCTCCAAGGGCCATCCAGGGCCATCCAGTCCAATCTCCTTCTGCTATAAGGGGAAAACACAATCAAAGCATTCCTCACAGATGGCCATTCAGCCTCTGATGATGATGATGATGATAATAATAATGGTAGGTTACATACCTGTGACCATCTTTCTTCGAGTGAAGCTCTGTGAATCCACACTTATGAAGTTTGCGCGCCAGCGCGGGCTTCCCAACGGAAACTTTTCCAGTTTAAAACTTTTTGGCGGTAGCTCCGCCCAGCCAACCCGGAGGGCATAAAAGGCGCCTCCAGCGCGCCCACGCCATTCCTTACGCCACGTAGCAACAAGGAAGGGTGGTTTGAGAAAGAGGGGATGGCCGGGCGGGTCGTGTGGATTCACAGAGCTTCACTCGAAGAAAGATGGTCACAGGTATGTAACCTACCATTCTTCTTCGAGAGCTCTGTGAATGCACACTTATGAAGATTTACCGAGCTAAGGTAAAGGAGGTGGGAACAAACCAGCCAGATTGTAGAAAAATGAACAGGTTTATTGCAACCAGCAACCTGAATAAATAACATGTTAACACATAATATATATATGAGTAGGAGGCAGGCTCCCACTTGTAAACACAGTGCAACAAGCACCATTCATGTCAGGCACGCAGGCCTCAAACATAAGTGCAATATTAGCAGAAGTGCAACAAGCACCATTCATGTCAGGCACACAGGCCTCATAACAGTGAGTGCAACAAGCACAACCTGAGAACAAAGGGTGCACAACTGGTGCAACCTACCCGTAAATGGGTAAAGCGCGCTTTAACCGATAGACTGTGCCCCTACCTGGGGCACGGCACATACTTAACATTGACAGTGCAATGAACAGGAGGGGTACGAACGACGCAAACTGTCGATCGACCAGTGCAAAAAACACAAGGGAGAACTGGGGCTGACTACTCTGCAGCACCTAGTGGGGTCTTTGGGTTAAGAATCGACCGACCAAAGGCCGCCTCCCTCCCAAACAGGGTGTCTACCCGGTAATGGGATATAAAGGTAGAGGGGTTGGCCCAGATGGCCGCCCTACAAATTTGGTCCAGGGATTCCCCTGGAGGAACGCAGTTGACGTGGCCACTGCCCTAGTCGAGCGTCCCTTAACCATAGGTGGGCAAGGTTGACGGGCTACCTGATAGCACAGTTCAACCAGGGATGCTACCCAATTAGAAATTCTCTGTGCTGACACCGGCAAGCCCAGCTTGTCGGTGGCGTATGATACAAACAGTCGGGTCGATCGGCGGAATTCCGCCGATCGGTTCTTGTAGGTCAGAAGGGCCCTTCTGACGTCGAGGCCGCTTGTCCTCGAGTCCGTGTCCCCGGTTTGGCCAGTCCCAAGTCCGGAAGCACGATGTCTGTGTTCAGGTGGAACGGAGACACCACCTTCGGCAGAAAGGTGATGTCCGTCCGCAGGATGGCCCTATCTGCCAAAAACAGTAGGTAGGGCTCGTCGACACGGAGCGCCGCCAGCTCGGAAGGGCGACGCGCGAAGTAATGGCGACCAAGAAGGCCACCTTCAGGATAGGAGCCGCAGGTCGATGGATGACAGCGGCTCAAGCGGTGGGGATGTCAGGCAGGACAGCACCAGGTCCAAGTTCCACCCGGTGTAGGTGGATGCACCGGGGACGAGTGTTATTAACACCCCTCAGGAACCTCTTGACCAACGGGTACTGGAACAGCGAGGGACCGCCCCTCTGCTGGTTCTGCCAGGTGAGGGCCGCCAAATGGGTCTTCACCGAGGACATGGATAGACCCCTGTCGACCAGTTGTGCCAGGAACTCCAAGACCGATGAGACTACCAGCGGGAAGACGGTGGTAGATCGGGAAGCCTGGAACCTCTCGTGGCGGGCGTGCAAGCTGCGTACGTCTTCGCCGTGGCCGGCTTGTGGGCTGCTGCCAGGATCGCTGCTACAGCTGGAGAGACCTCTGGTGTCGATGAATCCTCCACGCAGTCAGGTGCAAAGACTGAAGGTCCGGGTGGAGGAGCATCCCGTTCTCCCGCGTCAGAAGGTCTGGTCGGTGAGGGAGTGGCATGTAGTCCTGACCCGCTAGGTGTAGCAGAGTCGGGAACCAGACTTGTCTCGGCCAGTAGGGAGCGATGAGGATGCAATCGGTCCCTGCTAGCTGGATCCTCTCGACGATCCGAAGGAGGAGCGGGAACGGCGGGAATAGGTAGAAGAACCCCGTCGTCCAGTCGAGCAGAAGGGCGTCCCGAGGCATCCCGGCGTGCATCCGGGGCAAGCCTTGCACCGAAAACCGGCAGTTGGTTGTTTTCCGGCGATGCGAAGAGATCTGCGTCCGGGAACCCCCACCGCTGAAACACACGGTGGAGCTCGTCCGGATGCAGCATCCATTCGTGGGACGACCAGTTGGTCCTGCTGAGGCAATCCGCTTCCTCGTTCTCGACACCCGGAGATGGATCGCCCTGGGAGTCACTTGATGGTGGGCGCACCACTCCCACAGGCTCTGGGCTAGGGCCAGGAGTTTCTTCGAGCCCGTCCGCCCTGCTTGTTCACGTAGTACATGGCCACGATGTTGTCTGTCCTGACCAGTACTACTTTCCCAGTGGCGGGGGCGAAGGCCGGAGAGTCTTGGTGATGGCCAGAAGCTCCAGATAGTTGATGTGATGAAGCTTCTCCACCGCCGACCACTGTCCGTTGACCGACAGGGTGCTCGTGTGGCCTCCCCATGCCTGTAATGACGCGTCGGTCGTCACTGTGATGGCTGGGTCTACGGTGTGGAAGGGACTCCCCTGCACACGTTGCTCTTGGGCGCCCACCATCGGAGGGAGTCCTTGATAAAATCTTTGGTAGGGATAACCTTTTGAGTGGTGTTCCCTGACCGGATCGAAATGGTCGAGGAACCAGCGCTGCAGTGGCCTGAAGCGCAGTCTCGCCAATGGGGTCACAGCTACTGTTGAGGCCATGTGGCCTAGGGTCACTTGGATCTGTTTCGCCGTGATGGCGGGTCTGTTGCAGCTGTGTATCTCGCGTCGAAGAGCCTGGAATCTGACGTCTGGCAGATAGGCGAGCTGATCGACGGAGTTGAAAATCGTGCCGATGAACTTGATGGTCATCGTTGGGACCAGCTGGGACTTTTCCTCGTTGAGGCGCAGGCCCAATGAGGAGAGTAGCTGTAGGGTCGTAGAGACCTGCTGATTCAGAAGCTCTGGAGACTGGGCCGCCAGCAGCCAGTCGTCCAGATACGGAAAAATCCGGATCTTTTGCCTCCTCAAGTGCGCAGCCACGACCGACATGCACTTTGAGAAGGTTCGAGGTGCTGTCCCGAGGCCGAACGGGAGGACGTTGAACTGGTACGCCCTTCCCGCCACCTTGAAGCTCAAGAAGCGTCGATGAGCAGGTCGAATCGAGACGTGGAAATAGGCGTCCCGGAGGTCGATCGGCGCAAAGTGGTCGTTGGACCGGAGAAGTGGTAGAATGGGCGACACTGACACCATCCTGAATTTCCTCGGCGAAACGTGCGCGTTTAAGTCTCTGAGGTCAGGATGGGTCGCAGGGAACCGTCTGGCTTCGGCACGGTGATATACCGGGAGCAGAATGCCCCTCTTTCCTTGCTCTTGGGGAGCTGTGAAATCGCTCCCTTTTGAGCAGCAGCGTCGACCTCCTCAAGATCACCCTGGACGGCTGTGTCTCGACGATGAACCCCGTGGGTGGAAGTTCGTCGAACTCCAAGGCATAGCCGTCTTCGACAATCCGGAGAACCCATGCATCTGAGGTGATGCGTCGCCAGGCATCGATGTAGCGGGCCAGGCGGTCTCCGAATGGCGGGTGTGGTGGTGGAGGTCGAAGGATGGGAGGAGGCATGGTGGTGGCAGCGGTACTTTGCGACGAGGCGGTGTCGTCAGCGTCCCGTCAAACGCGACGGTTGGATTGTCCATTGCCATTTCCATGGCGAGGTCGGGACTTGTTCCCCTGTCGAGTCTGTTGGACTGTTGCTGCTGCCTCGGTTGCTGCTGTTGCTGCTGCTGAGGCGCCGAGTACCTTGGGGCTTGGCGGTACTGCTGCTTGGGCTGAAACTTGGCCCGTTGGTAGTACTTCGGCCTGGGCTGGGCTTGAGGCCGGTCCAATTTAGCTGTCAAGACTCTAAAGTCATGGGTAGCCTTGAGTCTGTCGTCCGTGCCCGCAAAGAAAAGTCCCTGGGCATCGAGCGGCAGATCCTCGATGGTCTTCCTCGGGTCGTGGAAGACCTGAGGATTTGAGCCAAGCGTGTCTCCGGATGGCGACACCGTGGGCTAGCAGCTTCCCCGAGGTGTCCGCTGTGTGGCGGGCCATGAGGATCTGGTGATGAGCCAGCGATTCTGCTTCCTGGGAGATAGAGAGGGCGCCGTCTGTTGCTCCGAGACAGATCCTGGAAAAAGGGTTGAGCCCTTTCCCAGAGGATCTGGTGGTACGCCGCCATACACGCGCCGTAGTTGGCCATCTTGGTCAACAGGAGCCCGGCCTTGTAAATTTTTCGACCCGTTGTGTCGAATCTCCTTCCCTCCTGATCTGAGGCGCGCAGATTCTCGACCCGAGGTTTGAGAAGAGGTGACGATCATCGAGTTCGGCACTGGATGGTCGTGGAGCCAGCTCCTCTCCCTCTCGTCTATCTTATACCATGCCTCGATGCGACTTGACGTAGGAGGGATGGTAGACGGAGTTGCCCATGATGCCTTGACCGCCTCCTCCAGCGGTTCTAGCATAGGAAGGTGCGGTTGGGCCGCATCTTCGATCTGCACCCGTCTGAACACTGGGCAAGCGCTGGACCTCGTGGGGACATAGGTTTGCATCCCCAGTGATCTCGCCATCCGGCCCATCTGCTCACCGAAGGCCTTCACGTTGTCTGTCGGTGAAGAGGAGGGTTCGGCGTCACAACCCGTATGGGAGGCGTTCTGTCCATGTTGAGGGACAGGATGGATCCTGATCTTATCGATCGAGGGACCTCGCCATCCTCCATCTCGTCTCCCGACCAGGGCTGGACCGTGTCTGGGATCACCGGTGGTTGGGACTGTGGAGGCGACCTGGACGTCGACGGAATGTTTGGCATCTCTGACGACACAGGAGGAGGTGTCCGCTTGGCCGGGGGCCAGGGCGAGCCTCGTGGTCTGCCTGCCTTTGTCTGGCGACGTCGCGAAGAGTTGTCGAACCGAGGTCTGTCCCGGAGGAACGAGGACGACGGTCTGGACAGAGTTCTCTGGCGACACCCGGTGCTCTACCCCTGTCTCCACAGCGAGAACAGGGGCAGGCGAAGAGTCGGGGCAGGAGACTGAAGACGATGACGTCAGCGTCCTGCGCCTTTCGGTGAGGAAGGTCTCGAGGCAGCGGCCTCCAGAGACTTGCCGGAGTCACAGGAACCAGGCCTCTGGTCTGGGCTCTACGGGCTTCTTCGCTCGACCTCCGGAAAGCTATCTCCATAGCCCGATCGGAGGGAGTCCTCGAGATGGCCGACCTCGAGCCGATGCTCTTCGAGGTGGAGGCAGCTGGACCGTTTCGGTGGTTACGGTGCAGGGCCTCTTCGACACCGAAGTCTTCGAAGTCTTCGAGGAGACAGACTTGGTGGAATTCTTCTCCTTCTGCGGACGCGTCCGGCCGGGCGGCGGTCGACGCAGCGGGGACCGAGGCAGCCGCCCGGATCCCAAGGAGGCAGATGGGACAGCCGTCGCCATCTGTGGAGGGCAGAGAGCACGCTCCGTGAGGTAGGCCTGAAGCCTGCGGGGCTCGCTCTTCGAGTGGCGGTCGAGAAGGCCTGGCAGTGCCGGCAGGCAGGAACGGCGTGTCCCTCCCGAGACACCGGAGGCACTTCGAGTGACCGTCACAGTCCGGGATCTTGCTACCGCAGGATAAACACCTTTTGAAACTAGTTGTGGACATGCTATGTTCACACAACCAGCCGTATTTCCGATGTTGCCCAAGTGGCGGAAAACAAAGGAATGGCGTGGGCGCTGGAGGCGCCTTTATGCCCTCCGGGTTGGCTGGGCGGAGCTACCGCCAAAAAGTTTTAAACTGGAAAAGTTTCCGTTGGGAAGCCCGCTGGCTGGCATAAACTTCATAAGTGTGCATTCACAGAGCTCTCGAAGAAGAATAATAATTACAATGGGTCCCTAGAACAGGAGACCGCCAAGAGCCATCCAGTCCTACCTCCTTCTGCCATAAGGGGAAAACACAATCAAAGCATTCCTCACAGATGGCCATTCAGCCTCTGATGATGATGATGATAATAATAATAATAATTACAATGGGTCCCTAGAACAGGAGACCTCCAAGGGCCATCCAGTCCTACCTCCTTCTGCCATAAGGGGAAAACACAATCAAAGCATTCCTCAGCCATGTTGAATCAAACTTGGCAGACTAAACTCTCATGAGAGCAACAGAAAGTACTGAACCTTGAGTTTGGGAGTTGTAGTTCTCCTCCATCCAGAGAGCACTGTGGACTCAAATAATGATGGATCAGGACCAAACTTGGCAGGAATCCTCAGAAGAGGAGGAAGCCGGAAAGGGAATGGTGCTCCGAACTTGGCCCCGCCCCTTTTTCGCTCTGGCCACGCCCCCTCTCGCTTGGTGCACTCTCTCTCTTCCTCCCTCTTTCATTCAGGAGGTGCAAGGGGGAAGGAATGAAAGGGGGAAAGAGAGAGAGAAGGAGGGAGGGAGGGAGGGAGGGAGAGAGAGGGAAATAAGAAGACAGGAAAGAGTGCCGAGGCAACAGGGAGGGGAGCGCACGAGGAGGGTGAACACACACTTTATTTGCCGCCTCCCCTTCTTCCCCCTCCCTTCCCTTCACCTCCGCTTGCCTGCCTGCCTGCTTCTTCAGGTTTGTGGCCGCCGCGAAAGGGAAGGCCGCAGCTGGCCATCCCCAGCCTCATGGAGGGAGGGAAGTAGGAGGAGGAGGAAGGGAGCCTCCTCCTCCTCCCTGCCCCACCTCGCCCCTCACCCCCCACGAAAAAATAAATAAAAATATTCAAAAAATATTCAAAAAAATATTCAAAAAATAATAAAAAATATTTTTTTAAATCGTAAAAAAAGCAGATATCTTGCAGGAGGGTAGGGGGCCGTGGGGAAGGGGCTGGGGGGCCATATACAGCCCACGGGCCACCAGTTGGACAGCCCTGGTATAGATGAATATTAAATATTAAATGATAATCTATTATATAAATGGGCTCACGTCATGTGATGTATACCTCAAACAAAGAAACCATACAACGCAGAAACACAATACTTGCCAACAGAAATAGGCCTCAAGCAAGGTACGTTTGTAGCAAAGAAACTTTCCCCCCCAAAACCTAAAAGGCCCCCAAAACAACGAGTAAAAATAAAACTACATTTACCAGCATCCTCCGGGGCAGCCAAAGACTCACCCAGCCTCTACATTCTGAACAACATGATTGGCTGCCAATAAGGGCGGATTTGCATAACTGCTGCACTGGCCAGCCAACATGAAAATTCCGATCCATAAAAAACTGCCAAAACAGAATAAGGAAAAGGCCTGAGCCAATCCCCAACACAAACACCCAAATCACTTCCAAATATACACCCCAAAAATATACACCCCAAAAAAAATCACAGATCACGCCCCAAAATTAACAGTAAGGCTTCATTACTAGCCCTCACTTACTGGGAAGCTGTTTACGCCTAAATTAACAGTAAGGCCTCACTTACTGGGAAGCTGTTTACGCTCTAAATTAACAGTAAGACTTCATTAACTTGATTTCCCTAACTAACCCTCACTTACTGGGAAGCTGTTTACGCTCTGAATTGACAGTAAGGCTTCATTAACTTGATTCTCCCAACTAGGCCTCAGCTCATTGGACATTGTGTATGGCCTGAATTGACAGTAAGGCTTCATTAATTTGCTGTTCCTAACTAGGCCTCAGCTCATGGGACATTGTGTATGGCCTGAATTTACAGTAACCTACCTTGGCACACAGAGCCCCGACCATGCATGATGGGACTTGAAGTACCACCATGGAAAACAGGATTTGTAGTACTTCAAAACCCATCATTCCCCACAGTCCACTGTGGCCCAGAACCAAGACCAATACAGACCCAACTTGGCACACCATGCCCCCCATGACCCACACTCCATCCAACTGCAGTTTAGAGGAGGGCACACCGTGGATGATTGAACTTTCTCGCATCTCCTAAAAAGGGCACAGCAATGCGTGCCGGGTACAGCTAGTACCTTATATAAGGGTTGTCAAACCCATTTTATCAAGGGTCACATCAGCCTTATGGTTGCCTTCAAAGGACCACTGAATCCGTGGACAGAGAATTCATGGATATAGAGGGCCAACTATTTTTTTTCATAGTGGTCAGTGCTCTGTAATGACAAAAGGAGCTCTGTAATGACAAAAGGAAATGAAAAATGCACACAGCAGAGCGTAGCCAAAGCTCCGGTGGTTTGCAGTTTTTATCCAATTTGAGTTCCTAGATGTTATTGAATGACCTTCCATTACTTTTGGTTATCCACCACATACATATTGGGGGTCTGGGATAATGGGAATTGCAACCCAACAACACTTGTGGCTCTGAGGTTGGGGAAAAGTTAAATAACATTTTAACATCAGACATCATATCCACAAGCCTTGGATCTAAATTCAAACTCTATTATCCTGACTAAACTGAAAAAATGCAGTCTTCCAGATCAAAACTCCCATCAGATTACAGGAATTGTCATCCAGCATCTGGAAGTCCATATATAATTACATGATGGGCCATATTGGCCCATGGACATTGGGTTTGACACAAGGGCCTTATATACTCGCATATAAGCCCCAAAGTTTTAGTTACAAAATCAGCCTCAGTAAATCTGGGTGGACATATCCATGAGAATGTGAATCTTAATTCTTACCACAAAAAAACCTCCCAAAACTTCCCCTTTTCTGAATGGAGTGATAAAAGAAAAAAGCTCAGCCCATCTTAAGAGAACCTAAAAGCACATACTATTTCCTTCTGGTGCCACTTCTGGACTTTTTAAATGCCTGGGCAGGGAAATGGTGACCCTTGACTTATCCATTAGTAACATTTTTGACCCTCAAATCTGCCCTTGACCTAAACATGAGGTCAATGTATACATGAATATATGCAATAGGTCTTCATTTTTAGTTTTACATAGTATTTTGATGCTTTTAATGGTTTTATCAGACATTTCCATCCTCAGTGCTTGTATTGAACTAGTATAATGCAAAACTGACACATTATTCTTTCTGTTAGTTCTGATTCCCAGGAACAGTAAAGTTAATTTTTTTGGTGGGACTTGGGAGGGTATAGC
Organism: Anolis apletophallus; assembly: GCA_030556195.1. Classification (NCBI taxonomy): domain Eukaryota; kingdom Metazoa; phylum Chordata; class Lepidosauria; order Squamata; family Anolidae; genus Anolis; species Anolis apletophallus. The sequence goes on from JARBWK010000009.1 coordinate 90,529,306, forward strand.
ATTGGATATTTGGAAGGGCATCACACTGGATGTTCACATTTTTTGCCTCTGTTTATACTTTATGCAATTACATTTTAGGAATACAGTGATATTTTGCAGGTAAACAGCAGCATCAACGTGTAATTGTCTTGCATGATTCTTATGTTGCAATAAAGAAATTCCCACCAGGGGGCAGAACAATAAGCTTATGCGAACTTGTGATCATCTTGTTTAATAAAACTGTGTGAGTTTCAGGCTGAAGGCAGAAATTCAAATTAAGATAGGCAGCTTTTTGTAATCCAGAGGGAAAAAGGGTAAAGAAAATATTTGGCTTGTTGCATTTTTGTGTTGGGCAATACAAAGAAAGGCAGGACAGAGTTCCTGTTCTTTTAATAGCTGTTTAGGCAGGCAATTGTATTTTAGCCTTGCTCCTTTGTGATATGCTACAGCTGCCAACATTTCCTCTTCTACACCACTATTACATATTGTGGTGTTGACTCTGGTCCCCCTCAGCTGGGTGTGCCTCTGGTTTAAGCTGGAGCAAGGGTACTGCCACATGGGTGGCTTCTTCTGCTACCAGTCACTAGGAATTGAATGGCAAGTCTGTCTGGTCCTCCTTAATGAATTTTATCAGTTAACAGGAAAGGAGGGAAGAAGAAACAAATCAGATTTAAAATAGAACAAATGGAAGACAAAGTTATATGGACTCTTGTGAAAGTCTGTGAATGAGGCAGTATTATAGTATCATAAAAACCTCTTCTTCTGAGAACTACCCCAGATCTTTTCCCTGCATATCCCAGGATATCATGGAGGGCAAGTGTATTCCATACGATTATCTCATATTTCACATGAAATTAGCCCTCTGAATCCACAAATTTTGAATCCACAGATTCAACCACGCACAGGTTGAAAATATTTGTTTCAAATCCTTCAAAGCAATCTTTGATTTTGCCATTTTATAGGGTCACCATTTTATTACAACACTTTATATAATGGGACTTGAGAATCCACAGATTTTGGTATCCATGAGGAATCCTGCAATTGAACCCCAGTGAATACAGGGCCTCACTGAACTTATTACTTCAGCACTTTACGTATAACAACATTCACACATATTTCCATATATTACTGGACACATATGATAAAAAGTAAGATTCAGAGTTTCCCAATGTCATCTCTGTTTAAACTTCACTTTACCTTAATTTATTTTGTGGCAGCACACAAGAAATACCGACTCCTCATAAAAATAGTATTTGAAGGTTGCGAAATTGATAAAAAAGGAACATAAGATAACACTAGATTTGTATCTTTCATGAACTGAATTTTAATGTGTCTTTGTAGAATTTTTATTTCTTCTTCGAGAGCTCTGTGAATGCACACTTATGAAGTTTGCGCGCCAGCGCGGGCTTCTAACGGAAACTTTCCCAGTTTGAAACTTTTTGGCGGTAGCTCCGCCCAGCCGGCCCAGAGGGCATAAAAGGCGCCTCCATGCGCGCCCACCCCATTCCTTTGTTTTCCGCCACTTGGGCAACATCGGAAATACAGCTGGTTGTGTGAGCATAGCATGTCCACAACCAGTTTCAAAGGTGCTTATCCTGCGGTAGCAAGATCCCGGATGCGACGGTCACTCGAAGTGCCTTCGGTGTCTCGGGAAGGACACGTCGTCTCGACCTGCCGACACTGCCAGGCCTTCTCATCGAGTACCAGGCGGCGAGAGCCCGCAGGCTTCAGGCCTACCTGACGGAGCGTGCTCTCTGCCCTCCGGAGATGGCGGCGGCTGTCCCATCTGCCTCGCCCGGGTCCGAGGCGGCTGCCTCGGTCCCCGCCGTGTCGACCGCTCACCCGGCCGGGAAGAAGCGTCCACGGAAGGAGAAGAACGCCTCTGTCTCCTCGAAGACCGGCGTCGAAGAGGTCCTGCACCGTGACCACGAAGCGGTCCAGCTGCCTCCACCTCGTAGAGCCGATAAGCTCGATGGCGTCGGGCCTCTCCCAGAGGTCGGCCATCTCGAGGACTCCCTCTGATCGGGCTATGGAGATAGCTTTCCGGAGGTCAGTGAAGAAGCCCGTAGAGCCCAGACCAGAGGCCTGGTTCCTGTGACTCCGGGCAAGTCTCTGGAGGCCGCAGCCTCAAGACCGCCATCGCCAAAGAGGCGCAAGACTCTGACGTCATCGTCTTCGGTCTCCTGCCCCGACTCGTCGCCTATCCCTGTTCTCGCTGTGGAGACAGGGGTAGAGCACCACGTGTCACCGGAGGATTCGGTACAGACCGTCGTCCGAATCCCACCGGACAGACCTCGGTCCGACAACTGTTTGTCACCTCGCCGGACAAGGCAGACAAACCACGAGGCTCGCCCTGGCCCGGCCGGCGAAACCTCCCTCCTGTGGTGACTGCGGCCCCTTCAGCCTCGAGGTCGCCGCCTCAGTCACAGCCTACGGCGAACCAGGACACGGTTCGGCCTTGGTCGGGTGACGAGATGGAAGATGGCGAGGTTCCTCGATCGACAAGATCGGGCTCCATCCTGTCCCTCAACATGGACAGGACCCCTTCCCATACAGGATGCGAAGTGGAACCTTCGTCTTCACCGACCGACAACGCAAGAGCCTTCGGTGAGCAGGTCGGCCGGATGGCAAGGTCTCTGGGGATGCAACCCTACGTCCCCACGAGCCAGCGCCTGCCCCGTTTTTCAGCAGGGTGCAGGTCGAGGAAGCGGCCCAACCACACCTCCCCATGCTGGAGCCACTGGAAGAGGTGGTTAAGGCTTCGTGGATAACCCCATCGACCATCCCTCCTATGTCCGGGCGTATCGAGGCATGGTACAAGATAGATGAGAGGGAGAAGAGCTGGCTACACGATCACCCGACTCCCAACTCGATGATCGTCACCTCCTCCCAGTCTTCGGGCCGAGAATCCGCAGCCCCTCAGACCAAGAGGGAAAGCGGTTCGACACAGTCGGCCGAAAAATCTACAAGGCCGGACTCTTGCTGACCAAGATGGCCAATTATGGGGTGTGCATGGGAGCTTATCACCAGATCCTGTGGGAGAGGGCTCAACCCTTTTTCCAGGATCTCTCCCAAGAACAAGAAACTGCACTTCTCTCCATCTCCCAAGAGGCGCAGTCGTTGGCACACCACCAGATCCTGATGGCCCGCCACACGGGGACACCTCAGGAAAGCTGCTGGCCACGGTGTCGCCATTCGAAGACACGCGTGGCTGAAGTCTTCTGGTCTCTCTTGGTCGAAGAAGACCATCGAGAGATCTCCGTTCGACGCCCAAGGACTGTTCTTTGCGGGCACAGACGATAAACTCAAGGCCACTCACGACTTTAGAGTCCTGACGGCCAAGCTGGATCGGCCCCAGCCACAACCAAAGCCTAGGTACTACCAACGGGGCGAAGTTTCAGCCCAGGCAACAGTAACGCCAAGCTCCACGGCCTTACTCGGCCCCTCAGCAGCAGCGGCCGCGACAACAGCCGAGGCAACCACACCTCCAGGCCCACCGACCCCGCCAGGGTCACAAATCGAGGCCTCGCCATAACAATGGCAATGGACAGTCCAACCGCCGCGTTTGTGGGGCGAAGGCGACACCGCCTCGTCGCTGAGTACTGCTGCCACCACCATGCCTCCTCCCAGCATTCGACCGCCACCACCTCACCCACCATTCGGCGACCGCCTGGCCCGCTTCATCGATGCCTGGCGTCGCCTCACCTCAGATGCATGGGTTCTCCGGATTGTCGAAGACGGCTATGCCTTGGAAGTCGACGAGCTTCCTCCATCGGGGTTCATCGTCGAGCCAGAGCCGTCCAGGGTGTTCTTGGAGGAGTCGACGCATTGCTTCAAAGGGAGCGATTTCACAGCTCCCCCAGAGCAAGAAAAAGAGGGCATACTTCTCACGGTATTTCACCGTGCGAAGCCAGACGGTTCCCTCACGACCCATCCTGGACCTCAGAGACTTAAACGCGTACGTTTCGCGAGGAAATTCAGGATGGTGTCAGTCGTCCATTCTCCGCTGCTCCGGAGAGGAGACCACTTCGCCTCGATAGATCTTCGGGATGCGTACTTCCACATCTCGATCAGGCCTGCCCATCGGCGCTTCCTCAGCTTCAAGGTGGCAGGAAGGGCGTACCAATTCAACGTCCTTCCCTTCGGCCTCGGGACGGCTCCCGAACATTCTCAAAGTGCATGTCGGTCGTGGCTGCGCACTTGAAAAGGGAGAAAATCCGGATTTTCCCGTACCTGGACGACTGGCTGCTGGCGGCCCAGTCTCCAGACCTGCTGCACCAACAGGTCTCGACAGCTCTGCCATGAACAACTTGTCGATCAACGGCCAATGGTCGGCGGTGGAGAGCTCCACCACATCAACTACCTCGAGCTCCTGGCCATAGCCAAGACTCTTCGGGCCTTCGCCCCCCTAGTCAGGGGACACGTAGTACTGGTCAGGACAGACAATATAGTGGCCATGTACGTCAACACGCAGGGCGGAACGGGCTCGAGGAAGCTCCTGGCCCTGGCCCAGCGCCTGTGGGAATGGTGCGTCCTTCATCAAGTGACCCCCAGGGCCATTCATCTCCCGGGAGTCGAGAACGTGGAGCGGACTCCCTCAGCAGGACCAGCTGGTCGTCCACGAATGGATGCTGCATCCGGACGAGCTCCACCGTGTCTTTCAACGGTGGGGATTCCCAGACGCAGATCTCTTCGCATCGCGGAAAACAGCCAACTGCCAGTTTTTCGGTGCCAGGCTTGCCCGGATGCACGCCCGGGGTTGCCTCGGGGCGCACTCCTCCTCGACTGGGCGACGGGGTTCCTCTACCTCTTCCCGCCGTTCCGCTTCTTCTCCGAATCATCGAGAAGATCCAGCTTTCAGGGACCGATTGCATCCTCATCGCCCCCTACTGGCCAAGACAAGTTTGGTTCCCGACCCTGCTCCACCTAGCAGGCCAGAACCACATGCCACTCCCTCACCGGCCAGACCTGCTGACCCGGGAGAAGGGGATGCTCCTCCATCCGGACCTTCCATCCTTGCACTTAACCGCATGGAGGATCCACCGGTGCCAGACGTCTCTCCAGCAGTAGCAGCGATCCTGGCAGCAGCCCACAAGCCGGCCACGTCGAAGCGCGTACTCGGCTTGCATCGCCCGCTACGCAAGGTTCAGTCGTCTCGATCCGCCGCCCGTCTTCCGCTTTCAATCCCAGCGGTACTGGAATTCCTGGCGGAGTTGGTCGACAGAGGTCTCTCCATGTCCTCGGTGAAGACCCACCTGGCGGCGCTCACCTGGCAGAATCAGCAGAGGGATGGTCCCTCGCTGTTCCAGTTCCCGATGGTCAAGAGATTCCTGAGGGTGTCAGCAACACTCGCCCCCGGTGCATCCACCTACACCGGGTTGGAACCTCGACCTGGTGCTGTCCTGCCTGTCATCTCCACCGTTTGAGCCGTTGTCGTCCATCGACCTGCGGCTCCCTCTCCTGGAAGGTGGCCTTCCTGGTCGCCATTGCTTCGGCGCGCAGGCCTTCCGAGCTGGCGGCGCTCGGGTCGGCGAGCCCTACTTGCTGTTTTTAGCAGATAGGGCCATCTTGCGGACGGACATCACTTTTTGCCTAAGGTGGTGTCTCCGTTCCACGTGAACACCGACATTGTGCTCCCGGACATGGGGTCCCCCAACCCCGGGGACACGGACTCGGCAGCTCAGAGCTCTCGGCGTCAGGAGAGCCCTCTGGGTCTACAAGGACCGATCGGCGGACTACCGTCGGTCGACTAGACTTTTGTTTCTTACGCCACCGACAAGCTGGGCTTGCCGGTGTCGTCTAAAGACTCTCGGGTGGGTGGCTTCCCTGGTTGAACTGTGCTATCAGATAGCACGTCAACCGTGTCCCCCTAGGGTCAAGGGTCGCTCGACTAGGGCAGTAGCCACGTTGACCGCTTTTCTCAAGGGATTCCCCTGGACCAAATTTGTAGAGGCGGCCATCTGGGCCAACCCCTCCACCTTCACATCACACTACCGGGTAGACACCCTGTTTGGAAGGGAGGCGGCTTTTGGTAGGTCGATTCTTAACCCCAAGGGCCCTCGGGGTGGTGCCGAGTAGGCAGCCCTGTCTCTCCCCTCTATGCACAGTTCGGTCGACAGTTACGGTCGGTCAAACTTTTTCCCTCGGTTGCACTAGCTAATGTTTAAGTGTGTGCCGTGCCCGGGTAGGGGCACAGTCTACCGATAAGCGCGCTTTACCCACTTACGGGTTCAAGTTGCACCAGTTGTGCACTTATATTCTCAGTTGTGCCTATTGCACTCACTGTAATGAGGCCTGTGTGCCTGACATGAATGGTGCTTGTTGCACTTATGCTGTGAGGCCTGTGTGCCTGACATGAATGGTGCTTGTTGCACTGTGTTTACAAGTGGGAGCATGCCTTCCACTCATATTTATATGATTGATATGTTATTTATTCGTGTTGTGGTTGTAATAAACCTGTTCATTTTGTTCATATTTGGCTGGTTTGTTCCCACCTCCTTTACCTTAGCTCGGTAAATCTTCATAAGTGTGCATTCACAGAGCTCTCGAAGAAGAATGGTAGGTTACATACCTGTGACCATCTTTCGAGTGAAGCTCTGTGAATCCACGAACCTCCCGCCCGGCCGTCCCCACTCTCTCAAACCACCCTTTCCTAGTTGCGAATGTGGCGTAGGAATGGGGTGGGCGCGCATGGAGGCGCCTTTTATGCCCTCCGGGCCGGCTGGGCGGAGCTACCGCCAAAAAGTTTCAAACTGGGAAAGTTTCCGTTAGAAGCCCGCGCTGGCGCGCAAACTTCATAAGTGTGGATTCACAGAGCTTCACTCGAAGAAAGATGGTCACAGGTATGTAACCTACCAATAGTATTGATGTGTTTTTAATTGTGCTGTGACCCACCTCAAGCTGTGGGGAGAGGTGGGTAAGAAATGAAATTATTATTATTGGTAGTATTACAGTGAAATAACTAAATTATGGCCTCTTCACAAGGCCCCTGGGGCTGTGCCATTTTGGCGATATTTGCTGGTGAAAAAGCAGGCGTACGGGGCACTTTGTGGCACCCCATGTGCCCTCCCTCTTTCCCCCATCATAAGGTGGGAAGGGACAAGATGTCTTAGTACTTTATCTCCATCATATTATTATTATTATTATTATTTATTTCGACTTGATAAACTGTCCTTCCCGAGGCTCAGGGCGGTTTACAACATATAAAAACAGCATATAAAAACAGCATATAAAAACAGCATATAAAAACAGCATATAAAAACAGCATATAAAACACCTAAGATTAAAACGCATGAAATTACATCTTAAAAACGATCATACAAAAACATAGCCAGACATAGCTGGTTTATACAGAGTAATAGTGGTACGGCAGAGTGGCAATATTAGTCAATATGGAGGAAAGGGCAAAAAAAAAAATCAGGTAGTTCCATTGGAGCTATCCAAAACACACTTTCCTTTCTGTCGTGGAGGAGGACGCATCTTGCGACACTTCCGTTCCACTTCAGAAGGAATGGGGGGTGGGGCCAAATCAGCATTGCTCGATGATGCTTGGCAGGTCCCACCCTGAGGAGGGAAAAGGGGCTATAAAACCCCCCCATGTGAAGAGGTCCATAATATGTAACAAGTACAGAGCTAGAGCAACAGGTTATGAAATACCTATGACAGTTAATCCACACTACTAGCTCTTGTCAAGTGTTCAAAAAGCTTGAAATTCCCTGATGCACAGCAGAAGGGACTCTTCACTCCTGTTAGGGAGCCAAATAACTGCTTGCTGTGAAGTGGTCTCCTCCAGAACAAGAACAACACAGACACAAAGCTGTTCTGTCCAAATGGAAGGCTTTTCTTTCTTCAGCTGCAGCAAAAGTACAAATACCAGCACAGTGCAACGACAACGCAGAAAGAACCGCCACTTGGAAACAACATCACCCAAGGAGACTTTCTGCCTTGCTTTCTACAACCGAACTTGCCTATCTCAGATTGGCCTTTTAGTCATCAACGCGCTTGTAAAAAGAATGGGATGAGTCCTTCCTAAGAATCTTTGTTCGCGAAGTAATGCCGAGAGAGATTTACAGTATGTACAATAACACTCTCTTCATCCAAACTCCAACCATCATCTAACACAGGGTTACTAAGACCTAAATACAATAGTCCCAGCACTGGCCATCATATCCCAATTACTATGACACCCGTAGCGAGACCTGAGACACTGTTCCTGTTATTACTTACAGAAATGCTGATGACTTTACAAACCCTGACAGCTCTAGCTTTGGCAGTGGTGGACAACTGGACAACAAGTGGTAGTGGAAGGCAGATATTGCACTTTGCAGGCAAAATGTCCACATCTCCCCCACTGCTCCACTTTGGATTAAGAACAGCATTTATTTAATACAGTTAAAGGAAGCATGGTCTTTAGCCAGGTTAAAGGATTTAAACCTATTTCTCTGTTTCTCTTCTGGAAAAAGTGTTTCAGAGTCTTTATTAAAAGTTTGGGAGAGTGGCAGTGTAATCCTCTTTCCAATGATAAAGGTGAAGAATCCCCTTTCAGTCCAAGGATTGCACTGATGAAAACCGGTGCATATGTGGCCATACAACGTCAGACTGTGGCTGGGGCCTTCAATGCAGCCTACTGGGAAGGGCTTAGCTTTCTCTGCCAAAGAATGTTGTATTACCAAGCTAGACATCTAAGACTTCAATGGTATTGAGTTATGTCAGTGAAAGTGTTGTCAAGCTGCACCAATTCTACAGTGAAGATGCATCTTTGGAGAGTGTGATAAGATTGGGATTGTGACTCAGGGAATGATCAGGAAGCTGGTGTGGCTGGTTGTATGGCAGCCAAGAAAGTGAAATGTTGCAGGCTACATATAAAGCTGGTAAGAAGGACTGAATTGACATAGAGGAATAGTAATTAAGTTTCTGAGAAAGAAATGGGTGCTTACAAGTAGGCATTGATATTTAGTGAAGTTTTTTTTTGGACGAGGGCATTCCTGGTGGTGGATTCTGGGAGCTGCAGTGCTGTCTGCAGTATTTAGAAGTATGACTGTTGCAATTTCCACTTGTTGTATCATGATTGCTAGTGTGGTATACTGGTTAGAGTTATGAACCGGAGTTTGAGAAATCCAAATTATGGTCTTGATTGCACCATGAAATTCACAAGATAGCTTTTGTAATTCATTCTGTTTTAAGCAGACCATCATCCTAGGTTATTATGAAGATAAAATGAGAAGGAGAGCCATAAATACTATTTTGAGTTCATTGGAAGAATGAAGGATATAAATATAATGAAGTAATAATAATGGCATCTTATAAAATGTAATGATTTGATTTGATTTTTCAAAGTCACAGTTTATTCATTCAGATTTTTTATCTGCTATTTATATATTTTTATAAGTATGTCACTTTGATATGTAGGTTTCATAAACAAACAAAAACTCATTTAAGTCTTGTAATTTTAGAACAGGTATGATATCTTTCCCATTATATAAAGCGCTTGAAACACATCTGCAATTTAATTGTTATGCCTTTGCATAAACAAAATAAATTGGCATTCTAGTATATGTTTTTTCTTCTTGTTAAAAAAGGCCATGCCAATTACACAGTGAACCTTATACATTGTAAGCAAGTTAATCCATTATCTGATTAAGTGAAGTCATAAACAGACATTCATCAAAATAAATAGAAAGGCTTCAGTCAATTAGTCAACCTAATCAATAAAATATATTTGCTAAACTCTGAGCTTTCCCAAGTGACAACTATGTCCTTTTCAATTACAGTGTTGTAATTGTACAGGTAATTTGAAAATCCCAGATGACCAATATATACAGTACAGTCTTCATTCCATATTGTAGTATATTTTAGAATCACACTGCAAGGCTTATAGCCTCACCAGATGTGGTAAAAATCGGCAGCATATGCTGGTTCCTCTTTGGTTTTGCGATTAAGCCTGCCAGCTTCCATCCCATCTACTTCCAGTGGGGCTCTGTTACAAAAGGGAAGAAGAATTGGTGTATGCCGTTGCCGAGGCTTCCCTTGTTGCATTGGGATCAACACATTACAAATGTGAAGCTTCCTATCCTATAATATATACTGTATTTTACACTGTCTTATTATATATGCCAATAATGGCTTATTGGATTGGATTGGGATCGACAGTGGGAAGCTTCCCCCTGTGTGATGGAACCTGGGTTAAATCGGGCGATGTGGGGTAACAGGTTCCCCATGCCAGGCAGCATTGTATTTGCCAGGATCCAAGGCAATTCTGGTTGCATGATAAGATGAGGTCATTAGTGAGGTCCATAAACACCTTCAGGGATGAATGTATGTGTAAGTGAAATCACAGATATCAAGTCCATAAAAAGGGCTTCGTAGTATATTGTAAAGTTGGCTGTATTAACAGCCAAAGTTGAAATTCAACAAAATATTTATTTATTATTCATTTTTATATATCGCTCCTTCCAGCAGGCTCAGGGCGGTTTACACAGTACCTATAAAACAATCACAACACAATTTAATGCAACAATACTAAAAGCATAAAAGACATAAAAGCGTAAAAACACATCAGCAATGCAAGAGCAAGCAACTGCAGGGCAACTGCAGTTTAATTCTAGGCTTGGCATCAATGCTTAGGGGACAGTAAGATTCAAAGCTTGTCTAAACAAAGCTGTTTTGCAAGCTCTCCTGAACAGTGCCAGTTCTTTATGGTGCAGACTTCAACCGGCATAGAGTTCCATAAAGATGGTGCTGCCACAAAGAAGGCTCTCGATCTCATAGTGGACAGCCTGCAGGAGTGGATCAATGGGACTAAGAGGAGGTTCTGCTCTTCTGAACGCAGTGATCTCAAGGGAATATATGGGGTGAGGCGGTCCCTCAGGTACACCGGCCCCAGACCATACAAGGCCTTAAAGGTCAATACCAGCACCTTGAAAACAATTAGGTACTCTATTGGAAGCCAGTGCAGTTGCTGGAGAATAGGTGTAATATGCTCTCGTACAGATGCTCCCATCAGTAGTCGAGCAGCAGCATTCTGCACAAGCTTGAGTTTCCGGATTGCTGACAAGGGAAGGCCAATGTAGAGGGCGTTACAGTAATCCAGCCTCGAGATGACCGTCGCCTGGATCACCATAGCCAGGTCACCTCTGGACAAGTAGGGAGCCAGCCGCCTAGCCTGTTGCAGATGGAAAAATGTGGTCCTGCATACCGTGGAGTTTTGCAGGTCCATCGATAGTAGCGAGTCCAAATGGACCCCCAGGCTCTTTACAGAGGACGACGGGCTTAAAGGCTTGCCATCCAGGGTAGGCAGCTGGCATCCACTGAATCCAGGGCGACCCAGCCATAGGATCTCCATCTTCGACGGGTTCACCTTCAACCTTATAAGAAGCATATTTTTAATAATCTAATATTTCATGATAGGACAATTCCTATAAAACATGTACTCTATCCTCTATTTGAGTTCCACAACGCTACTAGCATGGCCTCTGCCAAAACAAATTTTGAACACTATGTCTTCAGTGTTAACCATGTAATGCTGAAGCCAGCTTCTCTGCAGCTACTAGCAAAAACACCACAAGCAACCAGAAGGTTTGTAACAAGGAATTGGTAAGCGCATCACCCTGAAGGCAAATCAGACAGCAGAACTATTTTTCACTTGGTGTTTACACAGGAGCTCCAGTACCCACCCACAATTTTGAATGCTGGGACTTCAAACAGTGGTATTTTCTCCTCAAAAGAACAGGGCCAATTAGCTGAACAGTTCTAGGAGAAGCAGGGATGAAATACAGTTTTTAAACTTCTTTGATCAAGGACGTTTCTCCTACCCAGCATATTGGATATTCCACTGAAGAAGACATCATCCTGAATAACTCATCATTGCTATGACTATTAGGACAAATTGTTAGTAAAAAAAATCCCCATGTGGATAATGGAAACTTCAAAAGATGCAAATCTAACATGATAAATGATGCCAAATAATATATGTGTTAGTTTACTTAGGTTTGGTTTTAATGTTTTTAAAATGAGTGAAATGATGTATCTCAGTGTTGGAGTCACATTATCATAAATGTATTTGCTAAAACAGAAGACATAAATTGCAGTTAAATTCAGTAATGTAGAGTGGTATGCTTGAATGTTTCTTGTGATTAAATGTGAACAATTGGTCCTTAAGGTAAAGGTCTGTGTATGCGTGATTAATCAGATTGGAGTGACAGTGCGGACAGCTCATGCCATGCCTAGTTATCAGAGTGATTGATTTTAGTCTATGCAGCTGGTGAGAAAATATCTGTTAATAATTGCAGCAGCAAAACTCCTGATGTCACTGATAGCTCAAATCACTTTGTGCATTCTGTATTATCTGGCTCATTTACAGATGTAAGGAATACAAAATGATGTATTGGATTGCAAAGTTAGAACATAAAAAAGACATGCAGATTTATGCACGAGCAATGACTGTGAGGTCTATGTGCAGTGCAAGTTGGAAATTGCTGCTGTTGTAGCTGTCATGTGCATGTTATTTTCTTTGCTATATGTGAAGAATGTGCTGTCAGCCTTTTATTCTGCTAATGAGTTTCAGTACTGGAAAGCTTTTCCTGACTGTAGTAGGAGCATAATCCAATGAGAACTCTTCCTTGGCGTGCTCCACTAGAACAAGTGGGAACTCAAAACCCATTTGTTCTGCCAATCTTATTAGTGCCTCCCTTTGGCAGTCTTCATACCTGACATGGAAAACAGTGCTCTAATTAGTCAGAGAGAAACAGCATGGCATATTGATTGCAATATTTGGCCAAGGCTCTGGGAGATCTGTGTTGAATCTGCACTCGGCCATGGAAACCCTTTGGTTGACTCTGTGCAAGTCACATTCTTGCAACCCCAGAAGAAGTCCTCCTTAGAATAAATCTTGCAAAAACACTCTGATAGATTCATCTTACGGTGGCCCTCAGTTGGAAAGGACTTGAAGGAATATAATAATAAAATTATTCAGATATTTATTGCATTGGGGGTAGATTTTAATGAGACCCTCGCGTCCTCTGCTTATTGCTCCTAATTTTGGTTAAGTGGTAGCTAAGAGACATCAGAAAAAAGGCACGGGGGCCATACCACTATGTACCCCATACAACAGGGATGCACATATTTTCATTGAGGACCACATCAGCGTTATGGTTGCCTTCAAAGGACCATTGAATTCATGGATGAAGAATCCATGGAAACAGAGGGCCAACTATATACTTTTTTTTAAAGATAATGTTTAGTCTTGTTTAGTTTTTATTGAGTTTAGTTCCCCAGATGTTAATGAACAACAACTCCCATCACTTTTCATTATCTGCCATCTGAACAGGGAATAATGGGAATTGTAACCCAATAGCTCTTGTGGCTCTAATGTTGGGGAAAGATTGAAGGACATTTTAAAGTCGGACATTATATCCACAAGCCTTGTATCTAAATTAAAATCCTGCTACTCTGACTAAACAGAATAAACTGCAGCCTTCTGGATGTTACTGTATCACAACTCCCATCAGTTCTAGTCATGATGTCTAAAGATCAGGAATATGGGAGCCATAGTCCAGCATCTGGAGGGCCATATAAAATGATATTGCAGGTTGGATTTGACCTGCAGACCTTGAGTTTGACACATGTGCCATACAATTTAAGCTGAAGATGAAAAGTCAAAGGGACACTGTCAACCTTCTTTCAGGCCTTGTGAACTGATCTGAATCTGAATTTATCATATTGCCACGAGTTCATGTTTAACATATTCATGCTGTGGTTGTGGAGTTGCCTGATAGAACCACTGTGGACATGGAGTACATTTAATGAACCTAGGACTTTGCTATGTTTGCAGAATTTCCTGTGACTATTTATTAATTTGTTAATTTTTAAATGTCTAGGTGTGCAACTATATGAACAGGGCAGCATGCATATCGTTTAGAGGAGGAAAAAAAGGTTAGGAAAAAACCCAAAACACAAGCAAATTTGCATGTGCATGAATCAATTAATGAATCAATGAACCAAAGGGGATCATTTTGATTTGATGTTACAAAGGCATTCCAAATTTGAGGACCAGTTTAGGACCACAGATAAGTTTCATGCGTTTTTCCATAGATGGTATTAAGAAAAAGACTTCTCGATTTCCATTCGTTTTTTTTCTTCCTGATCTCGTTACATCAGAGCCACTATAATTTTTGCCATGAATATTGGGTTAGCATATGAACCTATTCTTTCTGGGAATCTCTCTCTCTCTCTCTCTCTCTCTCTCTCTCTCTCTCTCTCTATATATATATATATATATATTCTGTTCTGAGACAGCTGAGAAAGGGAAGGCCTTTCTCATTATGACAGAAGCTTCTGAAAAGGGGATAGAAATTTTATAGGAGGTATGATCCAGTCAATTTTTGGCCTTATAAATAAATCTATCTTCAGTGTTTTCAAGCATGGTGTGGTTATTTTTTTTCTGTATGATTCATATTTCAGACTGCATTTTTGACAACCTATTTCATGCTTCATTGACTGCACAGGTTGGAAATTTTCATCCATATTGGAACAGTACAGCCAAATTTGTTATGATAAATGGGCAAATAGGTTAGTTTAATAGATTGCTGCTTGTTAATTCAAGCTCTGTCTTGGGTTTTTTTTAGTTGCTTTAAGTCCACTGCTTTTGATATTTTATTTTAGTCCAAAATAATGTGATCAAAAGAGAAAAAGAGATCATGGTATAACACTGCTGTAAATCCATATCAAGTTAAAACAATTATCAGGGAGTAAGAGAAAAGGAAATCATTGGTGGGCAAAAGGTAGGCTTCATTTTCCTTATTCATATTGCTCAAAAATATTCATCACTTCTATTTGTAATAGTGTGTATAGCCAATGTATAGCTCATAACTGGGAGCAGAATAGTCCATATTAGTAGTGACCCTTTAGAATAAAGAAAGAATGTTTTTTTATGTTTGGTGTTGTAAGAAATACAGTGCATTGCAAAGAGTAGACTATAGTATGACCTCCACATTCATGGTGATAGATTCTTCCATTGGCCATTACATATGTCTTACAGCTGGAGCACTTTCATAGACACCAGGTACATAAAGGGTCATATCCCACAAGTGGGACCTACACACTTTTCCTCTCTGCTACTAGTGTCTAACAGAGGAGAACTAATATGGTACCCAACTTAGACATTAGAAAAGTTATTTTTCAAATGATAATTCCTGGGATCCTTTAGACAGCATATTCAGTTACCATACTGGTTAGAAGATTTTAGCAGTCATCGTCCAAAAATAAACTCAAATAATTCTAGCCACATATTTTGAAGTTAGAAGTGTGCTATAAATCATCTCTGTATAGCGCAGGGGAGGAGATTTTTAATATCATGGTGTACATCTCCCACAAAAAAATCTCCTCTGAGAATATTTAGTGTAAAGAAGTTAGGAGCTGTAACAAGCTAATTCCTTTTCTCCATCTGTCTTTCTGTCAGCAGGCTGTTAAATATGGGCACAGATGCATGGGAAACAAAATCCAGGGCTGGTCTGAAACATTGCTGCTTCAGAACAGCATGAGATTCTGCCTTGGTGCCCCCGAACTGAGTTAGAGGCAGGAGCAGAGTTCTCACTGTCCAGAAGACAGTCTCCTGTACCTTGTCAGTTGCTTGTTGCTACCTTTCATGATGATGACGACGACGACGACGATGAAAATATAAATAATAATTCTATCCTGTCTCTCCTTGCAGCTTGATGCATGTTACAACATTGCTAAAACACACATTCACCTAAAACATTCTTTAAAATGCACATATTAAAATGCATTTCCACAAAATACATATTAAAATATAAAAACAGAGATTAAAGATAAGATGCACATTTAAAATTTGTCATTAAAACTGTCTGGGTAGGCCTTTCAGAAGAAATAGGTCTTTACTCGTGTCTTAAATTGCAAAAGCTGACTAAGCAATTGGAGTTTTCAAATTATGGGCAAATTTGAACAAAAAAATGGAGAAGGGCTGAGCTCTGTGTTTTGTGTGTTTCTTCAGTGAACATTTAACATCTCATCCTACCCACTATTGAATGAATTCATGCAACCCTGCACTATGCCTAGCTTTTGGTTTCTTTACAACTTCCCCTTTCACTAGTATGTTATTAGTATTCTGTGATTAGTTTGGGGAATTTTCTAAAAAATCATTTTTTCTAAATATATTTCTTCACAATAATTACCCAACTACATAGAACCTTTCCACCTATTTTGCTGATCTTTATTTATTTATTTATCATAAAATTTTTAAGTTGCACTTCATTCACATGACTAGTTGGAAAAGGTATTCATATAACTGAAATAATGCAGTGGTTAATTAAAATTAAAAATATAACATAGAGACACAGAAAAACAATATCTAGATCAGTGGTTCTCAACCTGTGGGTCCCCAGATGTTTAGGCTTTCAGCTCCCAGAAGTCCTAACAGCTGGTAAACTGGCTGGGATTTCTAGGAGTTGTAGGTCAAAACACCTGGGGTTTCTCCAGATGAGGATTCAAAGTTTGCTACACTAGCTCTCCTCCAGGTAATAGGCACTTGAGCCTTGGGGCCTGTCCAGACAGTACCTTTATTGGGCTGTTGTAGGTTTGTCGGGCTGTATGACCATGTTCTAGATGTATTCTCTCCTGACATTTCGCCTGCATCTGTGGAAGGCATCATCAGAGGTTGTGAGGTCTGTTGGAAACTAGGAAAATATGGTTTATATATCTGTGGAAGGTCCAGGATGGGAAAAAGAACTCTTCTCTGTTGGAGGTAGGTATGAATGTTTCAGTTGGCCACCTTGATTAATATTTGATGGCCTGATAGTTTTTAGGTGTGGCTTGTTACTGCCTGGGGGGATTCTTTGTTGAGAGGTGATTAGGTGTTCCTGATAGTTTCTTATCTGGTTTCCCTCTGTGTTTGAGATTTGTTCTTTATTTACTGTTATAATTTTAGAATTTTTTAAAATGCTAATAGCCATATTTTGTTCATTTTCATGTTTCTTCCTTTCTGTTGAAATTATTCACATGCTTGTGAATTTCAATGACTTTTATGACATGGTAGTTGTTAGACTGATCCAGCATTTCTGTGCTCTCAAATAAGCACCTGATGAACCAACCTGGACATAGCATATTATTTGAGAATTGCTACCTCCGCCCCGCCCCCTCCCGCCTCTCCGGACACATCATTTCTACAAACTGGGAGAGCTGTTCAAAGCCTGTAATGGAGGCCGGATAAGTTTTCATTACTTTTCTTAGGGGTTTGGGGGCTTTGGGGAAGGGGAGTAGGGACTCCAGACATTCTCCTGGGCTAGTTCCGGGAGAACATCTGGACACACACCCCAGAAAGTGTGCATTTTCTGTGATGCGTGTGAACAGGCCCCCAGGAAAATCCATGTTTTTTAAAACGTGGATTCTCTTGGGATAAAAACCTCTCTGGCTCTACCCTAACTCTCTGTGAGTTCTTTAGATTCCAGGTACAAGTGTTTATATTCAAAACCTCTCCTTCCAACTCTTTTGTTTGTACCTGCTTTTTAATGTTCCATTTGCTCATGCTTTTAAAATGAAGCTAATGAAGGTCCTGACCATGACCAGTTGGTCATTTGAATTTTTTGAACAGCAGATTAGAGGCACTGCAAAACTCTGCATAGAAAATTCATAGTCATTTCAGTGTTTATCAGTTTGAGTCTTTGTAAAAACAACCAACAACCAACGAAGCAAACAAACACTCTCCTGTCATAAAGTTTTAGAAATTCCATATTAAAGTATTTAATTCTCTTTGTTTGCAATCCATACTGTTTACTTCAGAGA
Organism: Anolis apletophallus; assembly: GCA_030556195.1. Taxonomy (NCBI): domain Eukaryota; kingdom Metazoa; phylum Chordata; class Lepidosauria; order Squamata; family Anolidae; genus Anolis; species Anolis apletophallus. The sequence goes on from JARBWK010000009.1 coordinate 90,547,078, forward strand.
GGTCCTATTGAAGTGTTGCTACTTTTTGAGATGATGGCCTTAGGGTCTTGTCTTTGATCGAGTAAGAATTTCATCCATCATTGAATTTAGTATTTAAAATTATATTTTTCTCTGTTTCCATTTGATTGCCCTTTTGCTTCATTTGCATTTAGACAAGCATGGATGGAAGCTCCCATACTGTGAATATGAATAACATCTTCAGAAACTGACAGGAATTAAAATATGTCATTAGCTTTGATAGTTGTCCTACTTGTAAAGATGTACATTGTATCTAGTTATTAATGAGCTTATGTACCTTTTAAGAAAGAGTCTAATTAAAATCCCCAGGTTATGTTTGTCAAAATAGTCATATTACACTGTTCAGTGTAAGAAAACCTGCATTGTTTAATGAATAGAGCACTCAATTTCAATAGAATTTGGTGATTAAAAGATAATATTAAAATCCTATACATTTAATTATTTTGGATTACATAGTAATTGTATGAGTGTAAAAAAGGAATAGTAGTTTTAAAGGTTGTAAAGAAGAAGAAGATAATAATAATAATTTTATTTATATCCTGCTACCATCTCCCAAAAGGGACTTTGGGCAGCTTACAAAAGTACATAATGATGCTGCAAGAACATATAAAATACAGTAAAATACATAAACATTTATAAAACAATAACAATATCAATTAACATAAAACAAATTTACATACAATCATAAAAAACCCCAATCAAATTAGATAAAATACTCAATAAAATGCAGTAATGGTTACGGATTAAAATGGACAGTATTGGTTTCAAGTTGCATTTTAGTGCCAGAATCAACAATTTGATTGGTCCTCAATTTTAGCTGATGTTTCAGCCATTTCCAAAGGCCTGCTTGAAAAGCCAGGTTTTCAAGTCCTTTCAGAAGGATTTTCAGAATCCTTTCAGAATTAGAGGCTAGCCTAATTTCTCTGGGGAGGGTTTCAAAGCTGAGGGACCACCACCGAGAAGGCCCTCTCCCTGAATCCCACCAACCGCACTTGAGATGGAGGCGTAATTAAGAGTAGGGCCTTCCTGGCAGATCCTTGAGTCTGCACAGGTTCATAGGGAGGGATGCAGTCACGAAGATAGGCTGGACCCAAACCATGTAGAGCTTTGTAGGTAATAACCTGCACTTTAATTGGGACCAGAAACTTGTCAGATATTATAGACCTGATTTTGAGCTTCAGGTCCATATGTTTGTCACGGCCAAAATTTGAGAACATTCTTAATAGACTGTTATTCTGGAAATATCAATTGGTAAATTACTGAATTAATTAGCTGTTTACATTTAACTCTTTCTCCTTCAGCTAGTTAGCTTTCCCGACACAGTACTATACTGAATGTCTGGCAATCTCCTCATCTGTTTAAAACTATTTATGTGAATCTCATCAGCCATCCATTTAAATGCAGAATATTTTTAAAAAATAAAATGTTTATCATACTTACAAGAAGCATTCAAAATCATGCCATAAAGGTATTTTTTTATTATTGATTTGCTGTAAAAATATATGTGCCCTTTCCTGATGGGACTAGCCAATTATTTATTTATTTATTTAAAACATATACGTATATTCCGCCCTTCTCACCCCACAAGGAACTCAGGACAGAGCACAACATATATGTGGCAAACATTCAATACCGGGACATAAAACTACAAATATACACAAATATTAAAATCACTTATATCCACTTTAAAATCAGTTGCTTTAAAACCATCTCAGGACACCATTCTATTATTGCCTCATTGCACTGCCCCAAAGACTTGATCTATTTTTAAAAACATATGAAGCTATATCAGATTTACTGACTAGAACATGCTACTAAATTACTAAGTTATATCTTAGGAGATGAGCCTTGGTCTTGCATGCCTTCCTTCCCATTTCCAACATGGCTTCAATTTCCGTTTGAGATTAACAGTGGCATCTCATGAATTTGGCAATAGTGGCTGTATGGTTGTACAATCCAGTTGTGTAATCAGTTGTACATTTTGAGACCTCTGGTAGCTCCTTCTGAAAATTGTTTTCTTTTTGCATGTCAGTTGAGCATAGCTCTTAATGTCCCAAAATCTGAGAAGACCACTGGTTGGCTGGCAAGAATGTTCACTGGAACAACCAGTCTGCATGCCAGCTCTTTTGGAAACCTCTCTTCTTCTTCTTGAATCAGAGGTCTAGTGGATGGGTTCTTTGCTGTGTCAATGTACAGAAGACTGGCCACTGTTTTTAGTAGGTACTAGCTGAACCCGGCACGCGTTGCTGTGCCCTATTTAGGAGATGTGAGGAAGTCTGGGTATGTAAGGGTTGGAAATGATGTGATTATGTGTTTTGTGTGTGTATATATGTGTGTGTATGTGTGGTTGTTTTTGTGTGTATATATGTGTTTGTATATGTGTATATATATATATGTGTGTGTGTGTGTATGTGTATTTATATGTGTTTGTGTATGTATGTGTATGTGTATATATGTGTGTGTATGCATATGTATTTGTGTTTGTGTATGTATGTGTATGTATGTGTATATATGTGTATGTGTTTGTTTTTGTGTATGTATATGAGTATATATGTCTATGTGTTTTTGTGTGTATATATGTGTATGTTTATGTGTATATGTGTGTGTATGTGTATGTATGTGTGTTTGTGTATGTATGTGTATGTGTATATATGTGTATGTGTGTATATTTGTGTTTGTATTTGTGTGTGCATATATATGTATGTGTGTATTTGTGTGTATATATGTGTGTGCATATATGTTTTTGTGTGTATGTGTTTGTGTATGTATATGTGTGTCTATATATGTGTGCGGTGAAGCTACGTTCAAATCAACCGGCTGGACAGGGTGGACCCTCTCTTAAAGATCCCACCGCTGCCGCCAATATGTGACCACTCCACTTCTTGACCGGCCTCAGACTGGACAATCTTTCTATGTCCACACTGCTGACCTCCAATCCAAGGAAACCTCGAAGTTACCTCAGCAACTTCACGTTTATTGGCAGGGTACTGTCTCACCCCTTCACCATTTAACTGACTGGAGTTTTAAAACTTCTCAGTGACCACTTGACCACGCTGCCACCATTTATCCGGCTGACCACTGACTTTGAGGGCCACCACCAATAAAAGAATCAGGAGAGGTGTTTTCCTTTTAAGATGCAAACAATTTATTTTGACACAAATGGGTACAATCTTGGTTGGTTTCAAACTTCCTTAGAGGCACAACTTTTTCTGTTACATAACACAATGGGGACCTATTATAGGGTTTCCACTAAACCTCTATAAACCCCTGCAACTTTAACTAGGGTCTCTATACCCTTTAACTGGACTGCTCACTAGCAGACCTTAAGACACACACTAACACTGGACCGTTCTCTTTCAGTCCTTAGGACACTCTCAACTAGAACATAACTCCTCCCCCTCTCATTTGGCAGTTGGCTTCCCGCTCTTTTCCAACTGTAGAATTCAAACCTGAACATTCTACTAGCCTCTAGCCTGGTTGCCATGGCGACAGCTCTTCTAAGCTTCTGCCATGCCTCCCTTCTGTTTCACCCACAGAAACAAACCATAGAACATTCAAAACAACATACATTTTAACACATGTCACACAACATTTACACACAAATAATCAACATCATTACAATGTGTATATATGTTTATGTGTATATATGTGTGTGTGATTGTGTTTTTGTTGTTTTGTGTAGAGCTTATAATGTAATGTGTGTTTTTTCTGTTATTATGGGTGTTATGATAATGTGTTGTGTAGTTTGCTTGCCTCTTATAATGTAATAGGCAACAGAAATAAAGAAAGTTAATTCTCCATGTTTTACTCCAGTCTCTGTTGTGAATTATGAAACTCTCATACAATTCACAATTATAACTTTGTATTGACTTGTATTTACCAAGAACTGGCAAAACATCGAAAAACAACAGCCCTCACAGCTACCTCTCTAAACATCCTTTCCTCACAGATATTCAATCCCAACTGTCAGATCCCAACTGTCAAGCACGCCACACCGCAGGTCATCTCAAACTGCAATAATACATCTTGTGCTGACTCATGAATTGCTATTCAAAATGCAGTAATCTGACAGCCTCTTCTATGTCCGTCTCTTCTGTTGCCTTTGGTCTCCTCTTCCGGGATTGGGAGGGATGTGGGGTGCCGTCTCATCGCTGTTCTTCGGCACTCGGGAATGTTTGGGAGGCTGGGAGACGGTGGAGGAGGAGGGTACGGCTATGGGACTACACTTCCCAGAAAGCTCCTCCCCTGCTTCTCAGCGAGCGGCGCAGAGCCTTCTGGGAGGTGTAGTTCAGTGGCCGTCTCCTCTGTCGTCTTCCAGCCGCCGCATGGAGCCAGGTCGCGCGGCCGCCGCCTTGGGCGCCTTCTCTGTTGCGTCCTTGGCCTTCCTCGGCGGGTGCCATCCGGTTTTGGACCCGGGCCATGCCGTCGCCTTCTTGGCCTTCTGCCCTTCTTTTCCGTCGCTTCCAGGCCGGTCCTTAACTCGGGCCGAAACGGCAAAGGTGCGGCCCGGGCTAGGGACCGGCTAAGAGGCGGCGGAGAAGGCCGAGGAGGCTTGGGTCCAGAAGCGGATGGTGCGGGGCGGGGGTTTGGGGGGGGGAGGGCTTGTGTGCGCCACCTCCATTGTGAATCAGGGCTTTCCCTCTCCGCTGCCCTCGTGGGGGAAGAAGGCAATTGCCGTGCAGCATGCGCCACTGTTTCCAATGGGCGGTTTTTGGGAGCTGTGTTTGGGGGGGTTGGAAGGTAGGGAGGGTGGGTTTTTTGTGCCATCTAGGAACCTTGTGCCTTGGGGGAATGTGTTTGGTGTGTGTGGTGGTTCTGGGGCTTATAGTTTTTGTGTCCATTTGCCCCGTTCCACGACCATTCACTTTTTATATATATAGATAAAGCAACCTCAGTTTCAAAACCGATCTGTTTCTAGTAGTTACCATAGTGAAAATGGGATCATGCTGTCTGGCAGACTCTGGGAATTTTAGTGCAAAAAAGAAACTTCCCCAGACTCAGATATGGATGACATACTAATGCTAGGGACCTCATCACAAAGGTCCATGAATTCACCATACATTGTGGCAAATCCATGGGCTCCTAGCAGGTGACCATGTCCTGCGTGACTTACTGTCACTCCCATCCCATGGGGAGAAGTGTTTACTCCATTGCTAGTAAGGCAACACTGGAATGCTCACGTGTTGCTGTGATGGAGGCATATGCCATTGCTCTCCCTTTTCAGAATGAAAGTATATGCTCCTCCCCTCTCTTTAACCCTTTCTTCTTATGAAATTCACAATTATTAAATCTTAGTCTCTTCACAACCTCATGAGTTGCCAGTAGCCATGGGCCCAAAGTTTGTCTCATCGATTTGATTCATGTTTCTGTTTTGTTCCATCCATTCAGATGGCACGAAATGGGAAGGCCCCTCCTGATATGAAAATAAACTCAATACGAAAGGCAGGCAAGAGCAGATACCAACCCCAAGCCTGCTTTTTGGATCAATTGCTGCATGTGTAGGCTCCTTACTCGACACTCGGCTGCAGGCCCTGCCAGGCCCAAAACCCGCACCAATATGGGTTAAGTCCCCACCACCACCACCAATAATGGGCCAAAAGAAAATCGATCTTTCAGCACTGAAAACGGAAAACAAATACCTGACCTCCCAATTTCTGGAGGCTTAGTTGAAAAAGATCAGGGTCCTGACCGAAAGCCAGAACACAAAATGGATCAAGGCTTACCCCAAATGCACATGACTACTAGCCAGATATATTGTTAGACTGCAACTTCCAGTATTCTTCACAACTGGTTATCCTAAATATGCTATTGGGAGTTGCAGTTTAATAAGATATGGTGGGCTTCATGATTCCTACTCCTGCTCTACATGCAAAGCATGTATTCTTCAACAAGCTGCATGCTTCTTCTTCTTTTTTTTTGCTGTTCTTTGAATGTTAAGACCTTGTTGAAATTGTCTCTTTAATTCCCTTAGTTGTATACAGGAGATTTCTATAATGGAAGTTGCTATTACAATATCACATGTATTTCTAAAGCATTAAAAACTATGTTTAAAAGAAGTATGGCAAGTGCTTGGACATGATTAATTGGAATTGGCTACTTCTGTGTTTACAGCAGTCTTCATAACCCTCCAGGAATCTTTAGGTCAGGGAAGAACAAAGATGTACCATCTTCCCAGACATTCCAGCTGACAGATCTAAAACTCAATACAAATGCATTTGTAGCTGAGCAATGGACTCATGTGTATAGCTCTTTTCACAGAAGTCAAAGAACTGGGTGAAAAAAACCATGATACTGACAAAGGAGAACACCTCCCTTTTAAATCTTGCAGTGTAAGATTTTTTTAAAAAAACTTGCTTTTTTCCTTTCTTATAAATGTTTGGCCTCTTGAAGAATTGAAGTCTCTTTCCTAAACATCTCTAGTTCTAAGAACAGTGCTACAAACGCAAGGAGAGTACAACAAATATGGTTCACATTGAAATGATATCATACCAAATTCACATTTTCTGAACTGTGACCTAAAACAGAACATATTTGGATGGAAAACAACTGTGCTTTCCTCAAAGTTTGAGACAAGTTTTAAAAACTTCAAAATGTGCATATTTGAGGGGGAAATGTAGCAAGTAAGCCATACTTTATTCAATGGAAATTAATTTGAAAATATTTATTTATTTATTATTTATTTATTCGTTGGACTTAATATACTGCTCTCTCTGGAGCCCAGAGCAGTTTACAGAGTTAAAAACAGATAACCACATAAAATGCAATAAAACCAGATAAAACCCCCAGTTAAAATCAAATTCCAGCAGAACTGCAATGGCAGTAGGAATATGCTGACAGTGACACAACAGGATGCTGATAACACGGCATTGGTTATGGACCAAATGCCTGTCTGAATAGCCAGGTCTTTACGGCTCTATGGAACGGCATTAAGTCCCGGATGGCTCGCAGCTCTTCGGGGAGGGTGTTCCACAGGGTTGGCGCAGCTACGGCAAACGCCCTCTGCCGCGTGCTAGCAAGTCTATAGACCTTAATGCCCGGCACATCCAATAGATTGAGCCCCTCTGAGTGCAGTGATCTCCTGGGCACATAAGGGGTAAGCCGTTCCCTCAGGTACACTGGCCCCAAACCATATAAGGCCTTGAAAGTTAAAACTAACACCTTGAAGGTGACCCGGAATTCAATTGGGAGCCAGTGCAGCTCACGCAAGAGTGGAGTCACGTGGGCAGATCTTGATGCTCCTGAGAGCAGACGTGCTGCAGCGTTCTGCACCAGCTTGAGTTTCCGGATCGCCGACAAGGGTAGGCCAATGTACAGCGCATTACAGTAATCGAGCCTCGAGATGACCGTGGCTTGGATCACCGTGGCCAGGTCGCAGCGGGAGAGGTAAGGAGCCAGACGTTTTGCCTGTCGTAGGTGGTAGAAAGCTATCTTGCAGGCGCAGGCAATCTGCGCCTCCATAGACAGCTGGGCGTCCAGCCGGACCCCTAGGCTCTTTACTGATGGTTGCGGGCAAAGAGCCATGCCGTCGAACGTCGGCAACTGGGTCTCTACCCTTCCCGGGCGGCCCAGCCACAAGATCTCCATCTTCGCCGGGTTCACCTTCAACTTAGTGGCTCGCAGCCATCCAGTTACGGCTTCTAGGCAGAGATGGAAATTATCGGGTACAGAGTCCACCCCGGGGTCCATCCTCAGAATGAGCTGGGTGTCATCAGTGTACTGATGGCATTCCAGCCCAAAACTCCGTACCAATTGGGCAAGTGGTCGCATGTAGATGTTAAATAACAGCGGGGAGAGAATGGCCCCCTGAGGGACTCCACAATGTAAGGGGGAGCCCTCGGAGACCACCCCTCCCCACTTCACTCGCTGCAGGCGGTTTTGGAGGAAGGAGGACAGCCAGTTGAGGGCTGTCCCCCTCACCCCCGCCACCGCCAGGCGGTGTGTCAAAAGTTGGTAATCGACAGTATCAAACGCTGCCGTGAGGTCCAATAACACGAGCAGTGCCGATCCGCCTCGGTCCAAATGGCAACGGTCTGTGATGGAGACCAGGACAGTCTCTGTCCCATGGCCTGAATGGAAGCTGGACTGGAAGGGGTCTAGCCAGGTTGCATCATCCAAGAATGCCTGCAACTGGTCCATTGCTGCCCTCTCAATTACCTTGCCCAGGTACGATAGATTGGACACTAGGCGGTAATTGGAGGGAGCCGCGGGGTCTAAACCGGGCTTCTTCAGCAATGGACTAACCACCGCCTCTTTTAACTCCTCTGTGTACCTTTGACAAAGTTCACTCAGAAATGCATACAAAAATGCCTATTTTTGATGAATGTGTATGGAAAAATACATATGAATTTCCATGCAACATAAATGCAAACATGAAAATCCAATACGAAATACCGTAAATACAGAACTGTCTTGATAGCAGGAAAATGAAACCTGAGTGAAATCAAATTTGATAGATATTTCTGTGATTCAGATAACTCTCAATACACGAGAAGGCTGATTAGTCTTTTATGAAGCCATTCTGTTTATCTGTGTGAATTATGTTGCACACTTTTCTATACAGAAACCTATCCTTTTATCTGTTTATGTATATCTCTATAGATATTTTATGCATTTTTTTGTTTCTGATATGGTTTGAGACCAGGGGTTTTGCAGGAGGTGTGACCCATTTTTTTCCATCCTGTGCTCATTTGGTGAGTCATGCAGACACATTTTTTCATATCTAAAGTGATGCAAAGTCAGTTCTGAATGCTACTTTAGTCAAATTTCAGGCATTTCAATTTCTTTTGTATTTTGGATAGTTAATTTGGGGAGGGGGGGTTGGAAGATCAGGGGCAAAATCACCTGAACATTGGGCATTTTTTGTTTGAGGCTTTGAGGAGTTTCTGGGTCCACCTTTAGAGTCCCAAGGGTCACACATGGTCCATGGGCTATACTTTGCTTATTCCTATTTTAGGCAGTCAACCTTTCTCATGGTGGTGAAAACCAAGTTTTTGGCAATTTCTCTTAATCTCTACCAAAAAAGGGGTGGGGGAGAGAATTAGAAAATGTAGAATATAAAGTTTCTAGCATTTTTCCTCAAACATTGTGTTTTATTTGAATTTTGATTTGGTCTTCACCTATTGCTTGAAATGTGCATCCATGTGTGATTAAAGGTTATGTACAGAATATCACGCCTTCTGAATGAAGGAAAGAATATTGTAATAGGAACTCCTCAGGATATTTATAGCTAGGATGCATAGAAGAATCCCACACCCTTCAAAAGCTTTGAATTCTCCTAGGGAGAGAAATTAAATGACATATCTTAATTTTCTTGCTGTATTAGGAAAACTCTCTTCAGGTGTTTACTCTATTTGATGTCATACCATTTTAATTATCCTTGTCAAGATTCTAATATAGGACTGTTGCATTCATAAAATTATTATTTCTTATGTAATATTTCCCCATAATTCTAGTTAAATGCTGGCTGCAGATTTTTCGTGGGGTAATAATAAAACTGCACAGGCCATGTTAAATTAAACCAAAACAGAATAACCCCAAAATTGTGAGTCCCATTAACTTCTCAAAACAGTACAGTAGGTCACTCTTGTAAAAGAAAGGTTCCTGAAATTATAACATTAATTAAACCTTCTCTACTCCCCCCCCCCCCAATCCCTCGTCCCTCTCTATTTCATTCTTTTTCACTCTTGATTTTTCCTTTACATTTCATGGTTCAAAGCTTGGCACAGAAAAATTCTTAAAATTTTGATTTGACTTGCAAAAATATAACCATAAGAGATATTATATGGCACACTTTTAACACCTATCGATCTCTATAAATTGGCAACTTTTGATACCATTGTTCATAGTATCCTATGAAGGCCTATTGAATGGAAATAAGAGAAAATGACTGGCATCCTTTTAGGACTTCATCACATGGGCTTTCAGGCTTTTTGTAGGATGCTGAGAGCAGAATTCCTGGATGGAGCCTGTGGGGCTCCATCCCGGAACTCTGCTCTCAGCCCCCTATGACAGAGCAAGGAGAACATGGGAGACTTCCTGTGTTCACATTGCTAGCAATGGGGACAGCCTGGGGTGGAAAGCTGGGAGAAATGCTTTCCCCCATGTGATGGTGAAGGCAGCACTGTGGGTGCTGCAGGGCATGGGACAATGGATTCCCTCGCTGCAGCATGAATCTGTCATGATGCCCGGCGAATCCCCCCAATGTCGCTCACATTAGAGAACTAAATGTGATGAGGTCCTTAATGGCATATGCAAGTATATGTTCAACTTATACATGTGTAATGTTTTATTTTAGTTATTGTAAGAATTGGTATTTCCTTCTTCTCTCTGGAAAAATGTATCCCACCCCTTGTTGTACACCTGCCGTTGGCCCACAGTCATTCTGTTTCCAATTGAGAGTTGGAAGGGATTTGAGATACATGTTTTTGTAGCCATATGAAACACATGCTGTGATTCCTGGAGGATCCCAGCAGATCTCAGTAGGTGCTGTGATTATTGCCTATCTGGTCAGACCTTTCTTGAATCTCCTTCCCACTCTTTACCAGCTCTCTACTGGAATGGCTGGACGTGTGATGCAGTTGCTTAAAAAAATCCATGAGTGTTGGATGGTCAGCTGCATATAGAACTACTATACTATACTATGCCATATAGTATTCTGGCCATGGTGCTACGGTGGTTCAACTCTTTTATGTAAAACCAATTCCACAAAATGACAGGGTAAGGACCTCATCATATTTACTTTAAACAGCATTCTAGGACAGTTGTACCCTATCTTCAAGACAGAGCCCATGCTGGACATCACATGACATTATGTGACTCCTGGCAGAAATCCTGCCCCCAGCTGGTGTGAAATCATCACCAGATGCTTTCTCCCCAACACGGGGTGCTTTTCCCAGGCCTCTCCAGGAGGGCAGCACTTTCCTCATGAGATGAGGAAAGCGTCGCTAAGACAGAGCTATGTGTGGGACAATGGATTCACCCTGCTGCCCTTCTCTTTTCTTGTGGAGGTCAGGTGAAGTGGGAAACTTTGCCTGGTCTTTCAGATGAGGGCCTTAGATGCTATTGAGATGTGCAAGTGTTTGTATATGTGTGCACAGGATCTATCATATCTGCCATGCTTTTTAATATCTATATTAAGCCACTAGGTGAATTCATTATGGAGCTTAAGTTCAACCTTTTGAAGGGCCGCATTAGTGAGCCTACTAAAGTGCTAAGATGTATGTCTGAATTTTTTTCACTCTGTCTCTCTAGCTCTGAAAGTTCCTCACTAGAAAAGTCCTATAAGCAAGTTAAAATTCTGCTAAACAATCTTTGGTCCCTGCTAATCAAGTGCACATTATAAAAACAAATTGGCATTTACTAACAAATTGCCATGTGTGGATGCCAAAATATAATGCTTGTTGCTTCTTTTTAGTTGCGGCACACAGCTTGATGCACAATTACTTTTGAAAAGAAGCCACAATATTAATTTTATGCTGCTTACATTTTAGATTCTGTTTCTTTGCTTCCAATTCCTTGCCAATTCTATTACTATTATGCCTGTATCATAAGTAGAAAACCAATGCCCTCCATTGCATGCTACGAGAAGTGAAAATCAATCCACAATAAAGCATATTTGAAAGGTAGTAAGATCTTATATGATGAATATAATTATCTATCCATTTGTTTGCCAGTATAGATATCAACATGTATTTCAGCATATACTGCTGGGGAATAAGCCAATAAAGTAAATTTCTGAAGCTAATGGAGAATCTGATGTTTCACCTTTCTGAAAAGGCTGAGCAATTCAAAAGTCTCACAATTCCAACAAGCTGATACAATATATAAATTACAACATGCATTCAAAAATGAAAATTTGTTGGAGATGAGGACCTGTATTAGATGTTTATCCTTGCTACCTTGGCACATGCACAGTGCTTCTTCTGTTAAGACTTATCGTCTTTCAAAATATTTTAGAGGATGGCTTATCTCCATTTCCTTGTTTGCCATTTTATTTTTAGAAGGAAGTCATGCTGAAGGTTTCCAGGCTAGTTGTGTTTGAAGGTAGATAATATTGTCAGACATTTCAGGAGTTTCTTCAAATCTCATTTTTCCATAACTTAGGAACTAGATAATATCAATGCTAAGAACATTTGTTTCTTGCTATGTTTAGATCCTTTATTTTCTAAGAGGAAAATGAAAGAGAAGGAGATTGTGTGTGTGTGTGTAAATAACTTTGTGTAATAGGATTTTTATTCCTGGGTTATAAATGCCATTTCCTAATTTGTTTTTTTGATAAAAACATGGAAACGTTTATTAAAATCTGCACAAAAGGTTAAAAATGGCATATGAAAGTTTAAAAATGGCGCACTGAAAGCTTAAAATGGGAGCCACAAAAACAAAGTTTCTGGAGTTGCAAAGCAAGTACTACACAATTGAACAAGAAATAATATTTTCAAACCAGAAAAATATTTTTTCAGATATTGTTACTTGTCATCTCATCATATTGGGGTTTTTTTTGGGGGGGTGTCTTTGCTCCTCTGGGGCCTGCCAAGCGGGCATCACATGATCCTGGCTGTGGCCTTGCCGCATTGATCATTGAAGTGGCAAGGAAGCTTTCTTGCCAACAATGGGAGTTAAGGTACCTTTTGGGTAGCTCCAATAGAGCTATGCACATTTTTGGCCCTTTCCCCTTTCTGATTTTTAGATGGGGCATATTTTGAGAGGTATTGATAAGTAAAATGGTAGGTACTGGTCCTGTGGGTACGAGGGCTCTACTGTACATAGAAACAAAGATGGTTGTTTAACTTTTTTTCTAACGTATGTAAATATGTTGATTATAGACACTCAGGACTTCATCACATTGAGCTGGAGAAAATGAGGGAAAGCGGGGGAAAATACAATTGTAGCCTTTGTCATGTGAAGGGCACAGTGGGTTGCCATTTCTTAAATGTGTAGAATTGTTACTTTCATTGTGTGTGATGAAGTCAAAAGAAACACCAAGACTATACAGAAAGTCTACATCAACTGAATAAAGATGAAGCAAAAGAGAGTATGTTACATTCTAGTTAGGTATACAGATTGAAAAAGAAGATGGTTCTTTTCTCCTAGACCAAAAGCAAAACTCTTTGAAATTCTAGGACTCTTACCTTAAAGACTGCAACTTTGAATGGCTCTCAAATGTATATATATACACAGTATAGAGAGATTCCTAGGGTTTCTTCTTTTTTATAGCTTTGACACTACGGGTGAAGATAATGAAAGAGATGATGAAATCATCTCAGTTGTAGCAAGATCAAGTTGAAATCGGGGTAGGAAGTACCTCTGTTATTTTTTTTTGTTATGTTCAATGTGCGTATTGTGGGGGGTGGTTGTCATGTTCGAGTGTGTCTTTTGTTAAAATGTGTATATTTTAACTCAAATACAAATAATTTTTTTAAAAAGAAATTCTAGGACTCTAAGAGCAACACCCCAGGTAACAGACTATCTTAAAAACAAAGAGGAAAGCAAGTCTCTACTATACAATAAATTGTTCCAAACAGCAATGAGCATACTTTTATACTACGATGTGACCTCTGTACTTGCATTTCAATCTATACATATTCAACAAATAGAAATTGTATAGGTCCTTTAGGGGATTTTAGATGTTATCATAGCAAATTCCTAGATTGCACATAATTTGTTGGTGTCAATAGGATTCACTATTATACACAGTTACCTGTATTTCATTACTGGGTATACTTGGGAATTGGTGCTCATGGACTTTATCATGGAAATATGTGAAATGGACAGGTATCTTCATCTCTAGAAACAGACAGATTTCCCCAATTCTATTTTTCACATTTGTACTTTGTTATTTTGGTCTCCATGAATTTCCTCACTCCTTCATTTATTTTCTTGTTTTCTTCTGTTTCTATTTATGCATTCATTTGAAAAATGTTATAACAGACATACAAGCTTCATTTTTTTGAGAAACCTTATCTGCATGGAGCAAATTTGGAAGTGGAAAAAGGAAAAGTGGAAAAAGGGGGGGAAATCTGCAGAAGGAGATTTGAGAGACAGTTCACCCTTTGTGTGACATTGGATGTTGGGACCAGAGTGATGGAGGAAGGTAATGGCTGGTGTGAAGGGCCACTGCTCTCTAATTCAAAGCTTATATGTGGTGCAATTCATGTAATGAAAATGCATTGACTTTTCTTGTTTTTGAGAATGCCATGAACCTGGAAATCTATTCTGAAAAGTCTTTCAAAGTTACTGCACCAGCAGAAATGTTTGGGGTTATAATTGCCAAAAGATGGGTGCCGTGTTTTTGTGAAATGTCATGTTCTATAAAGAAATGGCAATTAGGAAGGTATCAGATTATATGATGGATAATGTGCAGCAGTGTATATTATCTGCTTTGTGAATGTTCAGAACACAGTAGTAAAGCTGAAGTTAAATTAGTGTGAGATTTTGAAATATAAATGTAAATGAGTTCAGTGAGCTAGGCTGCTTGTTCCTCCAACGCACACCATGAAAAGCAAGTAAATAAGTACTTAAGTCACAACACTATATGCGCCTCTAATCAGTTTTGCTTTCTGATCTCATTCTCAACCACCGCCTCACCACCCACAGCCCATACACCTCCAGCATCCTCCTGAGCAGTGTTAACATGGTCTTTAATTACAATACATAAACACACAAATTCTTGTTTTGTAATTTTCTAAGCCAGTAGAAATTGCTGCCATTTTTAGAAATGGTAAAAAAAGAAAGTAAAAACATGCATTATTAAAACACACAAAAATGAGACAGAGACAAAATACTTCCAGTAAGCTCCTTCCATACTGCCCTATATCCCAGGATCTGATCTCAGATTATCTGATTTAAATTGGATTAGATGAGTCCGTACTGCCAGATAACCTGGGATAAACAGATAATCTGGGATCAGATCCTAGGATATAGGGACAGTGTGGAAGGGGCCTAAGAAGTCCAAAAGAACTTTTTAAAAAAAACTCTAATAACTGAAGACATTATCCAGTCTGGATCAAAAACCATCCCATTCATACATAAATATTTTAGAACGTATTATTTTTGTGGTACTTCTCCCATGATTTGACTAACCAACACTTTAGGTGTTCCTAAATAAGTATAGGCCCAAATAATTGGGTTTGCAGTTTATTGTGAAAACACTGAAGTTTCCTAAGACTGATAATGAGGTACCGTATAAAGTTGAAAATCCAAACTTTATTGCAGTTTCGAAAAGTAATAGGGCACTCAAAGCATTGTAATCCTTTAAAAATGTACATAACTAAAATTGTGTGCATTTTGTAAACTGATAGATTTCAGTCACTGGGAGGTATGTACAAAATGTATAAAACTGCACATTCTTCAGCATGAATGTCTTACAACTTGATAAAGAATTAGGATTGCCCAAAAGTGATGGTGTAATTCTGATAAATGAATAAAAATGGAACTCAGATAATATTCACAGTCCTATTAATTAATAGCAATATTAAAGGCTTCTTTCCTTGAACAAAATTGGACAGGGGTGCAGTTGTAGGAAGAGGTAGAATGGTGACATTTTAGCTCCACATAAGAACATAAAAGGGAAGGGTTCCGCTTCTCAATCATACCTACTTTTTGACCGTGTTCTGGTCCCTAATCCATCAAATGAATGGTGGATACTTTCACAGTCATTTACAATTAATAGTACTCTTAGGACCTCATCACACAGAAGGTGCCTTCTGTTCTGGTCAGCTCTAGCAGTGAGGACAAGGGGTTGCTGGAAGGGCCAGTGTTAGAGTTGGAAACCAGGAGCCCCCAGCAGCCCACCTCATCCCATCTTTATTATTACAGAATAGGAGTCTTCAGCAGTAACTACCACTTCACAGCAGGCAGAGCAAGCAGAAGTCAGAACAACAGGGCAGGCTGATGAACGGTTGAATGCTTTGTCCCTTTTAGAATACAGATGAGAGTATGCTGCGGCCCTCAGGTCTGCCCAATTAGCAGATAAATGGGCTCTATGCAGGCAACACCTGAAAACATAGGCTTCAGCTTTGTCAAAGGAAGCAATGTATTTGTTTCATGGTGTGAATATAGACTATTATATTCATTTATTTATTTACAGTTTTTCTACCCCGCTCTTCTCAACTCCCGGAGGAGGACTCAGAGCGGCTTACAAGGCAGTAATTAGATGCCGGAAAACAACAAATAATATAAAAACCATTAATACAAATAAAGTTAAAAACAGTAACAATTAAACAAGCGATCAACAATCAGTCTAAATTAAAATAATCCATCTAAATCTACCAGTCAATAGATAAGCCATGTTCTCAAATCCGTCATCATCAGTCCATTCCAGGTAAAGTGCTCCATTGAGTTACTGTGCAAAGGCCTGGTCCCATAACCAAGATTTTACCTTCTTCCTAAATGCCAGGAGGGATGGGGTTGATCGTATTTCGCTTGGCAGTGCATTCCAGAGGTGGGGGGCCACGGCCGAGAAGGCCCTGTCTCCCTCGTCCCTGCCAGCTGCAGTTGAGATGCTGGCGGGAGCGAGAGCAGGGCCTCCCCGGATGATCTTAGATTATGAGGTGGGATGTAGAGGCAGGTGTGTTTGGACAAGTAAGATGGGCCAGAACCATATAGAGCTTTATAGGTCAAAACCAGCACTTTGAATTGGGCTCAGAATCGGCTTTGCTGATTCTGAACTGTACCCTGGACTGCTAAGCTTTGGTTTCTGGCTTGGACTGCTGACTCTGTTGTCTTTGGACTGTAAGCTTTGTTGGCTTTGGAATTTTGGTTGGTATTTGTTACAGAATGAGCCCTGAAACTCTTTCATTATGACTAAGGCTTGGACTCTGAACTTGGACTTTATCTTACTCTCAATGGCTTGTGTTTGTACGTACACTAAAACTATCAGTGTACAAAGACTCTAGCATTTGAGGCTTCATCTGTGAAAATATCAGGACTTGTTCAATTCTCCTGT
This sequence comes from Anolis apletophallus, assembly GCA_030556195.1. Taxonomy (NCBI): domain Eukaryota; kingdom Metazoa; phylum Chordata; class Lepidosauria; order Squamata; family Anolidae; genus Anolis; species Anolis apletophallus. Next base: position 90,564,038 of record JARBWK010000009.1, read on the forward strand.
TGTTTGGGAAACCTTTGTTTGTTTAACATGACACCCTCTGTTTCTACATGCTTTGAAGATTAAATCCCAGGAATCCCATCACACAACTCATTCCATGTGATGCCTGTGGGACTCCGTCTCTGCAGTGTGGAATCAGCTCCACTCATCTCTCTGCTCCTAGGAACTGGTATTTTTCAGTGGGATGGGAGATGCTGCATTGCCCATTTTTAGTTTGTTTTGTGATGTTTCAGTGTGGGTATTCATGTGAGTAGTCTTTTCATGCCCCTCAATGTTTCTGCTGACATTCTTCCTCAGACACTGAAAAGGACTGTAAATAATTTTATCTGCTTCTTAATTTTTTCGTTGCTCTAACTGCACAATTTTGAATCTTAGGAATTCTGCCTTAGTGATAATTTCCTGTTTTGAAAGCTTTTTCACAATTGTGCTTTTTTTTATTAAAAAAAAGGAAAAATACCTGTGGGTGCTCATGGACAACAGAATGGGAGAAGACAACAACTGTCTGTGTGATGAGGAATGAAGAACATAGTTTAACTAGAAGTGGGCAGATGTGCATCCTTTGTGATGGGAGTGAGCAAATTCTTCTTTCAAGAAGGAATGACATGGAACACAACAGGATGAAGACACTACCTTCTCTTCCATCCCCTTGTGTGATTAGGTCCTTAGTAATTCTTGTTTCCAAGGTCTTGTACCTTTTCATCTTTGATCCATTTTCCTACACAGAGGTTCCAGAGTCCACTCTCTGAGACCCCTTCTACACTGCCCCTATATCCCAAGATCTGATTCCAGATAATCTTATCCCAGATTATGTGGCAGTAGAGACTCATATAATCCAATTTAAAGCAGATAATCTGAGATCAGATCCTGGCATATAGGGCAGCCTAGAAGGGGCCTCAATATCTCCCAAAAAGAATATCACCACATTGGGTTATTAGTCCAGCTCATGGCCCAAATTCTTTTTTGCTTTGTGTCTTGCATTTGATGCTGTCTTGGGAATGCTTCTTGCTCTCACTGTGAGAGGCTAAACCCAGTGAAACTAGGACATAAAAGACACAGTCAGTGAATCACATTCCAATGTTTTTTTTGCCCAAGGTGAGTTTTAAACTTTTTTTTGGTATAAGTCAATGTCAAATATGGCACGGACAATATTTCCATGGAATAAATCTGGAATTTGTTATAGAATCAGACTGGTCATAGATGTAGGCTCAATTGGTTCCTGTGTTTACAATTAATCTTTTATGCCTTAACTTCTTTTTTAAAAGTTTAAGTGTCCCTTTCTGGTTGAGATATATATTAACAGTTTGGAATATACTAATGCTAGTGACTGTAAAATACAACTTGATAATTAAGTTATTCTATGGATATTGACTATAAATTATGCTGCTCAAACAAAAGGACCAGCTACTGGGACATCTTCTCTGCATGCTTTATTTTTACATAATACTGGAAACTTGTCTATGTGCAATGGGTTTCTTATCTAAGGATAGCAGCTGCTTAGTATCTGCAGAGAGTAGTTGTTCCTTTCTCAATCACTGTCATAAGCAGACAGAAAAATGTGCATGACTTTCATTATGCCTTTTCATAATGATGGATGCACTTTACTTTAAAAATTGATTAGAAAAATAGAAAAATCTGCTCTGAGAGGCAATTTAAAGCTAGGGTATTTCTCTGTTTGTGATCATATTAAGGCTAATGAGTATATTTTGCTTGTGTGGTTAATATTTTCAAAGTCTTACAACACAGTTAATGTGAAGATACCAGTGTTTGTAATATGATTTTTTATTGATCTGCACCCAAATTACATGCTATTTAGCCTGTATGAATAATTTTGATTGGAAGAAGTCTACAGAATGCAAATATGATTTACTAAGTGGTAATCTTATTTATAATAAAAATAGAATTTCTATAAGTACGTGTATATATACTTCAAATGGTATAAGCAGATAATTCCAAATTATGCATTTTCATATATGCTTGTGTGTAAGTCAACCTCATGTATAACTTGAGGGCAGGCTTTGAGGTTAAAATTATGGATTTTGATATGACCCATAGTTAAATTGGAGGACATTGTGGAGAGAGAAAAGCACCAAGTATGCCATACTCCTCTGTTGTAGGAGACAGGTAGCGCAGAAGACAAATTCTTGATAATTATTAACTTCTATAAAATTGAAATAAATATATTTGAAATCTTGATATTTTGTGGGGCAAAGAAGAGTTCAAATGAGCTGGAGTTGTATTGTGCAAGAATACATTTCATACTGTGGCTGCAAACTTGCCTGGCTCAGTGTAGTAAGTCTACATGTGACCCTATGCTAGGCTGAGCCATATACTGCTCCAATGTATTGGACATCTTCACATTGTCTACTTTGTGGGGACCAATCAGGGTTACAGCAGTTGATCATGTACACATAGACACAAAATGAATGACTACAGCAACACTGAAACTTTCATAGAACCATAGAAGATATCAGCATGGATGCTATCATTTTGCATCTGACATTGGGAACACATTTCTGCAATCCTGCCTGTTCTCTGTAAAGCAGAGAATGGCTGTGTAAGGGAAATCAGAAAATCTTCAGAAAGAGTGCTTCTAGACATGACTAAAATGTGGGCAAAGATGGGTTAACCTATTTCTGCCTGCATTTTAGTCACCCCCTCCCTTCCTCACAGCCCTGAAATTTCTCTCCTGGAGTGGCTACATGCCACCCTTCAGTCCCCGTCCCCCCCCCACTTTCCCTCCCCCCAAACTTATCCCATGAATATGAAGGGCCTCTGGGGAGAGCTGTGGAGTTGCTTCAAAATGATGATTGAGGAGAGGAGCAGAGAGGGAAAATTCCTCCTTCCACCCTCTCTCCTCCAGCATCACTCCCCAGGACTATCTGAGAGTGAGTCTCCACAGGCCCAATACCTGATTCGACCCAGGCCTTTCAGGAAGGCCCAGATCTAATAGGGTATCTAATTAATTTGGACCAAACCAAGGAAATTAATTTGGCACAAACCAAGGTTTTGGGCCTGTCTGGATGGGCCCTAAGTCAGATGAGAGGTTTTGGGTGCTGCAAAAGGAGGTAAAGAATGCCAACCCCTGCCACAGCCAATGAAAGGATGTAAGAGACATAAAGAAAACATACACATGTGTATGTCCTTAACAGGATGTCAAACAGAAATCATAGATCACATTCTGTTCATATGAATGGCTATTTCAGGTATGAAACAGGCTTGCCCTCAAATAACTTCCCTTCAAATATCTTATTAAAATCATAACTAGCTTCTGAGGCAGCATTTTTCTGCTAGAGATCAGGGGATGATCTCTAGACACACACACACACAAACATACACTTTTCAACCTATTATCAATACAGTAATTGTTTCCCATTATACTATTCCCTTCTCCCATCCGTCACATTACAGTGAGCTCCTATCCCTTGAGTTGAAGACATTCATATATGACTATGCCTTTCCTTCCTGATGAAACATCCTCCCATTCTTCCTTGTAGCATAACAGTCATCATCTAAAAATTGCACTACTCTTTATTTTGATGACTGAATCACATTAGAAAGGAGTTTTTGTTTATTCAAATAAGGAATTATGAAACAAAATCTAAAAATATGGCAACAAGTTCTAAGAGGATTACCATCTGAGACCATTCAAATCTCAGGTTATCTTTACTGTGCCAAGATTGAATCATGTATCTCAGGGCTGTCCAACTTCTACCGGACCTTGGGCCGGAATTCCGGTCACTGATCACCTGGGGGGCCAAGCCCCCGGCTCCACCCCTCCCCTCCCCTGGCTCCGCCCCCTCCCTGGCTCTGCCCCCTCCCCACCCCCGTCTCCGCCCCCTCCCCACCCCCAGCTCATAAATATACAATTAAATATTATATTATTTAAATAAGGGGAGAGGGAGGGATGGAAAATATGAGGGGCATAAATATACAATTAAATATTATATTTAAATAAGGGGAGAGGGATGGATGGAACACATGAGGGACATAAATATACAATTAAATATATTTAAATAAGGGGAGAGTGAGGGATGGAACACATGAGGGGCATAAATATACAATTAAATATTATATTATTTAAATAAGGGGAGAGGGAGGGATGGGATGGCATAAATATACAATTAAATATTATATTATTTAAATAAGGGGAGAGGGAGGGATGGATGGAACACATGAGGGGCATAAATATACAATTAAATATTATATTATTTAAATAAGGGGAGAGGGAGGGATGGATGGAACACATGAGGGGCATAAATATACAATTACATATATTAATAACATAAAGGGAGCCCCCTGCTTCAGCCTACCTTCCCAAATGCGCAGGATCCAGGAGTAGCCGGACCACGAGAGAGGCGACGACTGACCGAGGCAGCAGCCGAAGAAGCTCCAAATTGCGTCTGTGTGGGCCGCAGGGATTCAGTAGCCGAGATTTCGGCAACAGGAGGAGTATCGCGAGACTACGTGAGCCACACGGGATTTCGATCGAAATCCCACGGGGATGGCGTAGTCTCGCGATACTTCCTCCGGAACCCAGAAGTGGGTAATTTTTTAAAAAATTTATTATTTAATTTATTTTTCTATTTTTATTTTTTATTAAAAAGCTGAGCAGGCCGCAGGCAAGGGGCTGGCGGGCCGTGTACGGCCCACGGGCCGTCTGTTGGACAGGCCTGATGTATCTCATCATGGTAAAGTATTTTGCTGTGATTATTTGTTTTAATTTACTCTCAGACTATTCATTTGTTCTTACCTTATGCTAGCTGTGAAATACAAGGATTGCTCTCTCAAACAAACAACAGCAAAACAGTCACCCCAATGCAGAAATCATTGAGAAACTTTTAAAACTCTCAAGTTTTTCATGGTTTTGTGACAACCTTCATTGCTATATAGATCTTGCAATTTTCAAAATGAAATAACTTTTGCACCCTGAAGATATGTACAAAATTTAGCTCCCTTCCACAAGGAAATCATGATAAAAGGTTTTAAGTACATTGTTGTGTTGAAGGCAAAAGATTTCTTTCTGAATCAAATATGTTGTTATTACTTTTCAGCCCTTTATTTTTTTTAAAGGAATACTTCTTTTGTTGTTCAAGGTTGACTTGATTTCTTGCAAGAAGTAGTCTGGTTAATTTTGCCTTCTACTGACAGTACCTTTAATGGGAAAGAGCTAAAATCTGCAGAAACTAAAGCTGAAATCTCCAGGTATAAACTTCTTCCATAACTTTTCATCAAATAGGCAACAAATGGGACATCCATAGTAGAATGAGAAAGGTTCCAGATTCTCCTGACACAATTCTCATATTCCTTAAAAAAAACCCTGACAATTGTTATGGTTTTACATTTCTGGAGTGCCCAGAATCCTATTTTGCTTGGGGCAATAAATATAATAGAATCTTGTTCTCAACTAACTACAGTCATCTTTCAAAAAGTGGAGGGAGAAATCTGGCAAACATGAGCACAATGTTCCAGGCATGGCATTATTGCAGGGTGTGATCATCAGTCCTCAATTCCTTCAACATGATGTAAATATCTGTATGTGGACTTATGCTATGCGCTACCATGTCTTCTCATCCAAGCATAAGCCCTGGAAGCCATTTTGCATGTTTCACAGTGATGATTTAAAAAAATCTGGCTATATCCTAATAGCCAGAAGTTAAATGGGAACGTGGCACAGCTGGCTAAGTGTCAGCTGCATGAGATCTCTCTGACCAGTAGGTCATGAGTTCGAGGCCTGCCCGGATCGAGGTGGGTGCTTGACCTTTAAGTGTAGCCTGCTGTCGACCTTTGCAGCCTGAAAGACAGTTGTATCTGTCAAGTAGGAGATAAAAGTACCACATTAAGTGGGGCGGCAAATTTTGACTGAATTATGAGGCCATTAAAGAACTCCAGGAATCGCTGAGGAATGCGGAAGGAACAACAAGGGAACGCTGAGAGATGAGGAGTGTGTCAGCTCCCCCTGGTGGCAAGAGTTTGCCTTTGTTTGTCTATGTGTGTTTGTAAAAATAGCAGGAATTATCTGCTAATTTGTTTTCTGTAATCCGCTCTGAGTCCCCTTCGTGATGAGAAGAGCGGAATATAAATAAAGTAAATAAATAAATAAAATGATTACAGGTGTGTTGACCTCTTTGGAAGACTTCAGTAGATTTCAGTGCTGATGCCATCATTTTGCATCTGGATATGGGACTATAACCTTCTCCAAACCTGTCTGCTTGCTGTGAAACACAGACTTGCTATGCAGGGTGGCTTCAGGAAGTATCAGCAAGTCGATGTGTGCTTCTGTGCTGCTGTGGAAGAACAGAAATAACTACCCACACAGCACCTGAAAAATGGTATCTACACATGTAAGGGAAACTTATACCTGTGATATGAGAATTCTGGCCATTGTGTGTGTATGTGTAAGAGAGCATGTATATTTTAAAAATGGTGAGAATATCAAAGGAAAACCTTTCTCCTTTTTTAGAGCTTTCCACTTGGGGGTTCGGTATCTTGCCTGTCTTTGTTTGGTAGTAATTGCTGGCAAGGAAGCTTCAGGATGGAACTGATTTTTGTTTTATAGCACAGGAAGTCACCTTGGTTTTTTTCTCACCACACATACTTTTTTATAAGCATAAAATAATATCCATAGCATAAATCAGAGAACTGAATTATTTTGTGTAGGCTTGGTGACAAATATTTAATTAGCAAGCATTACATCTTGTTACATCCACTTCAAGTTTACCCCACCTTGTTCCTTTTACCATACTCATTATTGAAACTTAGCTCTTACCTTGCTTTCCAAATTTAAATTTCACTGCTGGGATAAAAAAAGAAATGTTCTTCACATAGGGGTCTAAATTGCAATGGGAAAAGCTCAGCAAAGTATCTACTGAGAAATGTCAGCTTAATTCTAGATCATTCAGATACAGGCATTTAGAGTGGTCTGTTATGGATTTAATTGGGAATGTGATGTGAATGTACCAATTTAGAATGGTAAACATGACAGAAAATGCAGTGGTCTCACTGACTAAAGAATCACAAGACATCCAATGACAGAATCCATTCAAAAGACATAGTGGTGGTGACAGCATTGATGGCATACTAATACTTTGTAATCTTGTGCAAATTTTTGCTATTCTTGAAAAAACACTATTAGATTATGCTTTTTGTATCTTTTAAATCACTATGTCAAATATTTGAATTTTAGTTCCATTTTACTAAACCGGTTAAAGAGAAATGTTAACCCTCCAACAATAACTGTAAGCAGACTTCTAGTTGTATCAGAGGTGTAAAATCACCATCTCTGCTTTCAGTGTTGCTGTTAATATTACACTTTGGCATTTTGAAGAGAAAGCTAAAATGAAAAGAAGAAAAGATATGCTGGAATGTGATTTGCGGTACTGAATTATGTTTCCTTCTAGAGACTTCTTCTCTCTTAACAGCTATGTGGCAGGTACAACATGGTGGGGTAGGAATCATTCTAACTTTAGGAACATCAATATTGCAAAACAGTTGTTTCCATCCCTAGTCCTGTATGATATGAAATAGCAAGAGGAGGTGAAATCTGAAAATCATAGACATTTTAATTGGATGCATATATTCTTACATGAGTAAATAAGCAATAGACCACAATCCATGGACTACTATCAGTTAGCTAATTTTGCATACTCAGCTGATCTTTGGAAATTAATATATTTTGTCAAACAGCAGCCACCAAGCTGAATAGCAAAATACCTCTGAAAATCAGGGGAATTCCAAGAGCAATTAACATTGTGGATGGGAACTCTTTCGGAAGAGCATGTGATGCTTTAGGTTTGCCTGAAGAAATATCTTAGATCTTGACCATACTTCAGAAGTCAATAATATTTCTTGGGTAATGTAAGTATATGTATTTTACTTTCACACTTCCATGTTAGGTATGCATCTCTTACTAGCTTATGTCTAATAATGCAAATTGGCTGCCTTCCTACTCAAGGGATGATTTGTTCTTTTCCTTGCCCTCTGATACTTAATTTGAACATTGGCTGAGTTTCTTATTAATTTCATTTGTGATTTTTGAAGAGTCAAGAATAAAGTGTGCTACAACTGCTTGTTTGACAGACTTTTGGCAATGATGTTCTAGCTTGTATTTTTTTTATAATTCCCTAATTTTATGGAAACAAATGTGTACTGTTTAGGAGCCAAATATACAGATGGCATGGGAAGCAGTGAACTCTAGTAATGTTTAGCATTTGTATATCAATCATTATTGAATATGTCTGTCAACGAAAGCTTTGTAAATTTTTTTACAGTTTGGTATTTTGTTAATATTGAATGACAACACAATCTGGAGCAAAAGGAAAGAGATAATCTGCAGTAATGATTATCCTTGAGTAATATGAGTTCCTATATGCTATATAGAAGTTTACCTTTATGCAAAGAAGTCATGTAAGGGGAAAATGTATTGCTAATTTTATATTGCAAATTCTGGAAGACCCAAGACATTGTGGACTGATTGTTTCTTTTGAGTTGCTCCATTGAAAGCTGGTTTATGAAACCTTATGAATGGACAAAATGAGAATGACAGTTGTACAGCCTTTCATATTTTTTACTTTGTATGATCTTCCTATTAGCCACTGTGTCATAGATGCTACAAACATATAGCCTACTTGCTGCTATTAATTTGTCATGGGCAATTTCAAAGTGATGACATCTGGTATGCACTTGGATATAAAAGACGACCAGATTTCTATGTATTTTCAGTAGTATGATTGCTAGACAGAAATATAGGATAAATGCCTATGCTAGTAGGGTGTTAATAAAGTCAGTCCTCCATTTCTAATTTGAACCCTTTGAAATAGTAACAAACTTTCAATTTTCCACATGACAGCTCTTCATCTTCTTCAAGCTAAAAGTACCCGGATCCAGTGGCCACTCCTCATAGAGGTTGGCTTGCAGGCCCTTTATCATCCTAAGATACTACCTACCCCACATTTTGCAAGACGAGCAGTTGATTCATAGCAAACACAGCTTCCCACAAACAAAGAGGTGAATGTATATGTGAACATCACCCAATGCTTTTTAACATTTAACCACTGGGAGAGATCATCGAGAGACATGGGGTGGGGAGCTATCAGGGCCCTAACCTAGGAATGAAGGTGTATCAACCAGTTCTGGATGGGGTTACACTCCCCCTGAAAGACTGTGTTTACAGCTTGGAAATATTCCTAGATCTATCTCTTGAAAAGTTAGTCCAGACAGATGTAATGGTCAGAAGTGCTTACTGCCAGCTTTGGCTGATATGCCAGTTGCACCTCTACAATTGGAGGAAAAAAAGATGGTAGTGCACATGCTGGTAAGCTCAAGTTTGTACTTCTGCAATGCACTTTACAGTGGGCTACCTTTATGCCAAGTTCAGAAATGGCAGTTAATTCAAAACGTGGCAGCCAGACTAGTACTTACAGTAACATCTAGGAGTGAGCATATCACCCCTATACTAAAGTCACTCCATTGGTTGCCAATTAGTTTCTGGGCAAAGTACAAAGTGATGGTTTTGACCTTTAAAGCTCTATATTGTTTGTGTCCAGGTTACCTAAAGGATCACCTTCTCTCATGCAAGTTACTACTTAGGTCATTGGAGATGGGGAGCTACTCCAGCCAGCTAGAACATGACTGGAAACTGTCACCCAAGGACCTCTTCATTGGCTGCCCCAAAACTGAAATGACTTCTCAGAAGAGATTTAACACAATCGAAGACCTATCTCTTTCAATAGGCCTATTCAGTTTATGATTTTTAAATCAAATTCTATTGGATTTTAACTTTTGTCTTGGGTAGTTCAACATATGGTTGAAATGGTTGTGCGATTTTACAGATGTATTAAACTATGTTGCGCCTGCCTCGAGCCAAAAGGAGAGGCAAGTAATACATCATCATCATCATCATTATTACTGCTACTACTACTACTACTATTATTGCCAATACAGAAAGCAAATGGATTACGTAATCAACAGCAAAGGATGGAGAAGCCCCATCTCTCTTTAGAAAAGAAGACTAGGAGCAGACTGTGCACAGACCATGAACTGCTAACATCAAAAATGAAAGTAAAGTTAAAGAAGCCAAATACTAATCATGCCAAACTATAACATACTTGCAATGTGCTGGAAATAATATGTTACAGATAAGATGAAGTGTTAAAAGGCAAATAAATAGGTCCTACAGCAAATCAAGGCTAAACTCTTCATAGAGTCCAAGATGACTAAACTGAGGCCGTTGTTATTTTGGAAATATGAATATTATGAAAAGACATGACTTTGGTAGAAAAGCTAATGCTTAGTAAGATAAAACGCTATATGAAATGAGGAAGATTGCATCACAAAAGGATAGACACACTCAAAGAAGCCACAGCCCTAAGTCTCATTCACGATGGCATCATAGGTCAAGGCCTATTTGACAACAATTTTTATACAACCTTGGGCTAGAAGTCATTATGATGTTTTTGCAAAAATACTACTACATTACATGAAGTGTTTCAGAATGTAAATTTCTGTTCCCAGCTAAAAGCAGGAATATGTGTGAAACTGAATTAAATTCTAATTAAACCCGACTTCCCAAAGCTTTAAAAGTTAGAATTAGTGTTGACTTTGATATTGGAGAAAACAATTTTGGGATAAATTCATTATAAATGCTTTACCTTTTAGGATTATTTTCAATCAAAAATTGTTTATTTAACCATGGTGTATTTGCTAAGTTAGCCCAGGCATTTCAATACACTGACATCAACTTTATTTATAACCCTAAATGAATTACCTATGTGTTTACCTCACAAATTCTCTCATGTCATTTGCGAATAACATCAGAAGTAGGAATAATAGTTCTTTCATTTCAGTGATGAGTCAAAGCTGTTACAAACTTCATTCATATAACAACAGAAAAGGTAAGTTACAGCTACCATTTCAACTATGTAGGCATGAAATATATTACACCGTCTCATATATTACAGGCCCAACCTAAAGCAGAAGTGCATGAGACTAAGGGTGGAACTAGACAGCCCATTTATTGCAGAACCTTCAGCAATAAAAAGGGAGCTGTCCAGACAATGTTCTGGGCAACCCAGAATTAATTTGCCACAAACCAGGAAAACCCTGGTTTATGGTGAATTAATTTGATAGTGGGTTTATTCCATGCCTTCTTGGAAGGCACAGGATAAACCAACTAATTCCGGTGTTTGGACTGCAGTATTCGTCAGTATTACCACAGTTTTCTGGGCTAAATTAGTCCCAAAAATGTGGAAATAACAACCCCCTCCCTAGAAGCCCCCCTAAACACAGTAAAAATAGGAAAAGAACTCACCCAGCCAGGAGAAAGTGGGGGAGGAGGAAAATCGCTTCTGCCCCCTTTTCCCCTGGCTTGTCATTTTTACATGTCAGGAGAACTCCGGTAGCTGTCCCATGGAGGCTGGATGAGTTCTTTTCCGTTTTTACTGTGTTTAAGGGGGCTTCTGGGGAGAGGGTTAAGTCCCAGTACAACATCTGGACACTCACCCCAGAAAGCATGCACTTTCTGGGGTGAGTGTAGATGGGCCCCCAGGAACATCTGCATTTTTAAAATGGATGCTTCTGGGATAATGGTCGGTACGGAAAGGCCCTAAAGGACTCAGGAAAACTGTGAGTGTATGGATACTATGAGAGCCTGTAGAATGGCTGCCCTAAAGGCACAAGATCCTTTCTGATCTTGAAAGCTAAGCAGGGTCATCTCTGGCTATTAACTGAATAAGAGACCATAAATGAATATACAGGGCTGCAGATTCCATCATTTCAGAGGAAGAAACTGGCCAAAACCACTCTTGAATATTGTCTGAGAAAATCCTATCAAAATCATTGAGTTCACTATAAATAACAGGTAACATGAAGGCAGAAAGACACTACTTTTGATGTGTAAGTTATTTCACACCAAATCTGTTGGTAGCTTATGGTGACACAAAACTATTTGCTATTTCTGGTAGACTAGAGTAGCATGTGTAGTTTTCTGGAATTCTCTATGGAGGGTTCCAACGTAGTGGTGCTGAATGGGATTACAGCCAAGCAGGCAATGGAAACTGCATCCTTGATGTGCTAAATTGAGGCAAAGGTAGCTTGCATCCTAACCCCCTAACCCCCACAAAGTTGGAGGGTCTTATATGCTCAAATGGATGCAAGAGTTGTGGAAGGAGTCAAATATGTTTAGATTTATTTGATAGATACAATTATGTTTTGATATATTTGTTCAAAATAATTTTTAAAAGAGATATTTTAGATTACATTTGGAAATGGAAATAGGGAGGTATATGGAAATTGCCTTGTTTAGATTTACTTATTAAAAAGTGTTTAATTCTAGAACAAAGTATTTGTGATAAAAGCCAATTCCATACCTTTGTCTCCCAATAATTACTCTTTTATTATTTTTTTTTAAAAAAAAGGCTGGAGGAAAGCAGCAAAATGTAAACACTGTGGATGAAGTTAAAGCTGAAATAAATTATGGGAGTTTGTTTTCCTTGGTGGCTAAACTGCTCAGACTTTTTGACCAATGCATGTCATGATAAAGCTTTTGAAGAAGATATTAGTGTTAGTTATAGACACATACGCACCTTCAAAGCTGTATCATAGATTTTGGTGGAACACAATGGTAGTTCCTTATAATGGCACAGATTTTCACAAAACAGTATCCTGCCTTACCATTCTGTTTAAGGCATGTGAAATACTGTTGGAAGACTCTTTTTTTATAGATATTGTTCCCTGTGTGATGGTAGCTATAGTACTGTCCCATTGACATTTGGGAATGCAAAGCTTTTAATGCACAAAGGGTAGCAGTACTTCAGCCAATCTGTGATAAAAGGGGGAAAATGAGATCACTATGGAAACGGCAGGGAGAATCTAAAAGGTTTCTTTATAAAGTAAACGTCTGATGTTTGTGACTGCGGGGGCAAGAAATTCATAAAACTGGATGATGCTATCATTTCTGATTTGTTATCGCAGCAAATGCCAAGGATAAGCAGTCTGACCAGGGCTTTATTAGGCACTTTCTTTTTGCAAAGCTACTTACTATTCTCAGAGACAGAGAGAGAGAGAAAGAGAGATAGATGGCAGTGCTGCAAGGGATATCTCATTTGTTTAAATTTTTCATCATACTTTTGTCTCTGTGTGTAATCACACAAACCTCAGGGCTATGCAGTCAGAAACACTGTAAGCTTTCCAGAAATGCATTCACTCAGCAAGCTGAATATCCACTGAATGAGCAATGTTTCACCCCATTACAATTCTGGCTTTGATTTTATATTGAAAATGTGTGACCCTCTGCCTCCAATCCACACACAAATAAATGTGAAAGGGAAGAAATCTTCCGTTCACAGAGTGCTCAGGACCAAAAGAAATTGAAGGTGTTTGCTGATGTTGTGACAGCTCTCTCGCGAACCTGCCTGGACAAGAGACAGCTTCCTCGGATGAGTTTTCGGAAGACTGGAGCGTGCTGAGACAATGCAGCAGCATCTCTCACCCTTCAAAGGCCACATCATGCTGGCATTTAGGTTTTCTTGGTCCTTGCCACCAAAGCACTCACAGCAGTAGCGAGACTGACAGTCATGTATCTTATGAACATCCAGTTACTCTGAACACATCTGAAAGCTCAGGCAGAAAGAACATGATGGTAAGCAAATCATTATTGTACCATGAATTGCTTTTTATAAATTGAATTTCTTTTCTGTGATACACAAACCATGAATTACAGTTTAATTTTTTTTACAATACAGGTGTGTATTTCATTAGTTTTTTAGATCACCATACATTTTGTCAATACAGTTTTAAAAAGAAATAGTGCATTTGAAATCTGGAGAATGAGGTCAGTGGGTGAATTTAGAGAACCTTTCAATGGGTTTAAGGTCTTGACCGTAGGCGGGTTTTGTCAACCCCAAATTAAACTATTTGATACTTAAACTGTTTCGCTTTTCAAAGAATAGTATTCCTCCTATGTAATTGTAACCACGTGGTGAAAGATGTGTAACTAAAATAAGCAAGTTTTAGTCCCACTGTTGAATTCTTTCTAAAAGGATAAGTCTTTGAAATTATAATTGAAGCGTGTTTATGAGTTGTAACTGGAACCCTATAATCAGACAGTATGTTATTGAAATTGACAGTGAAAACTTTCAGAAATGCAGAAGTAAGCCTTTGAGCCATAAATATACCTTTATAAAATGATATGTTGGACAAATTTATTTCATTGTTGCCTTTATTGAATACCATGAAAACCAATTATCCATGGAGAAATTTGTCTTTCTGGAGTGAAATTAAATTGCTTTTTACTGACTTCCTTACAAAGTATTAACTTGGAAGAATGCCAGTAATATTTTAAGATGTGGCTTGAAACGACCTTACTACATTGATATATCATGTTGTATTTAGACTTTTACCAGAGGTAGATGAAGAGGCTGACTATTCAGGGCAGGATGATAATATAAGAGCAACTCTTGACTGTGTGTATTTTTTGTCTGTCAAGATCCTCTACGCCTGGCATTTCCAGTCCAGTAACTTCAACAGAACAAAGCTCACAAGGCAGGTCAGAACTGACAATGAGACAACTTGATAGCTTTGGGAAAATCTGAATGGTAAGCAACACTTTTTCCTGCTCGTGGGTGAATAATCTTCTCTGGTTGAGTGTATTGTAAGCAGGAGGCTTAATTTAGATCAGTCAGAAGGTTGGAAATACTTTTAGTCCTGGTTGGTGCTGAAGGCAAAACAAAAGTGAAAACTAAGAAACTGGTTTCATTTGTCCACAAAAAGCGCCATCACAACATGTAGGTTCACAGTACTCTATGTTGATACTTAATACCTCTTTAGTTGTACATTTTTTTCTATTATTCGAGTTCTCTGTTTTAGCCTGAATGAGTCATATGACCATAATAAAGCAAGCTCAGTGGACTGATTGATATTGGCAGGATGTGGAACAAAGTGGTTATTTTGAATTTTGTTTAGGAAATAGTTCACATGTGTGATTGCTGAAGTTGTAATTTGCCATGCTTTGTTCTTAGTGGAGCTAACACTATGAGGAGCCAGCTTCAGTGAGACATATGATCAGATCATTTACCAATATTGTAATTATCTTGATCATGAATCTCTCAGTTACAATACAAAAGGTGCCTGTGCTCATTCTATTGCCTACCTGTCATACTTAATTTGTTTTCCAAGGCCTGAAAAATAAGGAGGGGCCAACATTTCAAAGGCATTTAGAAGAATATTTTTAATGAAAATATACTTGCAGAATCACAGCAGAAAAGAGTTTCAGGGAAGTGACTTGTGCCAGAACTTGTAATACTAGGTCTGTCCACTGTTACCAATAAAATTCCGACACAGAAAATGCATCTCAACTTTTTAAATTTTTCATCTCAGACTAATACTGTCATTACTGAAATGTGATTCCAAGTAGTTTTTTAAACAAGAATATTTTTATTATGAAGACTTTAAGTTGGCGTTGTTGATGATTTTCTCTGTAGCAAAGAGAAATAGTATAGATAGAACATCTTGAAGTCTAAGTACTAATTCTTTTACTATAACATTTGTTCTTCCCACCACCACCGCCACCACCGTCACTTTTTTAAACACCTCATTAATTCTGGAAGCTATTTGTTGCAGGAGGAGACACATTAGCATCTTTACTCATGAAAAAGGGCACAGTTATATGCTACAGATTTACACACTGGGATGAAGGTTAATTAAGGCTATCACTGAAAAACATGCTTTGAGACCTTGTACAGCAAAATGTGAATGAAGCTCATGTAATTCTAGGTATTTGCTGCACGTGTTTGTTATATACATTCTGCTAGATTGAAGATATATTTTGCTAATTTATTAAAATTGTCCTTGAGGATATCAGTAAGTGCCTTTATGAGAAAGCCCGTCACATTATGATAGGAAGGAAATACTGTTATTGTATCCTCAGGTAATATTCTCTAGTTATTATGCA
The DNA here is from genome assembly GCA_030556195.1 of Anolis apletophallus. NCBI lineage: Eukaryota > Metazoa > Chordata > Lepidosauria > Squamata > Anolidae > Anolis > Anolis apletophallus. The sequence continues at coordinate 90,579,978 of JARBWK010000009.1, forward strand.
CTAAAAATAGATGCATTTATTTCCTCTTGTTTTCATATTTCTTCTGGGAAATATTACCCAAATCATTTGAAAGAAGTCATGCTGGTGGGTAAGATGTATGGAAAACAACTAGAACAAAACCTTGGCAATATCTAAAAATATTCTACCACTTTGTTTTATAGTCATAGTAGTTCATCTGTTCTCTAACTTAAACTGAAAATTTGAAAATGTTGAATATGGAGACATAATACATTCAGGTGCTTTAGTGATAAAAATGTGCATCCCATACTTTTGGTTGAGCTGCTATTACTTATCATGGATTAGTTGACTCTGAGGGTCTTTGTTGGAATTAAGATCCCTAAAGCTAGTCTTATGTATGCTTAATGAATCTGATGAGGATTATTCCCAGTAACCATGCATAAGATTGTAATTTATCTTTTCAACAAACTGCAACAAAAAGCTCATCAAATAAGTTTCTTTTGCCTTCATTTCTTTGTTTCCTTTTCAAAGAAAATGAATTACCAAAGTCCCTTATTTTAGACATTTTACAAACTTAATTAGTGATCCTTTGCATTTGTGTCTGCATACCCGATTATAATATTTTAATAAGTTCTTACCATTTCTGAATAATGTCAACTTTCGTGCTATTTTAGTGGTACATAAGTGAACATTCCAAGGGATATGGAAATATGTGTTGTCAAAGGCTTTCGTGGCTGGAATCACTGGGTTGCAGTGAGTTTTCCGGGCCATATGGCCATGTTCCAGAAGCATTCTCTCCTGACGTTTCACCCACATCTATGGAAGGCATCCTCAGAGGTTGTGAGGTTGTTGGAAACTAGGCAAGTGAGGCTTATATATTTGGATATATCGCATGGACCCATAGTATGGACTCACCATGCTATGAAAATATATTGTTGGATTTGACGGTTTCAACAAAAGTAATTTTTAACAACTTTCAAAGCTCATCTTAAGATTTTGCACATATGTGACAACAAAAAGATAATGTATACAAAACAATGTCCATGGGTTACCATATGAATAGACAGAATGCTCACAAATGTAAAAATATGCACTAGCACACTTTAGTCAATGTAGTGTGTGTTAGTAAAATGAGAAAATAATGCACACATTAGGAAAAGGAATGTAAAAGTACATAAATTTAATACAGAAATTAAAAACATTAACTTTTTTCAAAGCCATATGAAATAAGCATGGGGAAAATGAAGTAGGAACTGGAAAAAAACAAGACACAGAGATTTTCTCCTCTGTGCACTTTACCTATTAAATGCCTATCTTTTCTGGTAGAACATTCAATTGAAGAATGGGTAACCACCTGATGGCTGGAAGAACTGCAGATTTATTTATTTTACTTAAAAGATTGGCTTTACTTAAAAGAAACTGGAATATCATGGGTACCCTAGGAACAAAATATTCTTACCAGAATTTTCAGACCCATCATGTTAGTGGTTGTATTTTTTTCTAGGGTAGCAAAGGAAGGTGGACAAAATGACAGCCCCAGAGAACCCATTTCTTCAATTTCTTATGTCCTCTATGGCCATGAACCCACAGCTTTTTTCCTCCTTATACTAATCTACATCAGTAGAGTTATGTTAGCATACCTCTTTAATAGGATTCAAGCCCCTCACTTTTGTATGAATTGAGTGTCCAGATGGTTTTTATTACTTTATTTTTTCTAGAACATACCAGTAAGATACTAATGCTATTGTCGTGTGAACATTTCCTTGAAGTAATTGCTACTTCAAAGTTGTTTTCTAAGTAGGCATATCTGGGATTGCACCGAATGCATTGCTTCAAACTTTCTTATTCTTGTTGTGTACCTTCAAGTCATTTTTTAGTTATTGTGACTCTAAGGCAAACCTATCTCTGGGTTTTCTTGGTAAGATTTGATCAAAGAAGCGATGTCTTTAACTCCCTCTGAGGATGGAAAAGTGTGATTTTCCCAAATTTGCCCAAAGGGTGTCTGTAACTGAGCAGGGACTTGAACCTAGTCTCCAGAATCCAAGTCCAGCATGCAAATCACAGCACCATGCTACTTCACCATACTAGAGAATGAGTCCACTTTAAATCTGGTTTCTGCATCCTGCAGAATTCTGGGGTTTGTAGTTTAGTGAGGCTGTCAAAGGCTTCTCCCTAAACTACAAACTCCAGAATTCTGCAGGAGGCAGCAACCGGATTTAAAGTGGATTCATTCTCTAGTGTGATGAGGTAACATGCTAGTTCTCATTCTGCTTGGCGTTTCTTATTTTACCTTTACTTTAAAAGTACATTTACATTAAATTGTTTGAAAAGCAAGTTGTGATAGTTTGCTATACTTTACACAATCCACCAACCTTCAGATTGTTCAATTGACAAATATGTTGAAAATGCATCCAGGTTCTCTGCATTGTATCTCTCATGCACATTTTGGAATAGCATTGAAATATGGAGGGGAGATTGGGTAATCTTTGACCAGCACTCTATCAAAAGTAAAAGTCCCTGTTGGGTGAAGACACAGATATTTATCACTGCCCTGAATGAATGGAATCCCACTACAGAGATTCATTTCCCATATCTTTATGTGACTGTACAAAAGAGGCTGTGAAATGCATAGTTTGATATTTCTATGAAATACCTGTGTTCTGTGCAAAGTGTTCACAGAAATGGAAGAGGGTAGCCTATTCTTTCCACAGAGTGTAAGTTTCATAATCTAAATGATGGGATAATCTTGTCAAATCTTAAAACAGCATTATGGATTGCCAATGCTTCATGTGTTAGTGCTTGCCTTGCTATAGGTAGGTAGATGGGTGTAGATAGAACTACAATATCTATCGTTCAAAATGAGTTTACACGCATCCATGTAGTTTCCTTGTTGGTGTATTTATTGTGAGCTATTCAAAGACATTTAATAATGGAGCTACATTCAATAGTTATTAATAAGTGAATAAGCATACGTGTAAAGTGAATTGCACCACTATTGTAGAAAGTGGGCAAACTACCATTAGTCCCCAAGTTACAAACGTCCGACTGAGAAACAACTCATAGTTAAGAATAGGAGTGAGACAACAGGAAGTGAGAGTAATCTACCCCTCAGAAGGGAAATTTACTCCTGGAATCTTTACCACCAATTCTTGTTTCCACAAGAAGCCACATTTTTCTAAATCTGGACAGAAAATGAGGTGAAATCTTTTGAACAGGGGCACAGACAGGAAAACAAACACCACAGGGGTGTTCATCCCTCTGCTATCCAAAGCTAAATTATATATATATAGAGAGAGAGGGGGGGTACACTTAAAAATGTACCTGTTCTGACTTACATACAAATTCAATTTGAAAACAAATCTACATAACCTATCTTGTTCATGTATATAATTCCAACCCCCCTGGTGAAATTAAAACTGAAGTCCTAAAATGTCTGATTTTATTGATGTTTCTCTTCTAACACTTCTTTTTCTTTCCTTGGTTAACCGATCACTACCACATACTGCTAAACTGGATAAACTTTTGAAAATAGTGTGCAAAATAATGTTAGCGAAGTGCCAATTATAGTGCCTAGAGTTACTAAGCTAAACAGAAGCTTAAATGCGGCAAACAGTCTTCTTTCACTGATGAAACGGACTGGGCAGATTTAAGAAATCACTGCCTTTGACATATGGGAAGCTGTAATGTTGCATATTTCTGCAGACCCTAAACTTCACTGCGTTCATAAAGGTAGAAGAAGTGTGATTAATAATTTCTTCCATATATGGTTTGTGTTATTCCTTTTAGAAAATTTATCATTGTATGGGGACTTCACGGGAAAAATGAAGTGTTTAGTCTTAAAGACACACCTGTAAAACATGGTTTTCTGGGATCATTCTCTTAGCTTTGAAGATCATTTTATGGCATGCCCCTCTTTATAGATCACATATTGAATTACAATAAAGAGACAGTCATCTTTAGATGACGTGGACATTTACATTCTTTATCTACAAAACGTTTTTATTTTGGCAACAAACTCTGTTTAATTTCAACTCACCTATTTCTTCAAATCAGGTGATATGTTTGCATATACTAGTTTTAGGACTGTATAGTATGTTATGTCGAAAAGGGGGATGTGTGACGCTTCGGAAATATAAATCCAAGATTCAATGCCTTATCTTTAAACACAACAAAAGCCAATGCTCCATTCAAAGGGAACACTAGGATTATACAAGCTTTGGCTGTTGCACATACCTGTCTGTGGATAACCTTAGTCCCTAGAGCTATGTGCAAATATCAGTAGAATTTATTTGAAAAGAAAATGGAATGTGAAGTCCAGGATGCCAACCTGACGTTTTCTGTGTAGAATCTACCCCTGCAGTGCTATATGCCTGGGTTCATATTCCATAAAATGAATGCTTTCAGTTATGTTTATTTTGTATTTCAACTCAAATATTGTCTTTTATTTCAAGCTATAATGATTGTTTCAGAGAGGACTTTGAAAGTTCCAGGAGTATAGTATACCTACATGTCCTTCAAATCAGACAAATATGATATCTATTGTCCAGATTGTTCAAGTGCAAAACACGATATAAGACTGTATAGTAGCTCAAATATACAGCTCTCAACAATAGTAGAAATATAAGTAATTATTTGTGTGGGAAATTTCTGGCTTGTTATCTGTACCATTTGAGATACAACCAGGTTGTGAATTTATAAAAATATTTTGTAAATAAATGATCGAACAGACCAAAGAACATATTGAGTATTGCAACAATGGCACAATTTGTGTACGTTTTTTTTGCTAAAGATTTGAGGAAAGGAGGATGGAAGAATAAAAGTGTTCTAGTTTATATGGGATTCTGATACATCCCCAAAAGAGTAAGATCGCTTATTAATTTCAGTGTGCTACAACTGTGTTTAAAAAATCAAAAGCCAAATAGATGTATTTTTTATTCTCTATAGAGTTGCTGCGACAACATAGCAATTTACCATCAACTATCTCCCCCCCCCGCCCCAAGCCTGCTTTCTGTGGGCTATACAGAAAACTCTAGGTGGTAGTTATATGAAAAGAAACATGCCAGTAAATAAAGAGTTAAGAAAAGACAGAAAGAAAGGCAGGCTCAGTGGTTTGTTGAGATCTGTCAGAGCCTGAGTGGCTGGCTACATATCTCAGGAACAATAGGTACCTGTATTCTGCCCGGACTGTTGGGCAGGCATTCACAATCTGGAAAGGGTCTGCCTCTGCGAGAGGTTTCTCCCTGAGAATCCCTAATGACAGTCCCACTTTACGTGGGGGCTGGGTGGGTGGAAATCCCAGCCCCTGCTTCCCATGAGGGGGCAGAGCTTTGATCATTGCTATTCAGCCCTGACTTGGGTCTGAGACTGAGATTCTCAGTCTAGAAGTCAGCAGGCTGCCTTTTCAGTTACTTCAACAGAGGCACACACGCAGACAGCACATGCTCTCTCTCTCTCTCTCTCTCATATGCGTGTGCGCACTCATACACACACACACATCTCTCTTTGCCGGTCTGTGCAGGCAGCTTGGTGTCAGAGCCACAGCTGAGGCACAGTCCAATGAGCATAGCAGCAACCAGCCTTCATGATGGGCAAGAGAAGCTGATGACAACAATGGAGAAGACTTGCTCCAGTGACAAGTTTAGGTAAGAGGGAATGTTAATTTTTCTCAAGTTTTCAAACATCCTTGGATTTGTTGGCTTTGAATAGTACTGTCTGAAATTTGAAAGTCTTTGCTGATTTCATATTGTACATCCTTTCTAGGTTAGTTTACAAGCATGTTTATTGCCTGAGCACAACAAAACAAATGCATCTTTATTTTTCAGGGATGGTATACTCTTCTCTTTAGAAATGTATAAACTGATCCATCAGACATGTATTACAGAGCGTTATTAGGAGCATTATTATTAATATTTACCTGCTCAGAAGATTCAATTTGCCTGGAAAGTAGTTCATTTTACTTAGTGTAAATGTTATTTATTTGATGTGGTTCAAAAGGAGCAAGTGCCACTTTGCACTAAACATATAGTAAATAAAAACTGTGTTTTAGCAGCTGTAGTATTTTATTAATTTTACAGTCATTCACTTTCAATGGTACTGTGAACCGCCCTGAGTCTCCTTCAAGGTTGAGAAGGGCGGTATACAAATACAGCAAATAAATAATACTGTTTTAGGGATAAGAACCTTTTTGGTTTTTTCTAGATTAACTTTCTAGTATAAGCAAAAACCTACAAAATTGATATTTTTTTTGGTTTGGGCTTTTCACCTCAGAAATGTTAAGAGTCACTGTTCAAAAACAAATTGTGCAGCTTTCTTTGGAAAGGGGAATTATGTTACATTGAGCAGGGTTTATTCATTATGGTTCAAGGAATAATATGCATTGGGCATATGTGAACAAGATTTAAAAAAAATATGAAAATCCCGTTTTTTAATTATTTTTACACTCTTAACTGTACTGAGGTTAGTGGGTTTTAAAAATTAATGAGCTTCCCTGTGGAGTTCAAAAAGTCTAATCTACATGAATAACTGGAACAGAAGATGTTATTATTCCAGGAATATTTTTTAATATAGGTGTAACCTTGAAATATTAATATACTGTTTTCATAATGAATTCTGTTAATCAGTCTTATGAGGTTTGTACTGGAAAAAGGAAAATTATTTTTTAAAATAACAATGATAAAGTTGAATATTGACATAGTTGTCATACAGTGCAAAACTTATGGTCCATTTAAAAAAATTGCCCAAATATGTGAGTTTAAGATATATTTTCTGTTGATATATTATGATTGTAAGTATATTTACAGGATATAGTTCAGAACAGCTACAGATTGCCAAAAAGAAGGGCAGTGAATCAAACTTAAATCCTAGAGCTGAAAAGTGGGCTAGAAGACTAAGGAAACAAACTGGGATAGGAAGTTAAACAAATAAACAATAGTGCAGATGATGGTAAGCTGGTTTAATGGATTCTTTTTAATAGTATATAAACCAGATGCCATCGTATCTTGGTCACAAAGTATGAATTTACATTGTGAATTCCATATGAGGACAAAGACTAACTTTGCAGTGTGAGCATTGAAGTTCTTTCTATTTGTTAGATTGTTTAAACTGAGAAGAGAGGAAGCCAGTGTTAAGCTTGAGTGTACAGTAATCAGTGCGAGAGCTGCATTTATTCAGTTACCCATTTGTAAGACTCATTCTGGGCTTCCTGTGATATATTGTTATGTAAATCTGGTTCAGCAGGGGAAAGCACTGCTCAGAAGATTCAATTTGCTTGGAAAGTTGGTTCATTTTATCTGGGGTGAATGTTATTTATTTGATGTGGTTCAAAGGCAAGAAATGACTTTTTCTTTGCGAAACCTATTGTGATGGTTAGTGAGTGATCTAATCTTTTTAATTTTGGCTTTCACACTAGACAAGACATGACTAAAGAGAAATCTCAGTTCCTTTAGTGGCTATTAAGGCATCTTGGTTGCTATGGCCAGCCTGACCTCTGTCTATGCCATTTTAGGAACTAAGGCAATTCTTCTTCACATTTAAGAGTACTCACCTTGATTTATGTCCAAAATTGTGATCAAGTGTCTTTGTATCCATGTGATAAATGGTAGTGTGCAATTAATCATTTCTTAGAGGTAAACAGTGCTGTCCCACTCAAACTGTGTTTTGTTCCGAGTTAATGGTATGGAACAAGCCACTCATGGCAAACAGCTATCTATCATTTTAGAGAACCACTGAAACTTGGATCAAAGAGGAGGAAATTGGCATTCATTTTCTCTAGCATTAGTCTTTCATTTCTCCTATCTGATGATAAAATGGCATGCAGATTGACAATATATTACTAGCATTCCACCCACACTAACTGAATATATAATGGATCAATTCTTATTATTGCACAAGGCTGTAAAATTCCCCAATGGTGCTTTATCTGATTCTTTTTTTTCTGCTACTCCATTATTATTGACTGCACAAAGATAAGTCATTTTGCTCTTCTGAAAGACATTCACTGTTTTACTCTTATGCAAGTTCCCCCAACTTAAATGCTATCAGATTTTGTTGCCACTGTTCAGCCAGCATGATACTTAATGGCACTTTGCTTTTTCATGTATTAGATAATATTTCCTTCAGAGGCTACTGTGATTAAGATGAGCTTTTTGCATAGAATGTTTATTAAGGAAGGGAACAGCAATATTTCTCTGCTACATGAAAATTATTGGTTTGACTTGTTGCTTGAATTTGATATGCCAGCCTACAGTAACAATGATCTCAGACCAGCAGAGAAAATGATGAGTTCTTTAGCATTGCTGAAAAGCACAGTAAGATCTCACAGTTTTCCCCTAAGTCCTCAGTTTTAGTCCTCAATTGGCTAGCCAGAGTTGTTCCTTTAAGAATGTACAGATGTGGAATTGCACCTGATGAATTGGTTTGCATTATCTTGAGAACTTGATCCACTTAGTGCTGATATAAAAATACATTTAAAGACATTTATTTATTTTTTTAAATATCCACTTTATACATCAAAATGGAAGTGAAGCTTTGCTGTATTAGATCTAGATGTCATTATGGTTAGAGTAAGTGCATTAAATCAATGGGATAACTCATAGTTAAAATTTCTGCTGATACAATTATCTCTAAACAGAACATCACTGAGGAGTCCAAAGTAAATTGTCCTTTGAATGCCATAATTTGAGTGGTAACGTTAAAAAAAGGTTCAATTAAGTTTTATTTAAAGCGTTATTCTGCTACCTTATTGTTTTGTCTGTTTTCAGCATTTTCGAAAGATTCAGAAGATGTTACTGCTTTAAAGAAAGGAAAATTAGATTAAGTACATGCTGTCACCAAAATCAATTTTTAATACGGTAGCATGGATTTTGGAAACTGGATCTTTTGGATAACTTTTAGTACTGGAGGGATGGGAAGCCAAAACTGGCAGGTTGGTTAAGGTTAGAGCTGAACACTGCCCAAGGGGAGGACAATTGAAAAGTATTTCTCTTTCTTCTCTCTCTGGTGTTCCTAAGTGGATTTAGACTAACACTACATGAATGCAACCAAAATCCCATGCAATTGAGGGCTGTTCAAATGAATCCAAGGAACATCCCTGGAGTGAATAAGTTTCAAGGTATACCACAGTCTTTCTTGACAGATGTTCAAAATGGTTTGGATTTGAAGAGAGTCCAAACTTCTGAAAACTGACTCTAATGTTAATCGGATAACAAAACTTTTCAGTGTCCTATCTTCTAAACACATTCCCATTACCGAAGCAATTGACTAAAACATTTATTGGTACATTTATATTTACCTTCTAATTTAAGAATTGACTACATGTGGAAATCTAAATATCTTGTTAATTTTTAAGATGCATCATCATTTCCTTTAAAATGCATAATATAGTTTGATATTTATGTATATCAGAAGCCCACAACATTTCTGTGAGCTAATAAATCGAAGAGAAATGCGCCATAATTGCATGCCATAGGGATGAAGGACAGCACATTCAACCAAATGGTGCTTTCATATTTTCATTGTTCCCACTTTTAATTGTGTGTGTGTGAGAATTACAATGGCCTGAGCATATCTAAGGCTCAATATGCCTAATTAAAAAGATAAAGTAATAGAATTATGTTGTCTTCTTTAACTGCTGCCAAATACAGCAATATTGATTAACCAGCAGGAGATGCTGTTTAAGTGTTTCACTTGTCACCCTCCCATTGGAGTACATCAGTTTTGCTACTGACTGAATCATTTTCCACAAATCCATAGCAAGAGGCAAAGAGTTGATTTATTTGTGCTGGTTTCTTTACACTTAGGAAATCAGTGTTATTTGTTTGCTTTGATTTGCGTATTTGTGGTATCGTATCCCTTTCTGCTTCTGAGATATAAACTAGTTAAAACACAGGTGTATTTCAAGCATGAGGATAATCAAAAGGAATAGGATTGTGTTTAAAGCCTCCCTACAGAAAATCAGGGCTATCTATCTAAATCATTACTTCATGTGAATTTGTTTACAATATACGGACACTTTTATTTTATGGAATTTTTGAGTACTGTACTAGTACTTACTTACATTTCACATCACATTAACAACACTGAATGTAGTTGTTGCAGAATGTTTTTCAGAAGAAGTATACAAAATCTCATATGTGCATCCACACAGAGCAAAATTTGCATATGTTTTTCTCTATTTATATATATATATAGATATATAGAGAGAGATATGTAAATTTTGCTCTGTGTGGATGCACATGTGAGATTTTGTATACTTCTTATTCTGATATATATATATATATATATATATATATATATATAATCTTCCTGTAGCTGTATGGTAAGAGCTGACAGTGGAATACATGGATCCCATGGAAAACTGGGACTTGCAGTTTCATGAGGGATTCAAGCACTCTGACAAATAGTTCTCAGTATCTGAAGCTAAAAATATCAGGATTTTGTAGGATGCAGATCATAATGCTATAAAAGTGTTGTAATTGATCAGAGTCTCTTAGAAGGTGGTGGGCATACCTTCACTGGAGGTTTTTAAACACACGCTGAATGCTCACCTTTCAGGATGCTTAGCAAATAATTCCTCCATAGACAAGGAATTCAGCTAATTGATTCTGGGTTCCCCTTCTAACTCTATGGTTCCAATATATCTTTTTTTCTCCCTCTCGCTCTTTTCTGTCCATCCGTCCCTCCGTCCCCATTTTACTTTTAAATTGACACTTCCCATTATGAGACTCCTCATACGCAAAGGGCTTGGTTATTTAGCAGACAGAGGATTGTTTTTAAATATTCTTTGTCATTGCACCAGTTTCAGAGTTCTTCCCAGCTTTAGTGATATCTCTTTCTTCCATTTTTTCCCCACCAGCAAGTCCATTTTAGCAACATATCTGATGCCTATGCAAATGTTTTAAACCCCACTTTTAATTCTCATTGTGAATGCCATCATACTAAGTATTATCTGTAGAAGTGATTGAGTTTTGAATTTCTTTTCTCGTCCTACATGTTTACTATTCTAGGGGTATACTAACTCGAGTCACTTATTGTCATTTTGGAAACCAGAGAATAGGGACATAATTTTACATTCCCTATTTAACTGAGTAGCAAGACAGCTGCAGCTTTTATCTCCCATCCTCATAAGTTCTCTCAGTTACCATTGTTTGACATGTAATAAGCAGGACTCCCGAGATTGTTACATGGGAAGCAGTGAAGAGGGCTAGTTGAAAGGAGTAGAGCTGAAAGCCAATGGCATAAGCTACAGTTGGTTCACTCCTCCATTCATGTTTGATGTTGGAGCTTGCCAAGCCAATGTGTCATTACATTTTTCTGTGGCTTTGACATATCACATTTTCATGACAGAAAGACACACTATAATGGATTAGTCTAAGCACAAGTACAGCTAGGCAAGGAGAAATCGCCACTTACAGAAGCTACATCAGCCCGATTTCTCCCCACTTCTGCCTTCCATTGCAGCTTTCCAACCCCACTTCTTAGGAACTGGAAAGGATAGAGCTACAGTGCAGAGAAAGGGCAAATCATCCCTCTTTAGCAAGTATTCTTCTGCTAGTGCTACGCTGGATGCTAGCGCCTATGTTTTGCTAAGTGATGCATGCTACAATCTTGAACTTGGATGTGCAATTAGTGGGGAGCTTATTTTCCCTACCCAGTCCTTTCCCTTTGCAGATATCATGCCCTCATTAACCAAATGCCCCCAAAGTAAAACAAACAAACCAACCCCCCAAAGTGCTTGTATTTATGGCTTGCCTTTGGGATAATATAGATTTTGTATTGCACTGCCTAAAAATCTCTGCCATGGTTGGTGAATCTGCAGAATTTGTTGATCTTCCTTTGGAACGCTGATTACAATGTTCCAAGTCAGAGGATACCCTCTTACTACCAAGCACCTAAGATGTTTCATTAAGAGAACAGGATCTGGAAGGGTGACCCTGGGGAAATCACCATCAACCTTCTGTAAGGATCAAAGTGCTGAAGATTTGCAGAAAGCCTTTGAAGCACATTAGACCGAAACACAGAATATTCTTGCAGGACTTTAGACGGTGCTTCCGATCTGGAAGAGTAGTTTGAACTTAAGTTAGTAGATGCCTTTTGAAGTCCTTGTGAATTTGCATTTTCACCTACCCTCAACAGTGAATCATTTGCACTTCAGTAAAGGTTGAGTATTCTTTATCCAAAATGCTTAGAAGTACTCCATATTTTGGATTTTAAAATATTTGGAATACTTGTATCATGCTGAAATGTCTTGGAAATGAGATCCAAGACAAAACATGAAATTTATTTATGTATTCATCTTATACACATTTTAATTTCATAATATTTTAGTAAGTTTGTATATCAAACAAAGTATGTGTACACTGACCTATCAGAAAGCAAATATGTTGCTATATCAGCCATCCTTGTGGACAATTTTTCGATTTTTAATATTTTATATTTCAAAATTCTGGATAAGAGATACTCAACCTGTTTCAGATATATTGGTATGCATGTATTTTCTTTTCTCGTTGTCTGTTATAGGATATTCTGATTCTCAAGATCTTTTCTATCACCTCTACTTTGCTACTGCTACATTATCATGCTTTCCCACTACATTACAGTACTTAAAATACTCAATACAATTTTTAGAAAACTACGTTTACTTATATATTTAATGTATGTACATCTCACTTTTCTCTTGATACAGGATCTAAGACAGTTTAAAATCTATTTAGGAGTAATCCTAACAAAGTAACCACTAAAAAGAACTATTTCTTTATATAAAAAAAGAAATGTAAAAACCAGATTGAAAATTTGCCTATATTTCATACTGATACAGATGGTTCTTATAGTTTCCAAGCCAGCTCTTTCAACATCAGAACACCATTATCTTAGTGTTATATAATCAAATATTCTTTTTAAAAATATATATACATCTTACACACGAATAATGTAAGCATGTATGTCAAAACACTTATATGATAGGTAGACCTATGATTGACACCTACTTCATGCTTGCCCATGCATGGTAATTTTCATACATGAAACTGCACTGCAATAGGAAAGCCCATTTAATTTAAGGTACCAATTCAGCATCATCTACCTTTTCTTCATCTACTGTTGGCTAGGCTGTAGTTTGTGAAGTTTAGCAATGCAGTTTTTGATGCACATGTAAAATAAATGCAGGCAACTTCGTGGAGCGTACTACACCTATCCTGAAGTTGCGCCATTGACTGTCTGTCTAGATCCAGGCTCAATTTGAGGTGTTGATCATCAGCTATAAAGCCCCATACTGCTTTGGTCCATCCTATCTGGAGCATCGTGTTTCCCAGTAATCCCAGGGTGCGAATTTAGATCAAGAGGGGAAACTTGAATCAACACACAATCTTCCACCAGTATGCATTTACACATAACTAGAAAAGGCTCCTTCTCAGATGCAGCCCCAGCCCTATGGAACACCCTCCCTGAAGAACTATGGGCTGCTCCATCTCTGCTCAGCTTTAGGAAGGGAATCAAGACTTTCTTATTCAATAAGTCCTTTAATTGCGCTATGGCAGGAGTTGGGGATTTTATTATCAGGATGGAGGAAGGATACATGGGGGAGGAGGCTATGGTTCTAACCAAAATGTGGACTTTTATTGATTGCTGTTTTATCTATTTTGTTCTCCTGATTGAAGGATTTTAGTGTTTGTATTCTGTTTGTAAGTTGCCTTGGGTCCATGTAGTGGAGGAAGACAGGATAGAAATATCCTAAATAAATAAATAAATAAGTGGGATGATGTTACAGATAATAAAGAATTGTATGGAATATTTATTGCTAGGGTTTCTGATCCATTTAGTCCATCTTCTTCATGCTCATAAAATATTATTATATTTGCATATATTGGGGTATTGGGGAAGCAATATTTCAGTATCTAAGACAATGTTTAAGTTAACCAGTCTTCTTAAGGTACAGCTTGGTAAGGATCAAATTCCAACAAAGTTTCAGGTTTGGTTCATTCTAATGGGACCACTATGTTGTGCCACATCTTATTTTCAAGTTATTTGGTTGGAATCCTTCTTTTCTCAATGAAGCACTAATGTATTGCCACTGTGTGTGTGTGTGTGAGTGAGTGAGAGAGAGAGAGAGAGAGAGAGAGAGAGAGAGAAAGGGAGGGGAAGAGAGGGGGAGGGAGAAGGAAGAGAGAGAGAGAGAGAGAGAGAGAGAGAGAGAGAGAGATCTACACCAAAATCCATTAATTTGAAATACAGCATAGGTTAAAGATTTATCAATAGATTTTTTTCTTCTTCTTCTCTAGATTACAACACTCAAACTTTGGCCATGCTGATATTTTGGGTGTTTTAGCATCAAAACGTATCCCTTCCCCCAAAACCCTTCTCCTCAGGGAAAGGGAAAACAACAAATTCTGTTTGGTTCATTCTTTTAGCAAGACTGTTAGACATTTTCAATATTCTTCATAAATTTGATGGAAAGAACATGACATTTTTAAAAGAGGAATCTGACAAAAGCAAAACTGACATTCACCTATCAAAGCTGAAAGCTTTGAATGATGAGCTCTTAAACATATCCAAATATATTCCACCATGGTTGTGGTGCTGAAGTATGGCTGCCACCTCTTTTTCTTTGACAAGTTCCTCCTCAATGGCAGACAGAAAAAACATTACTCTTTCCATGGCAGAAATAGCTCTGCCTATTAAATTTGACTAGTGTAGACAGCTGTCAGTTTTGTTTAGTTCATTTGGATATCAGTTTACCAAGATCCACAGACTTTGTCATAAATGTAAATTGATATTTTAAAGCATATGAATGGGGGACCATAAATGTGAAAGAATAATAAAACAAAATTCTTTTCCATGCACAAACATTTCCAACCAGCAATAACTAACCTTATATCCCAGGTTATCTGCTATGAACTGGATTAAATGAGTCTACAGTGCCAGATAATCTGGGATAAGCAGATAATATGGGATCAGATCTCAGAGTATAGGGCAGTGTATATCCAGCCTAAGTGCTGGAATGAATAATCCTCTTAATTAAAGTCCATATTATGTATAAAATCCGTTCTTTCCTGATTGTTTGATTGTGCTGGTTTACAGATTTTTTTTGTGTGTTGGGACAATTAGTTCCAATGTTGGACAGCTCTTACGGTTGGAAAGTTCTTCCAAATGTTTAGGTGGAATCTCCTCTACTGTAATTTGTACCCACTGCTCCATGTTCTAGTCTCCAGGGCAGCAGAATACAAGTCCCCTCCCTCTTTTTATGGCATCCTTTTAAATATTTAAACATGGCTATTAGGTCTCGCGTCTCTTCTGCAAAATGCAGCAATTACAACAAGATGCAGCAAAATTAAGCCTGAGGAAACAAACAAACAAAAACAATTAAATGAGATATCATGTAAAAACCTGCCTAACTCCCTGTAGGAGGACATTCTACAACCCAGGACTAGCCACTGAGAAGCCATCTCATGAGTTCATACTATGAGGACAGTAAGACCACGAGAAAGCCCACCCCCAAGGATGTTAAGACTTGGGCAAGAGATTTTGAGAGATTCAGTCTTTCAGATTGTCTGGACCTAAGATTTATAATCCACATCAGTGCTTCTTTCTCCCTTTTATTTTCTATTCCTACACACAATCTTATCAACTGCTCCTTCATCACACCATCCTGTTGGCATGGCACAATTGCATTCTTTAAGCAAACAAAAACATACCATATTGGAACAATAACTTTCACACATCCACAATTGTACAATGCTGACTCTTTGTTGATGTAAATTCTTATCACCAGTCTTCTTCACAGTTTTGCTTCCTTCCCATGTTTGCCTTAATCAGCATATGAACATAATGTTTTTTCCTATTTTCCCTATTTTGTCACAACTGCACAATTGTACAGTTTTGGCATTACTGCAACATCTTCCTCTGCTTTGCCACATTGGAATTGCAGTGGAAGAACATTATCACACAAGGCATAGCGATGGAAGAACAGTGATATTGGATTCATTGATGGGTTTTTCCTGTCAATGAAAAGAGACGTTGCAGTCATGGTTCAAAGGCAACATGACTATGGAAGAGACACAACTGTATGCAGAAAACTTCATTCATAGGAGCTTTTTTCCTGCCATGATTACACTTTATCAGACTTGTGTCATAAAGTTCTCAATTTTTATGCTTACCTCCAAGTAGCAAGAGTTGGCAGCTAGTGAATTTGTTTTATTTAAATAACTGTTTTATGATGAAACTTGTCAGGAATGCATATTTAGCGTCAACTTAGAGATGTAGCTGAGGAAAAGCAGATTCCGCATTAAAACATAAATCGGTGTTGTGGCATAAATTGAACTGCAATTTTTCAGATCCATAACCTTTAAGCAGGTCCCCCTGGTGGTATAGCACAGGGCTGTCCAACTGGCGGCCCGGGGGCCGTACACGCCCCCCCAGCCTGTTGGACACGGCCCCCGCTATGCCCCCGGCCGCCATTTTTTTTTAAAATCTAATTTTTTTAAAAAAAATGGCAGCCGGGGGGAGGGCGGGGCAGGGAGGAGGAAGAGAGCTAGCTCCTCCTCCCTGCACTGCCCCCTCCGTCCCTCTCTCTGCGCCGAAAAGGAGCAGAAGGCGGCGCCAAGGGCAGCGCGTCACGGCAGGCCTCTGATGCGCTGCCCTTGGTGCTGCCTTCTGCTCCTTCGCCGGCTCCCCCTCCCTAGGAAGGGCGGGGAGACGGCGAAAAGGAGCAGTAGGCAGAGCCAAGGGCAGCACGTCAGAGGCCTGGCATGACGCGCTGCCCTTGGCCCCGCCCCCGCCCCCGCCCCACCCCGCCCCCATGCGTGGCACCGCCCTGCTCACTGATCACCACGGCCCCTGAGGTGATCAGTGACACTTCTTCCGGCCCTTGGGTCGGAAGAAGTTGACAGCACTGGTATAGCAGGTAAATCTCTGAGCTGCTGAACTTGCTGATGAAAGGTTGGTGGTTCAAAGCCGGGGAGTGGGGTGAGCTCTCGCTGTAAGGCCCAGCTTCTGTCAGCCTAGCAGTTCAAAATATGCAAATGTGAATAGATTAATAGGTACCGCCTTGGTGAGAAGGTAACAGCATTCCATGCAGTTATTCTGGCCACATGACTTCGGAAGTGCCTATGGACAATGCTGGCTCTTCAGCTTAGAAATGGAGATGAGCACCAACTCCAAGAGTTGGACACGATTAGACTTAATGTCAGGGTAAACTTTTATCTTTACTAATCTTTGAGTAGAGAAATAAGCTTGTGTGAACCTCTCTTTTATTTTCTCAATATCCTATTCCATTAACATTTTAAACTTTCAACATCTTTTTAAAGTATATGATTTGCAATTTTAGGTGAATCTCCTTTGTATCTCATAGTTCTGCAGGGCATCAAATATGAATACTATTACTCTTCCCCTTTCAACGCATTGTTTGTGTGGATCAAGGCCACCTAGTTTCATCCTAGAGAAGCTAAAGAAATCTGCAATCTTTCCTCTTTCATAGTAATTCCTCAAGCACTTCAATAAAACAATATTTGATAGAAATGTTATTTTCTTGTGCATGTGAAGCATAAGAAAATGGCTACTCTGGGTTTACTAAGAATTAAATAGATGATATTGTGAAAGAATCACAATGCTATTTTCATTTTTGATTTTTAAAGCATTTAACTGCTTGAATCCCCTTCCTAATGAATATGATATTATGAAAGTAAAAAGGAAGCTGTCTCTTACTTTGTATAAAGACATGTTGCATATGAAGAGGACATGACTCTTCTAGAAAATTAAAAATATATCCCCCATATAGACAAACATAATACTGGCCAGGAGTGATATGGGCTATGTTTTTATCTTCCATTGAAGTATTGGACAAGGATGATCTCATATAATGAATTCCATTGTCATTATTGTTTTTGGAAGCTCCAGCGATAAATATCCATTGGAAGGTTCAATAGTAGATAGCTCTTTAATACCAGTGGAAAGATATAGAGCCGGGGGGGGGGGTGAAATGACTTGAGTGTTGAGCTATGATATCAAGGTTGAAATTCCAACTCAGCCATGGAAATATACTAGTTGACTTTGGGTACCTAACACTCTCAGTCTTGGAGGTCAGTAGAGGTACCATGACAGGTTCACCTTAGGGTTACCATAAGTTAGAAACCATTTGAAGGCAAACCACAACAGATATAATCATAGAATCATAGAGTTGGAAGAGATCACACATGCCATCCAGTCCAATCCTCTGCAATGCAATCAAAGAACAATTGGGAGATAGCCACCCAGCCTCTGCTTAAAAACCTCCAGAGAAGGAGACTCCATCACACTCCGAGGCAGCATATTCCACTACCAAACAAGATATATTACTGAATACTAAAGTTAGGGTTGTCCATGAGATATTTGCAATTTCTATGTATGGTTCTGAAAGCTGAAGAGCGAAGAAAGCTGATAGGAAGAAAATCTAGTTATTTAAAATCTGGTGTTAGAGAAAAGTTCTATGGATACTGTGAACTACCAAAAAGACAAATAGATGGGTACTAGAGTAAATCAAACCTGAACTCTCTCTAGAAGCCAAGATGACTAAACTGAGACTGTCATACATATTACAAAAAAGATATGACTCACTTGATAAGATACAAGGCAATAGGGAACATTAGGAAACAAGGGAGACCACATTACAGTTCATGTACTTGCTCAATCAAGGAAGTTATGACTCTAACAGCCTTGTCAGATGGCCACCGAGGATGCTCCGCTTCATATCGGGGTGTGGGGAATCTGGCACCCCACTTCTTGCAGTACCCGGCTCTAGCCAAGGACAATCAGATGATGGAAGTGGGAGCATATATGGTGTGTGTGGCTTCCCCCCATGTATTGCAATGGTACATGGCAGCCCTCCCATATTGTCTTGCTGGCAGCATGCACTGGCTCCACCCTCCTTCACCCACAAAGCCAGTGTGACATCATGTGATGAGAGCCGACTGGCTCAATGAGTGAACGGGACATGCCACTGAATTTAGCCCCATGTGATAAGTTGAAAAGTCTGTAAGATCTGAGTAAGACTGTTGCTAATAGTTTAACTTTGCAGTCTCCCATTCATAGTTGCCGTATGTTGAAGTTGACTTGGTGGCAGTTAACAACACTGCCAGGGTGTGCACCCATGACTGATTTTTAAATATTTCGTTTAGTTATGAGTGCTTACTTTTTCTAGTCCTAAGGTTGTACACCTATTTAGTCACTTTTGGTTATTTCATTACTGATTACACTTTACTGTGAGTATTGCTTGAGGTATTATTCCCCGAGGTATATACAGGTTGTTTTTTTGCAGGATAAGTACAACAGTGATTGGTATTTCAGTAGCCACCATAATGTAACCATAAGAATCTTTTTTTAAAGATGGGTCATCTTCTGTTATAACTTTCCGCAATAGCTGTTAGGAAAAATATATCCTCAGAATTCACTTACACAGAATGCTCATAGACAGGCATATTGCTTGCTATTTCAAATAGATCCCCCCCCCCCCGAAATAATCATCATCATCATCGTCTTTATTTGTACCCCACCATCATTTGAAAATTATAACATTCCTAAAGTGCAATGGAAGACAAAATATAATGATAGGGATTCACAACTTTTTTGTTGGGGCGGGATGTTCAAACACTTTATTCACCATAGCTTTCTAAAGTTCAGGACCTTGTATCCCATGGGTTAAAACTAATGCCAGTGTTACCTAGAGTAGATCCATTTAAACCAACCATCTCAAGTTATTTGTACCTACAGACTCGTTGTTCAATTTAGGCCAATGAAAAATTTTAAAAACGGCTTTGTCTGGATGAAAAATGTTTGTGAGAGTGACAGAAAGAGTTCTTCAGTATTTTGATATCCAAGGAAATTTTTGTTATTTGCCATTGTTTTCAAGGTGATGGATGCAGCACTTACCTGAATTGGGAACACTGCTTTAAATTTGAGTATTGCATTGACTAGACTATATTTGGCTTCAGTGGTATCCTTACTTAGCTTATCCCTATGGGGAAGATGTCATGGCACTATTGACAATTGAGCTCTTGTCCTGGCAGCATTAAGATGACAGTGGTTGGCCATTTCTACTCTATTTCTGTTGTTACTATAATCAGACTTTGTTAGCTCAGTTTGGTGGGATAAAAGGGACAAGGCAGCTGAGGTGAGGGCAAAATCAGAGAGTAAAAGAAGATAAAAGAAGTCACGAATTGGCACTGCTAGACAGCGTCACCTTTGGAAAGCCCGCCAGAGAGACTCCAAAGATCCCAGCATCATTTCCCCAAAGTCCTTGGTCAGAGCAGGTTTGGGAATCAGAGTGAATTTGCAGACCTTGAGATTGTCCTGAATGCTAGATGCTGTGGTTTCTATGGCAACAGAAAGTGAGGATGACAGTCAGGAGGGATAGCTAACAAAAGATTGTACTCAACTGCTGGATGGTTTTTTTTTTAAAAAAAAGAATTGCCTTTTATATATACATGTATAAAAATAACCTTGCCTTATTTATCCTCACTCCGTCTCCTTTCCACAGAAAGGACTCCCAAAGCAATGGGTTGCAGTTGCCACCAGCCATGGCTAGAATCATTCTGCTAATGTTGAAACATTGAAAGGCTTGTCAGGTAAAGGCCAGAAATGTTCCGGTTTTCTTAAAGTCGTATTATTAATGTAAGCCTGCTCATATTATCAAAGAATAGCCATACTGCCATATTTGCAAGGGCAAGGTGCCATTTGATGTAGCATTTGCTCAAGAAATGTGTGAGATTAGTTATGGCTTAGCCATGGCAAGACTGCCTTGGTGGAATTTCAATTTAGGATCTCACTGTTTTAGCATTTTGATTTAAATTTATTCATAGCAAGTACAGGCAACTTGCCAGAAGCCATAGTTCGGTGTTTGCCACCACAAATGTCTATAATCTGCAGTTATATTGGCAATTAAAGAGTCATAGAATCATAAATTTGGATGAGACCTCGTGGGCTATCCAGTCCAACCCCCTGCCAAGAAACAGGAAAATTGCATTCAAAGCACCCCTGACAGATGGCCTCCAAAGAAGTAGCCTCCACCACACTCCAGGGCAGAGAGTTCCACTGCTGAATGGCTCTCACAGTTAGGAAGTTCTTCCTCATGTTCAGGTGGAATCTCCTTTCCTGTAGTTTGAAGCCATTGCTCCGCATCGTAGTCTCCAGGGCAGCAGAAAACAAGCTTGCTCCCTTCTCCCTATGACTTTCCCTCACATATTTATATATGGCCGTCATTTCTGCTCTCAGCCTTCTAATGACTCTCTGTGGTGTTGGGTCTTAGCGGTTTAGTAGAAGAGTCCTGCCATAGAACCATAATGTTCTTCAGCCGGAACATCTCCTTTCTTTTTGAAAGCAAAGGAGGAAAAGGCCTCATGTTTGTGGTAGTCCTGAATTTTAGTGTGTTTCTTCCAGTGGCAGGAAGTAGATGCAGCTGTGGAAGCAAAAGTAGCTGGAGGACTAGTATGTAGGCAATGGCCCTGTTTTGTCACTTCAAGAAGACTAATCAGTCACAATGGAATGGAGATGGGACCTACACATATGATAAATTTCATACAAACAGCTATAAGTAGTTCCAGGAACAACATGGAATTTTAATGGCAAATTATGAAGTTCCTCTGATGGGGGTATTCCCACCCTGCTTGAACTTCCTCAAATATTGCAGAGGAATTATGGAAAGGAAAAAAAGATGCTGGGTGAAGGGTGCAGAAAACCTCTCTTATGCAAAAGTAACTACTTTTTGTGCAAAGAACCCTCCAAGCAAACCCTTTCTGCTTTTCTCTGCAAACCAATTCCTCTGCAATACTTTGCCTCTGCAAAAAAGGCATTAAATACCTGGAGAAAATTGGGTGATTTCTTGCTGGTCTAAAAAAATGTCCTGATTGGCTTTTCTGTCTGGTTTTTCAATCTGAGGATTAAAAATTACAAAAATTATTTCCATGCCTCTTTAACATAAATACAGGACTGTATTTTAACTCGCGGTTATTGTTATGTTTTATTGAGCATTTTTATCTTACTAGAAGGAGTTTTAAGCTGTTTTATATACATTTTTGGTTTTATGTAAATTAACAGTGTTGTATGTTATATGTATTTTACTGTATTCTGTATATTTTTACACTAGTACATGCTGTAAGCTGCCTGGAGTGCCTTTTGAGAGATGGTGTCAGGATATAAATAAAGTTCATTATCATTATTAAATTTCTGGTAGGATTGCTTTTTTGCAAAGCAAAGAGGCACTGCATTCTAGGCTTCAAGCAGACATTCCATGAATGTGACAACGGAAGATGGGCATGTGACTCACACATTACCTTTATACCATGAAAGAGATCTTGTTCATTTCTTTAGTGGAGACTTGCATGCACTTCTGATATCTATGCACTCTAGCCCATGTGACTTTCTCTGTAGATAATATGTGCATATTTTTCTTTTGCATATTTCTAGGAAGCATGCTGTTTTCACATCATTTATCCTAGCTTCCCTTTTCTACTGTCATTGAAAACTGTGTACATGTCACCACAAAACAGAATAAACATGCTAATATTTCTCATCAGGTTTAATGCAGATAAAAAACTATGAATTGCAGTTGGCAGAATGCTATTTCTGAAACCTACTTCTTTGGGTAGAAATTGGGTGTATTCTGGAAATAAATGAGAAAGGGATGAAATGTGGCTGGGGCCACCCTGGGCTGTGTAGTTATTAATCTCCTGTACTTGGAGGCTCCAGGAGTGCAGCTATTTGGGGGGAGGGGGGAGTGAGAGTATTACCCTACCAAACAATGGGGAATTATGCCCCCAGGGATGTTTTCCCCACTCTCCAAATATTTAGCACAGTATTTACTTAAAACTTCAGGCTGGATTGACACAACCATATAATGCAGTTTGGAACTGCATGGTCAGTGTAGACCCATATAATACAGTTTAACTTCATTGAACCACACTATATGGATCTACACTGACCATACAAGCTGCATTATATCACAGTGTAGATTCAGCCAGAGTTCCACATTAAATTTAAGCATCTAAAGAAATAGGGCAGGCAAAATGTACTAAAAGAATATGAACACAGCAGCTATAAAGATTTCAAGATGTGGATGAGTTTCAGTGTCTCATGGTAAACATTTTGGGGTTAAAGAAAAAAAATTCATTTGGGGAAAGTATTCTCATTTGGAGGGTGGCATTACCATTGCAATAGTTACACCTTGGTTGCATTACTGTTGATCTCAAACTGGTTGCAGAAATTAATAATCACATTCAAGATGTATGTGGGAAAATAAAATATTTCATTTGTTGGCCATTATAGGAAACAGGATGCTGGCCAGGTAGGTCTTTGGTTTGATTTACTGTTTCTCTTCTGTTTTTACCTGTACATTACAATTCTACATTATATTTTAAAACAAGGGTTTACCTGTTGGTAATAGTGACTATATGTACTTTAGGTGATTTGTGTAACTTATTTACAACCTATTAGTCTTTTAGGACACCTTTTGGATCATTATTAGCCATGAAGAGAGGGTGCCCATGCTCTATGAGGTTTTCCTTCTAGTTTAAGTGGGGAAGTAGACATGTTTGTTGGGGGCCTGGTGATGGCAAGATGTAGCATCTAATGGGTTACAACAAAGTCATTTAACTTGTGTAGCATAATGAAACTATCACTTTACAAGAATGGTAGGTTACATACCTGTGACCATCTTTCTTCGAGTGGAGCTCTGTGAATCCACACTTATGAAGTTTGCGTGCCAACGCGGGCTTCCAACGGATACTTTCCCAGTTTGAAAAGTTTTGGCGGTAGCTCTGCCCAGCCGGCCCGGAGGGCATAAAAGCGCCTCCATGCGCGCCCACCCCATTCCTACGCCACCAAAGCAACTAGGAAAGGGTGGTTTGAGATAGAGGGGATGGCCGGGCGGGTTCGTGTGGATCCACAGAGCTCCACTCGAAGAAAGATGGTCACAGGTATGTAACCTACCATTCTTCTTCGAGGGCTCTGTGAATGCACACTTATGAAGACTTACCGAGCTAAGGTAAAGGAGGTGGGAACAAACCAGCCAATTTTGAAAAACCACACAGGTTTATTGCAACCAGCAATATGCATAAATAACATTATCAACAATGTAATAAATAAGAGTGGAAGACATGCTCCCAACTTGTAAACATAGTGCAACAAGCACCATTCATGTCAGGCACGCAGGCCCCACAGTATTAAGTGCACGAGAAAAAGGTGCAAACATATAATCACCCTTAGGTAAAGCGCGCTTTAACAGGTAGACTGTGACCCCGGGAGCCGGGGCATGGTAAACACTTAACCTCTATAACAAACAGAGAGGTCTGATCGACCGGGGAACTGTCGATCTAGACGGTTACATAGAGGGAAACACAGGGTCTAGCAGGCTAGAACCCTATCCTTAAAGGCCCTTGGGAGTGAGGATTGCTCGACCAAAAGCCGCCTCCCTTCCAAAGAGGGTGTCTACCCGGTAATGGGAGGTGAATGTGGAGGGGTTGGCCCAGATGGCCACCCTACATATCGAATCCAGAGGGATCCCTTGGAGGAAGGCAGTCGACGTGGCCACTGCTCTAGTTGAGCGGCCCTTAACCCTAGGGGGACAAGGTTGACGGGCTATCTGATAGCACAGTTCAACCAGGGAAGCCACCCAATTGGACAGCCTCTGGGACGACACCGGCAAGCCCAGCTTGTTGGTGGCGTAAGCGACGAAGAGTCTGGTCGACCGTCTGTAGTCTGCAGACCTGCCCTTATAGACCCAAAGGGCTCTCTTAACATCAAGGGCTCTGAGGGTTGACTCGTTCTCCGCAGACGGAGAGGAAACCAGGTCTGGAAGCACAATGTCCGTATTCACATGGAATGGGGACACCACCTTAGGGAGGAAGGTGATGTCAGTCCGCAAGATGGCCCTGTCCGCTAGGAATAGCAGGTAGGGCTCGTCCACACGCAGCGCTGCCAGCTCGGACGGCCGACGCGCTGAAGCAATGGCGACCAGAAATGCTACCTTCCAAGAAAGGAGGCGCCAGTTGATGGAAGACAACGGCTTGAATGGTGGGGCCGCAAGGCAGGACAGCACCAGGTCGAGGTTCCATCCGGGCGTCGGTGGATGCACGGGAGGGTAGGTGTGGTTTACACCTCTCAGGAATCTCTTGACCATCGGGTACTGGAAAAGCGAAGGGCCACCCCTTTGCTGACTCTGCCAGGTGAGCGCTGCCAGGTGGGTCTTTACTGAGGACATGGACAGCCCTCTGTCGACCAGCCCGGCCAGGAAATCAAGGACCGCCGGGACTGAGAGCGGGAAGATGTCGCTGGAACGGGCGGTCTGGCAAGCCGAGTAGGCCTTCGATGTTGCCGGTTTGTGCGCCGCAGCCATTATTGCCGCTACAGCCGGTGAGACGTATGGCGCTGGGAGATCCTCCACGCCGTCAAGTGCAGGGATGGAAGGTCTGGGTGCAGCAGTAACCCCTTCTCCCGAATCAGCAGATCTGGTCGGCGAGGGAGATGAATGTATTTTCCCTCGACCAGGTGTAGTAAGGTTGGGAACCAGACCTGTCTCGGCCAGTAGGGAGCGATGAGGATGCAGTCGGTCCCTGAGAGCTGGTTCTTCTCGACGATGCGGAGAAGAAGAGGGAATAGCGGGAAGAGGTAGAAGAATCCCGTCGTCCAATCGAGCAGGAGTGTGTCCTCGAGGCATCCCCGCTGAGCATCCGGGGCAAGCCTGGCACCGAACACTGGCAGTTGGTTGTTTTCTGGAGATGCGAAGAGATCTGCGTCTGGGAATCCCCACTTCTGAAAGACACGGTGGAGTTCCTTCAGATGCAGCATCCATTCATGGGACGACCAGCTGGTTCTGCTGAGCGAGTCCACTTTCATGTTCTCGACTCCCGGAAGATGGACGGCCTTGGGGACCACTTGGTGAAGAACACACCACTCCCATAGGCTCTGGGCCAGGGCTAGGAGCCTTCTGGAGCCCGCTCCGCCCTGTTTGTTGACGTAGTACATGGCCACTATGTTGTCTGTCCTGACCAGTACTACGTTTCCCCGGACTAGAGGGGCGAATGCCCGAAGAGTCTTGACTATGGCCAGGAGCTTGAGGTAGTTGATGTGGTGGAGCCTCTCCACCGTCGACCACTGGCCGTTTATCGACAGGTGCTCCGTGTGGCCTCCCCAGGCAAGTAGCGACGCATCCGTCGTTATCGTGATGGACGGGGTTACCATGTGGAACGGTACCCCTACGCAAACGTTGGCGCTGGAAGTCCACCACCGGAGGGAGTCCTTGACCTTCTCTGGGAGGGAGAGCCGCTTTGAGTGGTGTTCCCTGACTGGGTCGAAGTGGTCCAGGAACCAACGTTGTAGAGGCCTGAAGCGAAGTCTCGCCAGCGGAGTGACGGCCACCGTGGACGCCATATGGCCTAGTGTGACCTGAACCTGCTTCGCCGTGATGGAAGGCCGGGTGCAGCTGTTTATCTCGTGTCGAAGCGCCTGGAATCTGACCTCTGGCAGATAGGCGAGCTGATCGACGGAGTCGAACATTGTCCCGATAAAGCTGCGACTTCTCCTCGTTGAGGCGTAGGCCTAACGACGAGAGTAGTAGAAGTGTCGTTGTGATCTGTTGTTGCAGCAGTCCTGGGGACTGAGCCGCCAGCAGCCAGTCAATCCGGATTTTCTCCCTTCTCAAGCGCGCAGCCACGACCGACATGCACTTGGAGAATGTTCGTGGAGCCGTCCCAAGGCCGAAGGGAAGGATGTTGAAATGGTAAGCCCTTCCGGCCACCTTGACGCTCAGGAAGCGCCGATGGGCATGTCTGATCGAGACGTGGAAGTATGCGTCCCGGAGGTCGATCGAGGCGAAGTAGTCCCCTGCGTGTAGAAGTGGAAGAATGGACGACACTGACACCATCCTGAATTTCCTCAGCAAAACGTACGCGTTTAAGTCTCTGAGGTCCAGGATGGGTCGCAGGGTACCGTCTGGCTTCGGCACGGTGAAGTTTCGTGAAAAGAATGCCTCTCCCTCCTTGTTCTGCGGGAGTGGTGAGATTGCTCCCTTTTGAAGCAAGCTGTCGACCTCCCTCAAGATCACCTCGGACAGCTCCGTCTCGACGATGAACCCCATTGGTGGGAGCTCGTCGAATTCCAAGGCATAGCCGTCTTTGACAATCCGGAGAACCCATGCATCTGAGGTGATGCGTCGCCAAGCACCGATGAAGTGGGTCAGGCGGTCTCCGAACGGCGGATGAGATGGTAGAGGCCGAAGGATGGGAGGAGGCATGATGGTGGCAGCGGTACCTAGCGAGGAGGCGGTGTTGTCCTTCGCCCCGTCAAATACAGCATTTTGATTGTCCGTTTCCCGTGTTTTGACGTGGCCTGGTAGTACCGGGCCCTGGGTTGCGCAGGTGGTCGGTCCAACTTGGCCGTCAAGACTTTGAAGTCATGGTTGGCCTTCAGCTTGTCATCCGTGCCCGCATAGAAGAGTCCCTGGGCATCGAACGGTAGATCCTTGATTACCTTTCGGGAATTGGAGGACAACCCCGACGACTTCAGCCACGCGTGCCTCCTGGTGGTGACACCGTGGGCCAACAGCTTTCCCGAGGTATCCCCGGTGTGGCGGGCCATCAGGATTTGATGATGCGCTAGCGTCTGGGCCTCTTGGGAGATGGAGGTCAGCGCAGCCTGCTGTTCTTGGGAGAGATCCTGGAAAAAGGGTTGGGCCCTTTCCCAGAGGATCTGGTGGTAGGCTCCCATGCACGCCCCGTAGTTGGCCATCTTCGTTAGGAGAAGACCTGCCCTGTATATCTTTCTCCCGACCGTGTCGAACCTCTTTCCCTCCTGGTCAGAGGGGGCTGAGGACTCTCTGCCGGAAGACTGGGAGGAGGTGACGATCATCGAATTGGGTATCGGATGATCGTGAAGCCACTCCTCCCTCTCGTCGATCTTGTACCATGCCTCGATACGCCCTGATGTGGGAGGGATAGATGACGGGGTCTTCCACGATGCCTTCACCACCTCTTCCAAGGGTTCCAGCATAGGAAGATGTGGCTGGGCAGAGTCCTCGACCTGCACCCTGCTGAAGACGGGGCAGGTGCTGGATCTTTTCGGCACATAAGTTTGGATGCCTAAAGATCTTGCCATCCGACCAACTTGTTCACCGAAGGCTCTCGCTGAGTCTGTTGGTGACGAGGATGGCTCCAGCTCACAGTCTCTGTGCGAGGGTGTCCGGTCCATGACGACCGACAGGATGGACCCCGACATCACCGATCGAGGGGCTTCGCCTTCCTCCAACTCCTCTTCCGACAGCGGCCTAGCAACTTCCGGTCCCGCCGGAAGTGACGCCACTGGTGTTGCTCTCGACGTAGATGGGGCTGCGGTCACCACCGTCGACGCAGGAGGAGGCCTTTTAGAAGCTGAGGCCATGGCGAGCCGTGCTGTTTGCCTGCCTTTCTCGGGAGACGTCACGAAAAGTTGACGAACCGAGGGTTGAGCCGGGGGAACTCTGACGACTGTCTGTACCGAGTCTCCCGGGGAGATGGTCTGCTGCTCTACCCCTGTCTCCACAGCGAGAACAGGGGCAGGCAGAGAATCAGGACACGACGCCGATGAAGATGAAGTCAGAGTCCTGCGTCTCTTTGGAGACAAGGGTCTCGAGGCTGCGGCCTCCATAGATTTGCCCGGAGTCACAGGAACCAGGTCTGGGCTCTACGGGCTTCCTCACTCGACCTCAGGAACGCTATTTCCATAGCTCTGTTGGAGGGAGTTCTCGAAATGGCCGACCTCTGGGAGAGGCCCGACGCCATTGAGCTCGCTGATGAACGGCGGGGTGGAGGCAGCTGAACCGTCTCGGTCGTCACGGTGCAGGGCCTCTTTGGCGCCGAAGTCTTCGATGAAATAGACTTCGTGCCCTTCTCCTTTCGTGGACGCTTCTTCCCAGCCGGGTGAGCGGTTGACACGGCGGGGGCTGGAGCAGCCGCCCCGGTCCCCAAGGAGGTAGATGGGACAGCCGTCGCCATCTCTGGAGGGTCGAGAGCACGTTCCGTCAGGTAGGCCTGAAGCCTCCGGGCTCTCGCTCTTCTGGTCTGCGACGAGAAGGCCTGGCAGTGCCGGCAGACAGGAACAACGTGTCCCTCTCCGAGACACCGAAGGCACTTCGAGTGACGGTCGCAGTCCGGGATCTTGCCACCGCAGGATAAACACTTTTTGGAACTGGTTGTGGACATACTATGCTCACACAACCAGCAGAATTTCCGATGTTGCCCAAGTGGCGGAAAACAAAGGAATGGCGCTTTTATGCCCTCCGGGCCGGCTGGGCGGAGCTACCGCCAAAACTTTTCAAACTGGGAAAGTTTCCGTTGGAAGCCCGCGCTGGCGCACAAACTTCATAAGTGTGCATTCACAGAGCCCTCGAAGAAGAAATATAATTTGAGCTCTTGGAGTTGGGCAGGGCACATATGACCCATGGACTGCACTTCACACATCCCTGTGAGATATATACCTCGTGAAATATTTTTACCAAACTGATAAATTTTGGAAAGGAATCCTTATTGATAGAATAACAAATAAGATACTATGTTGGTAGGGGAAAACTACAAACTTCTTTGCATGAAAATGTTAGGAAATCTTAATGCTACTGCATGTTAATACAGTTCATTTTCCTATTGGTACCTATTCTGATGTGCCTTACCTTGTATATTAGTATCCAGCCCATATTCACAGTTGTATGTTGAGGTTCCCATGATAAATCCCTGGAAAGGATTCCTTGTCTGGAAACTGTGAAAAGTCATTGCTACTGAAGACAACACTATGCCATATAGAGTAGTGGTTCTCAACCAGATGTTTTGGCCTTCAACTCCCAGAAATCCTAATAGCTGGTAAACTGGCTGGGATTTCTGGGAGCTGTAGGCCAAAACACCCGGGACCCACAGGTTGAGAACCACTGATACAGAGGAATAATCTCACTAGTATAAGGTTCTTAGTGTTTTAGATTAGGGCTGGACAACAGTGCCCCTCCAGTTAGACAACATATCCCAGTATATCTCATTGGTTGGCTATTCTGACTAGGGCTACTAGGACTTATAGTCTAACAACATCAGGGGTAAGAGTTGCCCACCTTTCCCTGTATCACCCATAGGCTTGGATGGTTACACAGTTATTTTTATCTTCAGAATAATAAGTAATATGGTAGTGGGAACAAACTATTACATCTTCAGTCATGCAAATACAATTGTAGAATAAGAGAGAAATGACACTGTTGTCATGTAGAGAATAATAAATCAAAAGTACATCACTTGGAAACAATTTAGGCTGTGGAGAGAATCCCAATCTTATTAGAATCACAAAAGTTGATCTTTCATTTGAAATTGTATCTGGAACATCTATGCGTTTGAGAGTTCTTTTCCAATACATTTGTATTTGAGATCTACATGACATGGATTTTGGCTCATATAATTAAAGGCAAGCTTTTGCTAGAGGTAAAAATAATAAAATCTGCCCAGCAGTTGCTAGTACTGTGCAGGAAAAAGAAACTAAAGATAATGAAAAAATAAATCGATGGAAGGCTTATCTTATTATTAGGAAATATATACATATTTATTTAAATATCCTTACAAGCTGAGCAATATGCAAAGTGTTTTTATTTCCCTTTAATCTAAAAAAATAGTAGGAGGCTTAGGAGGGGAGACTTAATGATGTGTTTTTAAAGTGGTTATTTAGTTTAGTTATTTTTCAAATGACCTGCTGTTTAATTTCTTTATACAATAAGATAGCATTCAATGCAATTAACTGTCAATTTTTGAAGGAGAATCTGAATGTCAGGAAGAATGAGGTTTGGTTTGGTTCCTTATTTTTGCATAATATACCCACATTATTAGTGGCACATACTGTATCTTCCTGTAATTTTCTGTATTCAGTAAATATCTTTTTGGTTAAACAGGGTAGTATTACCATTGAATGAATAAACTGCATTTGTAATCTCACTGAGAAGGAGAAATTGAAAATGGCGATTTGCAATATCATAGACAATCTATATTATTTTTAAAGCAAAGAAACTGAGCGAGTCAGATAAAACAAATTTAAAAATGCAACCCAAGTTGGTATTATGGAAATCTTGTGTTTATTTCGAAGTATCACTTTGGCATCAGTGCCAACCCCTTCATAGGAGTGTAGCTTCCATCTTTTTTGATCTAGCACATTAAGGACAGCAAAAATTCTTCACTCAAGTTATCTCCAAGTAGATTATGTGATTTCTGACCAATTAAACAAAGAACCTAGTAGAGTGACAGGCAGACCTAAAAAATATTAGTCTTCAACACTGCATAGCATTGGTGTTCATTTCAAGACAGACCAAAATATGGCTACTTGGTCCATGTCTAATCAATTCAGTTTATTTGTGATCTACATGGAGAGACATTAGCCCATCACAGGTAGATGAGTGGGTTTAGTAGTGTGCGACAACACATCAAACCAGGTCCAATATTTGTATCATGTGTAGTACATTCTATCACACTAGGTGGCTTCTTCAGTCATCTTTCATTACTAGGCAGAATCCCAATGTTTTCACTGAATGTCAGCAGCTGTTCCACTGATGTCACTGTTTATCCACTGCATGGGGGCTATTCCCCTATAATGCAAGATTAGAATTATTCAGATCAAAGTTGCTATGTGAGCCAAAATATTGGTTTATCCTTCCCCTTTGCCAGAGTTTGATGTGGTTCAAAGACTATTTCTTCAACATAAGAGCAAGCCTGAAGCTCTTTATTCTGTAGGGGAGTGATATTATCCTTTTGGTTTCATGACACCATTTGTTGAACTGTTAAATCCTTGGAGGTTGTTGAGATACATGTGTAAGTTAGCATTACCCAGACAAATACAGAGCAGCCTGGAACTTTCCCTATCCTTTCACTTCAGGAATAGAGGTTCTCTTAGTCTCTCTAATTGGTCCCTATTATACTACACAATTACAACACTTTGGTGGTACTTTAACTGCCATGTCTGCATCCCATGGAATCATAGGGTCAGTAGTATAATGATACATACAGATCTGTGATTGAGAATTATAAATACTACTTCCTGACTTTAACCCCCCCCCCCCCAGGATTCCACAGGATTGAACCATGCAGTTAATCTATAACTGCTATAACTTTGCAGGGTATTATTTAATCCAACCTCTGCTGATAGTGCAACTAGGTTGTGTCAGTAGTCTATGGCATGCACTGAAAGAGAGTTTCTATTCTTCAAGAAAACAACCATCTGGTCCACCAATTCTTATTTGCCATTTCAGTTATTATCTCTTTAGCATTTTTTGGAAAAGGCTGAATTTTGTTTCAGATATTTCCATTTTAGTGCTATAATGTCTTTCAAACGTGCCAAGTTTTTCTGGCTCAAGAAAGTAAAAGCACTTGGGACTGAAAATGCTAGTCCAATTCATAACATTGTACACGAGAGCTTGAAATGTAAGAGAAGGAAGAATTACTTCTGCTGTTGATATTGTGTTCAATATCCCTCTACCTAGCTAATATACAGGGCATTTTGGGTGTTAAACAAGTTTATTGAAGATGGCTGCATTGCAGCATACCATATCTAGATCCTCACCCCCCCCCCACACACACACCTGCAGAGGACTAACAACTCGAACTTCACAATCCTCTTTGCAAGGGCAACCTTTAGACTCTCTGCCATCCTTAAGAACCTCTTTTCTTCAGGCTTGAGTTTGTTCTCGAGTTTGCACTTCTCCTTGATACTCCAGCCACACTTTTCAGGAGCCCACCAACTCTCACCATCTTTTCCAGGCTTAGGTTCTTGTTTCTTTTCTCTTGAAGCTCCTTTGGTAGTCACCCTTTTCTCAGTCTGAGACCTTCATGATGCTGTATAAGATTAGGCGATGTTTCATTCAATGTAATATTCAGCATAACATTGAAAGTGGTACTCTATGCATATTTTCCTAACTTTGAACAATAAATAAGCATAGGAGAATGACACTGTAAAGTCAATAGAAACTGAGAAACATGGATTTTCTTATGAAATGAGTTATTCTACACAGACTGTATGTTTTAATCCCGAGCTATCCTCTGTTGCATAGCCAGTATTTTATGGATTTTCCTACATCCACAGGTGTATTTACATCATTTTGTTCCACTGTACTTCTTTGATGATTCCACTCTTAGACATGAGATTCTGATTTCTCTACAATTCTTTATCCCCATGACACTTCCGATTCTTCTACATGTGAAATGACAAATAAGGAACAATGAGGAAATGTATAGTCTTTCTTGGCTCAAGAGCTGGAGCTGAACTTTCCAGGATATATGCAGATGTTGATATATTAATCATCTCCTTCAGTTAACTGGAGAAATGAATAGGAGTGTGAATAGGGATTAATCCCTTGTTTGGAGATCCTTCTCCCTGCTTCCTCCTTCTGCCATCATGATCACAAACAAGGACTGGAATAAAGGAATTGCCGCATGGGAAGGGAAGCAGCAACACAGTCTTGAGGCTTAAATGAACATCTTATAACTTGTATATTAAAGAAGCTCAAAGCAAGCCAGCCATACCTGGATTGAGTGAAGAGATAATTTCCATATATATAAGTCCAACCCACCTGGTAAAGGTATAAAGTGTAAACTAAAACTGAAAAATCTAACAAATATCTCTTATGTTTAATATATCACTGTATGCCATTACCTATAATTGATTAGTGAAGAGTAAAACTGTTATCTTTAACATTAAGACTTATTTCTTGATACTAAATACAATGTATCCTTATTACTTTGATAGAATCCCTCTAAATGGATTCAATGAGCATAAAAACAGTCAAAAATTATTCTATAACTGTCTGTACATTATGAAGGGCAGTGTGCCACTTTTATCAAATTTAATTTTATGGCTTGGTGAATTGTGGTGACCACAAAATATGTGAAATGTAGACAAATGTTAATTGAATAAGTTATAATGAAGCATTATTTTCTGGGGAAACTGAGGCAAAAGAGGTGTCAATGAGGTATCTCCCAAAACTAGCAATTGTCTACATTACTATCATCAGTTGAGCATTCAGTTTTCTCTCCTGAACCATTGTCCAATGGATAGTTCATTTTTCCTCTTTGCTGAAGTATCTTTCCTTGCTTTTTAAACATTTCACAGATTATTGTAGTTTTTCTTCTTCTCTATTTTCTGCTGGTTTTTAATTGAAGAGGTGTTAATGACATTTTGTATTATTATATATTTAAAAATTTAACTTGCTTCTTTAAAAAATGATTGAAGATTCATTTAAAATTTGATGCTGAATTCCATTGTTTTGTATTACAGTCACAGCTTCTGTATGGATACAGCCATCCACAGCTTAAAAATATCCCCAAAAGCAAATCTTAATTTTACCATTTCATGTATATAGTGGGACTTGAGCATCCACAGATTTTGGTATCCATCAGGATCGTGGCAGATAGCAGGGACCCGCTATATAACATAAAACACTTTGGAAAGACTGAAATCTTGAGAAGTGACTAAGAGATTTTTAAATGAAAACAACAGAAACAGGTTATGGTACATTTATTGCAAACCATTGTGTTTGTATCCTGTATTCTTTTTATCATGTGCTGGAGCAGTTTCTTTTCCTATCGAAGAGCAGGTTCAAGCTTGGAACATCTCTTTAGCCAGAGCTCTCGACGAGATTGCCCCTAGGTGCCCTCTCTGCCCTCGCAATCACCGATCCTCCTGGTAAACAGGGGACCTTAGATCGATGAAGCGAACGAGGAGACGGCTAGAGCGCGAGTGGAGGAAACTCCGTGACGGAGCCTCAGTATCTGCTTATAAGCTAGTTAAAGAGGCTTATGAGCGTGCTGTCAAGGCGGCCAAAAATGGATACTTTTCCGTCTTGATAGCGTCTGCTAGCTCAGGCCCGGCCCAATTGTTTAAGGTAATTTGGTCTTTGACGACGGTCCCTACTGTCCCAAAAAATAGCGATCAGGCCCTCACTGCCGGTGCTTTACAGAGCTTTTTCACAGACAAGATTCTGAGCCTCTGCCAGGACCTTCCAGCCACGGTTGAGACAGTAAGAGAGCTTGAGACCCCGTGGCCCTCTGCCGGGCCCACCCTCGACCGGTTTCGGCCACTGGACGCAGATGCTGTTGATAGGATTGTGGCTGCAGCCAGGCCTACCACCTGCTCCCTCGACCAGTGCCCCTCCTGGCTTGTTAGATCTTGCCTGGAGGGGTTACGTGGGCCTCTGTTGAATATCATAAACAGCTCCCTTGAGCAAGGAGTCTTTCCAGAGTGCTTAAAAGAGGCGGTGGTAGCTCCATTACTGAAGAAACTGTCAGTAGACCCTGCGGTTCCTCCAACTACCGCCCAGTGTCGAATCTTTCGTACCTGGGCAAGGTAGTTGAGAGGGCAGTAATGGAGCAGCTGCAGTCCTTCCTAGATGATGCAACATGGCTAGACCCCTTCCAGTCTGGCTTCCGTTCGGGGCATGGGACGGAGACGGTTCTGGTCTCCATCACAGACCAACTCCGCTGCCAGCTTGACCAAGGCGGGTCTGCGCTGCTCGTGTTATTGGACCTCACGGCAGCGTTTGACACGGTCGACCACAATCTATTGACCCACCGCCTGGCCATGGCTGGAGTGAGGGGGACAGCCCTAAAATGGCTGACCTCCTTCCTCCACCAGCGGTCTCAGCGTGTAAGGAGGGGCGGGGTGGTCTCTGAGGGCTCCTCATTAGTTTGTGGAGTTCCGCAGGGGGCCACCCTCTCCCCTCTGTTATTTAACATCTACATGCAGCCGCTTGCACAGCTGGTGCGGAGTTATGGGCTGGAGTGTCACCAATATGCGGATGATACCCAGCTCATTCTGAGGATGGAGGGCAGGCCGGGATCCGTCCCCGATAACTTCCAGCACTGCCTCGAAGCCATTACTGGATGGCTGCGAGCCAGTAGGTTGAGGGTGAATCCGGCGAAGACGGAGATCTTGTGGCTGGGCCACCCGGGTGGGGTAGATGTCCAGCTTCTGACCCTGGACGGTGTGGCGTTATGCCCATCGTCTTCCGTGAAGAGCCTGGGAGTCCATCTGGACTCTCAGCTGACTATGGAGGCCCAGGTCTCTGCGGTCAGCAAGGTGGCCTTTTTCCATCTCCGACAGGCAAGGAGGCTGGCCCCCTATCTCTCCCGGAACGACCTCGCCACGGTGATCAAAGCCACGGTCATCTCAAGACTAGATTACTGCAACACGCTCTACATTGGCCTTCCTTTGTCGGCGATCTGGAAGCTCAAGCTGGTGCAGAACACTGCCGCCCGGCTCCTGTCTGGCTCTCCAGCAGGTTGCCATATAACACCTGTTTTGCAGGACCTGCACTGGCTGCCAATTGAGCACCGGATCGCCTTCAAAGTGTTGGTTCTCACCTTTAAGGCCTTGCACGGCCTGGGGCCAGCGTATCTGAGGGACCGTCTCACTCCATATTGCCCTCTGAGATCACTGCGGTCCGAGGATGCTAACTTCTTGGAGGTACCTTCGGCGAAGCTGGCACGGCTGACATCCACCCGCCGGAGGGCGTTTTCTGTCATAGCTCCCACGCTGTGGAATGCCCTCCCGGCCGACACCCGGGCAATGAAGGACCTGCTCCCGTTCAGGCGGGCTTGTAAAACCTATTTGTTTAGGCAGGCCTTCGATGGGTAGGCCCGTGCATCTTGGTTGTGCCACTACCTCAACTGTGTTGTTGTTTTTACTGTGTTGCTTGTTTTTAATTGTTCTTAACCTTCTGTATTTTATTGTGCCTTCGGCTCTTGTAAGCCGCCGCGAGCCTTCGGGAGTCGGCGGCATAGAAACCCGAATAAATAAATAAATAAATAAATATCTGTTTCAGTGGTCTGCAGTAGTGGTCCTTTCCCTCTTCTACCTATGTAACTTACATATTTCTAGGACCTTGCTGCCTTATTTGTTTGAATTCCCCATAATATGACATTCTCTGAAATTTTTACAGTATTAAAAATAACTGCAAAATAAAACATTAAACCGTAAAAGAAAAATTGGGAGCAGTGTGAGCAAGAACATGTGTCAGAGAGAAAAGATGTGATGGTAAAAACAGATCGGTAGTAGAGTACCTACTTCTGGATCTGGTTAGCAATGGCTTTGGTTCTGCCCAATGTTGCCTTCAGATTGTGACATGTTATACCCATGAAAATGCTTCCCTCAACAGTTCCTAGCTCCTACCTGACACTTTTAGCACATTGATATATACCTTATGTTTAACATATCAACTACTTTGTCAGTTTTCTAAGTGAGTGAGGCTAAACTGGCATGCGCACAATGTATGCAAAGTGTTGATGAAAGCTTGGTGTGTCAAGGACTTAAGTTGTTCTTATATCTTTTTTTAACTTTTGATTGCTGCTGGAACCTACATTAGTTTCTAATCATATGAACTCAGCCTAGGTGTACAAAGAAATATCTTCTTTTTCCTTTCTGTCATGGGGATAGTAGCTATAATTGGATTTCACAGAATCATTGATAGAAGTGTCAACAAGGACCATTCTGTCCAAATATCTTTTATTGTGTGATATCATAGTGTTGGAAGATACCACAAGGGCCATCGAGTCCAACCCCCTGTCATTCAGGAAAATACAATCAAAGATATCAAGTTAGCTCCAAGTCATGGTGACTCTATCATACAGTTTTCTTAGTTAAAGTTACTGCATTCAGAGAAGATTTATTTCCTCTCAATATAGTCTACAGCAGCTGTTATTCCTTGACCATCTAAGTAACCCTGCTTAATTTCCCAGATCATACAAGAAGTCAGGTGTCTTTGGAGTATTTAGGCTATGCTAAATTTACTTTGGGACCATACTGGATAATATGTGTACCCCGCGCCAGCTTCCCTGGGGGACTCAGGATGGTATCCAATAAAAGAGATGAACATTCAATGACAATAACACATAAACAATAAATAAACTCAAAAACAATAAATAAAATAATCACAATATAAAACTTATAATAACTAATCCCAAAGGAACAAAACTTATCGAAGTTAATGGCTTAAGTAAACCAATTTTGATATATCACAAACATTTACCACATAATTAACTAACAGTTAAAAGCATTAAAATATGGAATGACTGGATCACATTCTTCCTGTGAGCTGTTACAAACCTATGCAAAACGGACCACTGGCATAGGCTGCTAGTTGGTGCCAAGCTTCAAAATCAAGCCAATATTTACAGTAGCCATCAAGGAAAATCTAGAATAGGGCTGGGAATTGTACAGCATCCAGATGCTATGGAATTACAAGCCCCTTTTTTCCTTGCCTTTATGCTAACTAAATGCAGAATTCCTACCTTGCTCCAAAATTTATAAGAATCCTGCTACAACCCAGAGTCTTTAGTCCAAGATAAAAGATTTTATTGTTCTATCTTAATTTACAGTGATACTCATTTTTATTACTGAACGCGGTAGTCCCTTTCTGATCAGCAAGCCAAGTGAGACAGGTCTACCCACAAATATGGTCTGCATACTGTATACTGATTTCTGCATATGATGGGATACTATTGGCATATAATAATATTTATTTGGGGGTAATTCAAATGCAAACAATTGAAGGATTGTCTTGTATGAGCTCTTAACTTCTTATGACCTACAGTTAGCCATGTTGGTTGGGTGCATCTGCTGCTTGCAGTTCCAAAAAATAACTTTTCCAAGCTCTGCCCCAACTCAAGTGCAGGTTGCTATTGACTTTTAAAGCTTCTGATAATAAAATATGGTTTCACTGGGATGGGATTAATTCAATTAATAGGGAATGCACTTTCTCTGATCCTAATTAATCATCATTCAAAATCTGAGCACTTTGAAATATGAAAAGGGCTTAGAGTTAGAGAAATTAGGCCCCAGAGAGGCTTGCAATGCTGTGCGCCTTCCTCAATTCTAATATCCAACCCAAATTTCCCCATACGTGGTAGGAAATGAGAGATTATTGTACTATCCTCTGTAGCATGCTGATTGAGAATAGGTTCCTACTATTCTATTCCTGAATGGCAGCACTTGATACTATTGAGAAATTACATCATAGCACTAGACCATTTTAGGTCCTGGGATGCTTTTTCCTGCATCCCATGAAAAGCTTCTCTTTGATTTATTCTCTTTCACTGCTCTTCATGAGCTGCTATTTGAGAATAAATAATATGCATCTTTGCATTTTTATGTTTATTGCCATACTCCTAAAGTCATACAGTTCTTTCCCCCTACTATCACTATGTTTGTCATAATGCTGAAGTGTGGAGTCTATGTACCTGAATAAATCATGGAAGCAGGAGGCAAAGTTCTGTACTTAAAATGCTACATTGACTTAGAGCTTGAAAGATTGTCTTCTTGGACCATAATTCCCAGAATGCTTCCTCTAGCATACTCCTGGGTCAAAAAGAGAGTCCAAAAGACACAACTTGCAAAAACAGTCTCCAAATTTTCTGCTAAAGGTAACAATAGTGGGGACATAAATTTGGGAGTAGAGAAATGTCTTTATGGGTGTTTGTGTATGGTTTTCCAATTATTGCTGACATTCTGCATTGGGAGACTGGATGGCCCATTTTACAGGCAAAAGGGAGGTCTTAGAGGGCAGCTTGTAGCGCCCAGTGCGTCCTCCCTTCTCCCCTCATCACATGTGGGGGTAGGAAAGGGTGCAGAAGGGAGAGTAACATGTGTTGCCCCCCCACCTTTTCTGCCATCACACAATTGGAGAGGAAAGTTCAGTAGGTTCATCAGAGCTACCTGAACAATACTTTCCTTCTTGTTGTAGAGGATTAAGCACCTTTTGGTACTTTGCCTCTACTTTGGAAGGAAAGTAGGTGGGGCCTGCTTGCATTGTGTGATGGCACATGGCAGGCCCAATCTAAGCCATGAAATAAAGCGGCAAAATGGTGCCTTTTTGCCCCATGTGACGAGGTCACATAGCTATATCCAACAATTGTAATGTTGTTGAAGGGTGTGGATCAGAAGGAATGCATCCAGCTGTTTTCCTGTCATAGTCCATGCTGCAAGGGCCATCCAGTGTAATTTTCTTTTGTTAATAGCAGCAGCAGGGAGCACTGTGGCATCCTGTCATATCTACTTGTTGCACTGTGGCTTCTTGTTTAGATACAGCTGGATGCATAATTCTTAACCACCCCTATCACTCCCCCCACATAACTTCGTTAGTTGATGCAACTGCCTGTTGCTTAAGGTGGGTTTTTGGGAGCATTTGTGATTGTGGAGACAGTGCAATGATTTTAAATATGAATATCAATATTAAAAGATCATATGCCTAGCTTACAACATTGTAAATACTGAACAGGGTGCCAGGTATTATTTATAATGGAATATGAGAAAAACAAAAGCTTTACATTTTGGGATTTTAAAAAGCTTGCCAAAGCATCCTGCACTTCGCTCTCAATTCAAAATGTTCCCAAGTTCATTCCTGAATCTTTTGTCCTGATTGCAAATTGAATTATGTTTAACAGCAGTAGCAAAGTACAAGGGAGCATTCTTGGATGGAATTATCTTTTATATCCCTATCATGTTGTTGTTTATTCATTAAGTCACTTCCAATTCTTTGTGACCTCATGGACCAGCCCATGCCAGAGTTCCCTGTCGGCCGTGGCCATCCCCAGCTCGTTCAGAGTCAAGCCAGTCACTTCAAGGATACTACCTGTGAAGACGCGCCTGGGAACTTTGGCTTAGAATAGGAACAAGGACGTGACATCTCTTCCCAGGGGACTTCTTCTTGCCTTCCCATAGAGAACTGGAACTCCCAAGGACCAAACCAGTCACTTTAGATAACTCAAACAGGCTTTATTGTTCACAAAAGGAGTTATCTTATAAAGGTACTAAACTTGGTTCTCCAAACAGGGGTAAAATAAAATATACATTACAGTTCTTTAGTTGTTTGAGTCCAGGAAGCTTTCAGCCGGATGGCTTTCCAAATTCTCTCTCTCTCAATGGCTTTGAGGTGAGAACTCTCTTAGCCCCAGTCAAATGACCTATATTGAAGGCACAGAGCCTTCCTCTTGGTGCCAAATGACTAGTTGAAGGCGCTTAAGATTCCACAGTCCCATCCAGGTGTGCTGGATATGCAGAATAAATCCAAGATATAAAGAGTTGGTGCTAGAGAATGCCTGACTGAGGCCTGGCTGGCAAACCCTCTAACACGTCCTCTTCTGTAGAGATGCAGGCAAAATCTAAAGAGAAAGCTAGATTTCCAAAGTCTCAAGGGGGAGGAAAAACAAACTTAACGATGATTGACAGCTCTAAAGAACCAATCAATGCAACCAAAACTTAACAACACTAAACAGACTAGCTGAAACATAATCCAATAGTTTAAACCTTGCAACTTAAAGTCTTATACACAGGTGGCATCAGCCATGCCTTCACACTACCTATCCATCTTGTCCTTGGTCTATCCCTCTTCCTTCCATTTCCCCCAGCATCATTGTCTTCTCCAAGCTTTCCCGTCTTTATCCCTATCATACCTACAGTGTATGATTCAGATATTTCCTGGATGCAGACAGGGAATGCCTGGTAGAGCCTTATTTAAAATATATATACACAAGCTGTCCCCAAGTTATGAACAAGATAGGTTCTGCAGGTTTGATCTTAGTTGATTTTGTATTTAAATTGGAACAGGTGCCTTTTTATGTGCAACTCCAGCCAGAAATGCATGTATTTTAGCTTTGGATATCATAGGGAAGGGGCAACACTCCTGTGGTGTTTGTTTTTCTGTCTCTGCCCCTGTTAAGAAGATTTCACCACACTTTTGGTCCCTGTGATAACTGGCTTTTGAAAAATGTGCCTTGTTGTGGAAGCAAGGATTGATGATAACGCTTCAGTGCAGACACCTTTTCCTCGTGACAAGTCTTTCAGGAGTGAATTTCCCTTCTAAGTGGTAGATTTCTCTCAATTCCTGTTGTCTCATCCTTGCTCTTAACTATGAGTCATTGGTAAGTCAGATGTTTGTAACTTGGGGACTACCTGTATGTAGTTTCAAGCCTCCCAAGGAAATTGCCATTATAGTTACAAATCTGCAAAACTGGCACATTTCTTTCTAATTTCGCCTTTAAAAAAATACACTTTTCCATTTTTTAAAAAAAGCTTTGCTGCAACTTTACAACAAAAGCAATGTTTGAATCATGAGCTGTTTCTCCTCCAGCATTTAATGAGGCTGTATCCTTGCAATGATAATAGCAAACTAATATGTCACAGTTACATTGCAACGAGAATGATGTTAACACATATTAAGTTACAGTCATAATATGACACAGTTATAAGTTTGGATTAGTGGGGAAAGCGATTAATTACAAGATTGATTTCAAAGCCTGGATTTTGAATTTCAAAAAATGTATGGAAAATACACATTTTCCTTTTTTCCAGCCCAATATTAGTATATGTTTCATTCATAATTTAAAAAATTAAGTTCGCAATACCTTGCTTCAATTTTTTTGCCTAAGATCCCTGACCTTGAAATAGCTAGTTGAGACTGCTGGTAGAGTGAAAAATACATTTGATTTCACTATCTGCCCTGCATGTTTTTCTTTATGATAATATTTTAACGTATATGAGCCCAGAA
Organism: Anolis apletophallus; assembly: GCA_030556195.1. Taxonomy (NCBI): domain Eukaryota; kingdom Metazoa; phylum Chordata; class Lepidosauria; order Squamata; family Anolidae; genus Anolis; species Anolis apletophallus. Next base: position 90,622,468 of record JARBWK010000009.1, read on the forward strand.
ACACATATATGACATAAGCTTGTCAAGATGTATTATCTGCCTGTGGGATAAATGAATGTTTGTTCAAAATGGGTAAATTACTCAAACACAGAAGGACTTTTTATTCTACAGTTTTTCCCAGGAGGATTTGAAACCAATTTTGGGTGTCTGTTACAGCTGACCTTTGAAGGAATAAATTAGGTTTTTCAAGCCTTCTCAGATGTGTAGCCAAAAGGGAGCTGTCTAGTTACATGCATTTTTAAACATCTGCTAGCAGAATCGGAGATCAAAATGCAAAATCTTTGGCTCAGTGATAGTCCCTTGAGGAATCAGGGAATCTCTGGACTTATAAAACAGAAGTGCATTCAGACATAATAGTATTTTCTGCAAAGAAAGCTGCTATTAATTCTACAGTGTCTGTTTCAAGCATACGGTTCATGAAACAACATGTTGATAAAAACCTACATGTAAATATATGAAAGCTCATTTTTATGTTGAAAAAGTTTAATAAAATTTGAACGATGTATGGAAAATTCGTTCATGAATTTACAGTCCCAAATCTTATTTGCAGTATATAGGGAAATGTGATAAACATGATTTGGGCTCCTCGGACAGCGCTGTCCATTAGTATTCAACTGGTAAAAGTTGACTCAACAACTGATTGTAGTTGGAATAACTGGCAGGAGGACACTGTATACCATCCTTTATTCCAGGAGCTTAAAATGATGTATACAGTATACTATGCTTTCTTATTTTAATATCACATTCTCACAGATACATTAAAATGAAAATGTGCAAAAGTACCAAATTCAGCCCAATTTCAATGTGGACTGTGTGACTTGTTTTCTTTATTACTGCATTTATCTATTTTATCGTAATAGCTTGATACATGTAACCCCGTTATAGGGGAAACTATGATGAACGCCAATGATTTTTTAAAAATAGAACTGATTATACCAAAAAAAAGATGACCTGGAGGATTTGAGGACACACTGTAACATGATTTCAGGTAAATATAACCAAGGAATTAATGGAAAGAGTAAGTCACAAATGATAAACTTAATAAAACAATCTGAACACAAAAAAAACCTGAATGGACTTTGTTCCCTGTGACAGACAGCTCCACTTTCATCCAAGTGTGAGAGATTGGGATTACATTATCTGAGGTCCATTTGGCAAAATCTTAAAATGAACTGGGTTAGGATTGCCTTTGAAAACTATTCGGAAGCTTCAAAAGGTCCAGAAACCAGGTTTCTCACTGGAGTGGCATACAGGGAGCATACAACTCCCCTTTTACACCAGCTCCACTGGCTGCCAGTGTGCTACTGAGCACAATTCAAAGTGCTGGCTTTAGCCTATAAAGCCCTAAATGGTTCCGGCCCAGCTTACCTGTCTGACTGTATCTCCCTCTATGAGGCTAGGATCTTCTGGGGAGGCCTTGCTTTTGGTCGCAAATGTGTTTGGTGGGGACAAGAGACAGGGCCTTCTCAGTGGTGGCTCCTCAGCTCTGGAACTCTCTCCCCAGTGAGATTAGATCTGCGCCCTCTCTCCTTGGCTTCAGAAAGAGAACAAAGACATGGTTACGGAACCAAGCTTTTGACTAATAAAGTAGTGCAGTACAAGAAGCAAATATGGAATATGTGCAATTGCCATTTGGAATGCTAGTCTACGAGTTGGATCATGCGATTTTAATGCTTTTATTAGGTGTTTTAATTCTTTTATTCCATGTTTTAAATGTCCCTTTATCTTGTGATGAATTTTCCTATTGATTTTTTGCCTAGTTATATGTTGTTGATTTGAGTCCTGGTTTATGTATGTAAGACATTAAATTTTGCCATTATTTTTGTATAAACCGCTTTAAATCCCCCCAGGGGTGAGAAAAGCAGCATATAAATACTGGAAATAAATAAATAAAATTATTTTCACATGGGCTTTTATGGAGATAAACCTGCTTCTTTGGATACAGTAAACAGTGCTGCATAAATCCTGTACTGGAAAGATGCTCATCAGTCTAGGATTATTCTCATGCTACACATACTTTTCAACTGCTTTTCAACTACAGTAGACAGTAGCACCTATGGGGATTGATAGGAGCCAGAAAAATATAGTTTTTGGTTGCTTGAAAGTTATGATTAAAAATAGGCCTAATACTATATACCTCATACTCTTCCAATACCAGTAATCAACAGCAAATAAAGATAAAGACAGAATTAACTTAAACTTATATTTCTGCTGAAAGTGTAGTTTCATTTTAATTTTTTGAAGTATTACTTCTTTAATTTTTTTGCCGTTAATCTGCATTCTGAAACTGGATTATATGGCAGTGTAGATCCAGTCCTAGAAATCTTTTCCAGCTTCTACCAATGAAAACATTAGTGCATCTATACTGTAGAATTAATGCAATTTGACAACACTTTAACTGTCCTGACTCAATGCTATGGAATCATAGATTCACCAGGTTGAATCAAATTCTATGGAATCATAGATACACCAGGTGTATTTGGCAGAGAAAGCAAAAGACCTTGTAAAACTACAACTCCCATGATTTCCTAGCATTAAGCCATAGCAGTTCAATTGGTGTCAAACTACATTAATTCTACCTTGCATGTAGATGCATCTCCACACAGAATTTTCACCTAACATAGTTAAAAAGCCTTCAGTCCTTTATTAGTGATACTCAAGTTTTCTCTGCCTCCTGGCGCCATACATTTGGCCATGTTTCCCTCTATTTTTATATTATATCCCATGTTCTAGCCCTCCGGTGCCCCAAAAAGCAATGCTTAACCTCATTTTCTTCCATTTTTAATTAAACATGAATTTTGTGATTTTTTTAAAAGCAGCTTTTCAATTCCAAGGGAATCTCACTCTTGCCTCGAACCCTCCTTCTGGGTCTTCCTTTCCAATGCTCATAGTTAATAAGAGCTCCTGGCCTTTCTTTTAGTGTTCCTGTTGAATATGAAAGTCTCCTGAGTAAGAAAAATACTGCTTCCGCAGTTGTACCATAGCCAGAGTACAACTGTTGTTGATGCTGTATAAATATTAAATAGTTGTAATAATAGTAAAAGTAGCAATGAGCACAACTTAGTGTAAATATTTTAGCTTTGCAACCTTGAAACCCAGATGAATTGTTTCCAAAATGCGGTTGCATTTTAATATAATATTGCATTAGAGCAACCTTTGGAGAATTAATTTGCTATGAAGATGTAGTACTGTTGAACATTTAAAATGAATAAAATATTCTATCCATCTGCTTTGTTTTTAGCATATTGTCTAAGGTATTCCAAAAAGTAATTAGCTCTGAATGTGGGGTTTTATATAATAGTGTTTTCTTCTAAGTTGTTCATTCAAGGGAGTAGCTTAGTTGGCATTTAACACAAATGTTGAAATAATAAATCATTGTAGTGGCTACTCTTAGCCTCAGGAAATGTATTATTAGGAAGGCTACTCTCACTCTTCTTTCTCTTTCCATTATTAGGGGTATCTTTTTCTTATGGTAATTTCGAAGAAAGAGCCTTTAATTTCATATTGGGTTGATTTTAAGCCCTTTTTCCTGTTTCTTTTACATGCATGTTTTACTCGTAATCCTAATGATTGCTAAATTTGTTATTTGTCTTCAAGTCTTTTCTGGTTTATGGCAACTCTAAGGCAACCTAGTCATTGGGTTTTCTTGGCAATATGTGTTCAGAGGGGGTTTGTCCTTATTTATTTATTTATTTGTCACGTTTCTATACCGCCCCTCTCAGCCTGAAGGCGACTCGGGACGGTTTACACAGGCAGTCTCTGCCCTCAATACAACACAGCAACAAGGCAACCCCCCCTAAAACCATATAATAACAAATTAACAATTAAAAACATACAATTGCAGTCTCAGCGTCATGTTGAAATTAGTTTCCATCGCATCGTCGTCATTCCATATATCTAATTAAACCTTATATTTCATCAGGAAATGCCTGCTCAAATAGCCAGGTCTTGACTTTCTTGCAAAATGTCAGGAGGGAGGGGGCCGATCTGATGTCTTTAGGGAGGGCGTTCCAAAGCTGAGGAGCCACCACTGAAAAGGCCCTGTCTCTCGTCCCCGCCAGTCACGCCTGCGAAGAAGGCGGGACCGAGAGCAGGGCCTCTCCAGATGATCTTAAACATCTCGATGGTTCATAGGGAGAGATGCGTTCGGACAGGTAAGTTGGACCCGAACTGTTTGCCTTCCTCTGAAGACTTTTTTTGGTCTTGTCAGGAGTGGCTTGAGAAACTGCAAGTTGCTTCTGGTGTGAGAGAATTGGCTGTCTGCAAGGATGTTGCCCAGGGTTGCCTGGATATTTTTATATTTTACCACCCTTGTGAGTGGCTTCATGTCCCCGCATTGAGAGCTGGAGCTGATAGAGAGAGCTCATCCGTGCTCACCCCGGATTCAAATCTGCGACCTGTTGGGTCTTCAGTCCTGCCATGTCATGTCCCCGCATTGAGAGCTGGAGCTGATAGAGGGAGCTCATCCGCGCTTGCCCCAGATTCGAATCTGTGACGTGTTGGTCTTCAGTCCTGCCAGCACAGGAGATTAACCCACTGTGCCACTGGGGGCCAAGACTTTGACTTGCCAAAGGTCAGCCGGAGAATTTCCATGACTGACCAGGGATTCAAATTTCAGTCTCCAGAGTCATAGTCCAGTTGCTCAAACCACTACACCACACAGACTCTGATAGACAATTACACTTTAATATTAATCTTTGGTATGTTTTTATATGTACTTTGTACTGTATTTGGTAAAATGGTAAGCTACCAAGACTCTCAATACAAAGGAAGACGATAAGAGACAGAAAAATGAATAGATGTGTGGATGTTACAAACTCTAAGATTGGACACACTAGCCCTTTCTGTTCCAAGAGATTTCAGATGTTTTGAATGGGTAAAATAAAGGATGTTCATTAATTGTTTGTTTGTACTTCTGAAATAATGAACCAATAAAAACCAATTAAAATAATACAAAGATAAAACACATTAAATGCTTTTCAAAAACTTCTAAAAGAAGCATAAAGACAATCCTAGAATCCTGTTTTGAAGCAGTTAAAATTTCAAATTTCAGACATTCAATGGGACTGTTTTGACTTCCCACTAGAGGTTTAGAAACCACTCTAACTTCCTAGGGTAAGGAGTTTTATAGTCAAAGCACAGGTACAGAGAAAGCTCTGTTATGATTAATCCTTCAATAGAAACTTTCAATTTTTTTCATTGTTTCTACTGGCATGTTCATCCTCTACCTCTCCCACCCTACTCCTGGGCACAACCTCAAAACAACCCCCCTGCTTTCCAAATAAGTCATACTTTTATGAAGTTGTATTCTATATCCCAGAACCTTCCCATTTAATCTATCTCTATACCACTGTACCTTCATTTATCCATGGAAGGGGAAGCTGGAACAATCGGCTTCCTACAAAACAGATGGTCCTCACTTAGTGCCACAGGGAGGCTGAGAATGATCACATCCTATCCCTGTGATTAAAATCTACTTCAGCCAAACAGTTGATTGAGCACCTGACTGCAGTGCCAACAGGATCAGAAGACCCACCTGGTATGTTCGCAGGTTGCTAACCAATGGGAGGTAGCTTAGCCCATTATTATAGTGAGGTGGCCCTTGTCTCTTCTTGAAGTAACAGAGTGTCAAGTGGATAATTGTTGGAAGAGTGGCTGCAGGTGGGCGTGTGATCATCTTACTGCCAAACACACTGATATAAATAGGCTTGAGTCCTCCCTCCCCATCTGCAGCTACCCACATTGTATGAAAATATCTGCTGAACCAATACTCCTTCTGAATGCTTGAAACTGAGGACTTAATCAGTTGGTTGTTTGGCAGGAAGCAGGGTTGCCAAAATATGGCCTTGTCCACCTTTGACAGTTGAAATGACAAGGAGAATACAAACAGTTGAATTTGCCTCCCAGGACGTTGCTGGGATAGACAAAAAAAATCCATCATGAACTTGAGTTGCAGTTCTTGCCAGCCTGCTCATAAAGACACAAGTGTCTTCCTTAGTTCAAGAGACCATGAACTATAGCCATAAGCTAGAACACAAAGCAAGAAATTTTGCGTATCGACATTTCCTACGAAATCCATACGTTTGAACATATAATCAGAAATTCATTTTTCTGAGGAAATTATGCTTGTAATTATAAATTTGGTTAGAATTATTTCTGTGTTAACTTTATGTACTTCACAGGATGTTGACAAAGGTGGTCTCCAGTACCTTCCTCTACAATACCCCTTGTCTCAGGTACACAACAGCACAGCTGGGGGAGGGGGTCTCCCATAGTGGCCTCCAGTCCATTGGAATTGTAGTCAGAAACAGCCTTACACTGAAGATGTATACTGCTTCTTCTTCTCTGGGTTACTGAAATGGTCCTGGGTGTTTTCCACAGCTGATCTTTGGGGGGGTGGTGGATTTCTACCTTGGAATTTTCCATCTTCTCATGTGTAGAGGAACAAGTAGAGAAAAGGAAGCAGCCTCTATCCATAGACAACTTGTATAAGTACATTGGCAGAAATGTAAACTTTGCCTTTCTGCTTTTGAGAGGTTAAAAGTGTGCATTTTCCTGAAGATATGCTTCATACAGATTTATAGTTTCATGCAAATGTATGTTTTTTTATTTTTGTATGGATGAAAAAATATTATAGAATGGATTAATGAATGAATGCCATTGAAGCATATCCATGAAAGGTGTGGTTCTCAGCCTTTAGTTTTCCAGATGGGTTTCAACTCCTAGCCATTATGGCAAATCAGTAGGGATCTGATATTTGATGTCAAAACACCTAAAGACCCAAGCTCATAAATGACTGCACTGGTAGAATTAGGAGCAAAATTGACATGATGTGGACTGGAAATATATTAATCTGAACTTAGGGCTACCTAGATTTCTAAATGTTTGACAGTATTTTGGATGAGAACCTGATCAATGTTCAGGTCTTGTTGGAAAAGATTTGGAAACGCCAGCTTTTTTCCAGTGCCCAACCTTGCTGCAAAATTAAGCTAGAATCATAGAATCATAGAATAATTGAGTTGGAAGCACCTCGTGGGCCATCCAGTCCAACCCCCTGAAAAGAAGGAAAATCGCATTCAGCACCTCTGACATAGACCATCCATTTAAAAGCATCTGTTTAAAACTACATATATAGTGTGAATATGAATCTATTTTAATTTTCAGATTATTCAAGTGAATAACATTTTGTGAAGGAACTAGGTATTTTTTGTGTGAGATTATGAACCTGGTTGATATTAAAATAAAACACTGAGCTCTTACATGTGCATACATTTGGATGTAGCACCCTGGAAGAGTTATAGCCATCAGATCGTATTTTTAAATATCACCTCTGAACTTGTAGTGCAGACAGGTGTGTGAACATATACTTGCTCTTCTTATGCTGTAGTTCAACTATTGGCCTGTACTCCTGTAGTTCTTTTACCAAAGTTTTCAGAAATCTTCAAAAAAAACCCCAATGATTTATGTATTATTGTATCCCAACTATATTTTTCCTACCCTCTAGTTAATTTCCCTCCCCATGAAAATTGGTCCTATGAGGCTTACTCTTGGGCTGTTTATAAAGCAGTTATATAATACCTAAAAATATTGCCATTGTTTCTCAGTTCTGCTTACGGAATGATTTACGCCTCCCTTGTGGTATTGTTAACAAACAAAAGCTTCAAACAGCCTGTATTAGCATACCTCAAGAGGAGTCCAGAGCAGATTTTAAATCCTGAGTATATCACAGTGTTCCTACCAAGGAGGTTAACATGCCCTTGTATTGTGTTCTGCTGATTGGTACCTATTTCTGCATCACCTCTTGAAACATGAAGGATGATCAAGAGATGTCGGAGGAATCTTCAGTTTTTCTGTTTTATTTATTGCAACTTTAGTATATTCTATCATAAAAAAACCAACAAAAGAACTTTAGAAAAATTACCATTTTTGTTTTGTTTTGTTTTCGTTTAGTCTAGAGGAATTAGTACTTATTAGTTCCTTTGTGAATCTGGGGAGTTGTTTTTTTTTACATCCAGGGTTGCAGTAGGGAAGACAATTTCCTGGCCAGCCCTTTTTGAAAACCTTTAGGTGAGTCTTGGGATTTTTTTTTGGTCATGTCAGGAGTGACTTGAGAAACTGCAAGCCGCTTCTGGTGTGAGAGAATTGGCTGCCTGCAAGGATGTTGCCCAGGGGATGCTCGGATGTTTTGATGTGTTACCATCCTTGTGGGAGGCTTCTCTCATGTCCCCGCATGAGAAGCTGGAGCTGATAGAGGGAGCTCATCTGCGCTCTCCCTGGATTTGAACCTGCGATCTGTTGGTCTTCAGTCCTGCTGGCACAGGGGTTTAACCCACTGCACCACCGGGGGCTCCAGTCTCGAGATATAGGAATGAGAGCTTAGAGCATGGAAAAGTTACTTTTTTGTACTGCAGTTGAAAAGGTTATCCCACTCCATGGGGTTCTATACAAGTTTCAGCAGGAATTGGTGATCTATTTCCAAATGGCAGTTTGTCATGACTTATGAGCTCTTCACGTGGGGCTAAATTCGGCAGCATGCACTGATTTAGCCCTGGTCACTCACTGAGTCATCTAGTTCCCATCACATGATGCTGGCGCAGCTCCATGGGTAAAGAAGGGTGGAACTGGTACATGCCACTGCCAGGGCAACATGGGAGGGCTCCTATGTTGCCATTGCAATTCATAAGGGGAAGCCACTCACACCATGCGTACTCATGCTTCCCCCATCTGATCACCCTCAGCAGGAGTCTGGCGATGTGGAATTTGGAGCACTGGGTTCCCCATGCCCCTGTGATCAGTGGAGTGATGCTAATGACCATCTGACAAGATCGCAAATAAGATGTCTTTATAAACTGTTCCATAACAAGTTTTGCATGTATTCAAGAAAACCATATTCAGTTCAGTGATAACAAAGGAAAATGGCTACTGAAACAATAATCTAAAAGTGTATGGTTCAGAGTAATTCTTTTTGAACTCCGAGGGATTACATTGTGGGTTAAAACTGAATGAGAAACAGCATGGTGCTGTGGTTGGAATCTTGTACATCGTACTCCAAGAGACCAAAGTTTGAATTCCAGTTTAGCCATGGAAATTCACTGGGCATCTCTCAATCTCAGAGGAAGGCAACGGCACACACCCTTCTGAACAAATCATATTGAGAGAACTCTATGTAGGTTTCCCTTAGAATCACCTTAGGTTGGAAACAACTAGAAGACACACACATTTTTTTAAAAAAAGGATTGCACTGATGGCAATTCAGTGCCCACTGGAACATAATTTTTGTATGTCTTTATCTGCATGTGTGTTTATTTTTATTTCTTTTTTTTCTCGCAAGCTGCCCTGAGTCCTATTTTTGGGGAAAGGCAGAGCCTAAATAAATACAATGTGGTGTAGTGCTAACCCGATAGCTGTGAACAGGAAATCCTTCTTTACCATTCTATAATGTGCAAATTTGATTAAATGAAAAGGTTTTTTATTAGCAGATGCATTCAGGACTTGAGGTGGCAATGACATGGAGAATGGCTTAATTTAGAATAAGCTTGAATAGAAACAAATACATACTGTGATGAAAATTAATCAAGTGACTATCAAGTCAGCATTTTAATATGAAGTTAATTAAGTTTGACAGAATTGGGTGTTCTTTTGGCTTTAGCTATTATAACTTAACCCTTGCCCTGCAGGTTGTTCATAGATGGTACAGTTCAAGCTTGCCTTGTTCAAACATGAAATCCTAACACTTACATAGTCTGACCCTATTTGGAATCCAGCCTTCTTCAATTAGGAGTCATATTTTGTGCTGTCTTCATTCTTCACTCCATCCCTGTCTTCCTTCTACAAGTGTGGGGATTTGTAGTTTTAAAATGAAACATATATTCAGCTAACAAAACAAGTCTTATATGTGGGCATTCATAAATACATCCGTTTTGGGTTAATTCACTTTTTAAAAGTTGTTATATTCATTGCATTTTCATATGTTCATATATCATAGAGTTGGAAGAGATCACAAGAGACATCCAATCCAATCTCCTTCTGCCATGCAGGAACACAGAATCAAAGCACACACAGCAGATGGGCATCCAGCCTCTGTTTAAAAACCTCCAGAGACTCCAAGGCAGCATATTCCACGACTAAACAAACAGCTGTTATCATCAGGAAGTTCATCCTAATGTTTAGGTGGCATCTCCCCCCCCCCCCTGCAGTTGAATCCATTCCTCCGTGTCCTAGTCTCTAGAGCAGCAGAAACCAAGTTTGTCCCCTTCTCAACGTGACATCCTTCCAAATAGTTCAACATGGCTCTCATGTCCCCTCACAGACTTCTTTTCTCCAAGCTAAACATACACAGCTCCCTCAGTCTTTCCTTGTAGGGTTTGGTTTCCAAACCTTTGGTCATTTTGGTTGCCCTTCTCTGGACAAATTCTAGCTTGTCCTTCTTGTGTTCTAGATGTGTATGTAGAGTATGTATGTGTAATCTATCAATGTTGGCTGATTTATTTTATGACTTTTTAGAGCATAGAAAGGACCATGCTGGCAATGTTTACCGCAGAGTTGTTAAAGCTAAGAAATCTATCAGGAGGGGGGGGGGAGTGGCAACCCTAATTTAGCACCACCAAGAGGGTTGAATATATAGGGATTCAAAGTCAGGATTTTACTTACTAAGCACTTAAAGTTCTCTTACCAGATGGCTGAATGTGTCTATCTTGTTTTCTGCCATATTTGCTATTTTTTAGCCTCAAGTCGTCGCCCCCCCCCCCCCAATGAATTTATGAAGAAATGTGTAAATTTTGGAAAGTTCTTAAAAACATATCACTCCTACCAAATTCTCTACAGTTCCCAGAATTCCTTAACATTGGATTTTCTAATCTGCCTTCTCTTCTCAAAGTTTTCTCAACATTCAGCAAGAGAAGCCTAAATGATTTGGGTGTGTCAGATGGAAGTAGTTTTCTGAGTTGTTTTCCAGAATGGAATGCCACCTTTGCAATAGAAAACAATCTTTATCCCTGAATGCTCTCCCTCCACCCCAAGGTTTTACTAAGAAAGAAAGTTATCAGAAATAATCTCTCTCATGCACACTTTGTCTTTTCACTCTGCAGAAACGACCCATCTATTGAACGACTCATTGATTCTTCTGAGGTGTATCCGCTTAGAGCCGAATAGCTATAGGAAATCAGCTCATATATTCTGGCTGAAGGCAATTCGGAATGAGACTGCTTCCTTCAGGATTTAAAACAGGTGTGTTGAAAAATGTTGTGAACATAAATCATAATTGATTTTTCATTAATGTTTGACAAGTAGAGTTAGAAGCAGAAATACAATGACTGTTTCCCCTTGATACAAAAGATTATACAAAATAAATGTCACTGCGAAAATCTCTTTACCAATCTATATCCCAGTCTTATACAAATTTATTACAAAGTAAGTCCCATCAGGTAGAGTGGGGCTTACATATACAGTATATAAAGAAGCATATACGGGATTTTAACGCTAGCCTTTAATAAGTTCACAGCAGAAGCAGGAGTTTTGAACACTGGCATCTAGAAAAAACAGTCAAAAGTAGATGTCATAAATTAATTCACTTCTAACTGTGAAATCTTGTGGATTTTGTTTGTTGTTGAGTTCATTTGATCTCACTCCCAGAAAAACAAGCATGAAGTTATAGTTGAAATCTTTCTTTAATTAACTGTACAAACATTCCATTAGTTTTTTCAAGCTACATATATTTTCCTATCTCTCTGAGTCCAGGGAAACTCTATAGCCACCAGCCATGTGCTTTGTTCTGAGAAGGTCTAAGGTTCAGTCTCTGGTAACAGGTCTGATAAAGAGGAATGTTTACTAAATGACTGCGTCTTAAATGGGATCCCCTTAGCTCAATGTTGGGGTCCTGAAAAATTCAACAACACTAAAAGTTTCTGGACATCAGCTAGTGACTTGTTTTAGACATTTGCACAAATTTGTGTGCTGCGTTCATAGTGGACTCTGCAGAAAATCCTTCAGCTATACCTAGAAAGGAAAATCAGCCTATTTAGCAAGCCTTGCAAATGTTGACTTGCTATCATTAAATGTTTGATTTTTATACCTATTTTATATACCTACATGCTCAAGGTCACATAAACATTTTTTAGGCCAAAAGGGGATCCTAAGTAGAAGAATTTAATAAGCCTTATACTAAATTATTACTTATATGGATAGGTTTTTAAAAAAAATGAAATGGGGACTAGGATCTGATAACATCTGAAGTCAAAGCCTTTAAGCTCTTCCTAGCATTGTAATTCTGTAAAGTGTAAATTGTGATTTTTGTTCATTTGTTTTTAAACTCTGATTCAAAAGCAAGAAAGAAGGCTTTTTATTTACAGAGCAAGAAACTTAGAGTACCCACTAGTTTGGCCAGGCTCCTCAGTTTCCATTTCTCTCCCCTTTTCCTCTCTCACATACTCAGACACATATACAGAGACATGCAAACAAGAGCTCTGATTCCTCAGCAAGGAAATTTGAACTATCTGTACTGCATTATACAATAGTACTAGTAGTTATACAATTTTGAATGATCAACACTAGATATTGTCTGGTGTATTTCAGTTATTCCCTATTGCACCCATTCTCCTAATTAATTGTGAAGCAGCTGTTCTGATAACATATCATTTTACAATAGTGTAAAAAGTGAGCCGCGTATGTAGATGTATTAAATATAGATGTAGCTCTTCACTTAAATAAGGGTCTTTATATTTTGCAGAATCAAAAATGAAATCTTATTAAACTTCCTCCAAACTACAACATTTAATGTAGATAGCACGTGTAGCAGTCTATGCAATGTTGTTGAATTTGTGGCTTGTTTTATATTTTCCCCATTGCATCTCTACTAGAGCTTCAGAGAAAGCCACAAACAGTTTAAAGAGCCTGTGAATTAAAAAGTGAGCATTTGTGAAATAGAAGTACTATGCATGCACACAAGCACAAAGTAAGATAGAGGGAGTTTGTCCTTTCATTTTTAATAAAGTTTACTAATACCTATTTATATATGTGCATATCTGATAAAAATGGTAAAATGACAATTCATCACTTTATACGTCCAATAATCTTATTATTATTTGCAGAGGCCAAATACATTATCTTTCAATGCTCCCTTATTTTTTAAAAAACTGCAATGACAATCCTATCAGTATCTCAGTGGAAAGGGTGACATACAGATGGTTTGTGAATCCTAGTGCTAAATATCCAATGTTAAATCCAATCATACTGAAGGCCAAACAAGAAAGTCACATATTTCTAACACATTTCTTGTTGCATACACATGTGCAGACTTTAATGCACATCTTACTGATTTTTTCAAAACAATTCTGTTTAGCTTTCCAGAATTTTTGCTAAATGGGGAGATCTTTGTTGTGCAAATATAAATGGCAGGAGTCCTCAGAGCAGATTTATATTTATCCCCCATCATGAATGTGTCCAATATCATCAATTTTATTACAAGGTAAGGAATTTATTTTGCTTTAGCTGCAACAAAGATGAAAAGATAGAATGTTCTCTTTAAGGTTATAATTTTGAAGGGTAAATAGATCCAACAGTGTAAGTCTCTCCTGCAAGAAGATTAAGAATCACAAAATGTGGAAATTTAAGGATATATTACTTTACAGGGATGAACATGCTGTTTATTTTAATGCAAATGTATCAATAAAAGCTGGTTCTCCCACTGTTTTCTAGTTTCACTATAATGAGTTGGAAAGTACCACTGAGCCAAAGTTAACAGGAATTAAGCTTGTTTTAATGTTATGTGAGCGTGGAGAAGAGCAAACCACAGACCACCTATTACAAAGCAGTCTGAGCCCTGCCACATGCACAATGGAGGACCTTCTTATAGCAACACCAGAGGCACTCCCAGTGGCCAGCTTCTGTCAAAGGACATTTAGTAAATTAGGGCTGTTTCCGAATTTCAGATACTTCTGAATTTCAGAGGTTTTTTTGCCTACTTCCGACTTTTGAAGCAATTTCGAGAGCAGCCCTCCCAACACGAATTCTGAATTCCGAATTTTGGAATTTCGTATTCCGAATTTCGGATGTCATTTCTGAATTTTGTTGTTGATTGCTCATTGGGTGATGGCTAACAGCTGACTCTCCCTTCTACTGATTCCCCCCCCCCCCATTTTTGAAAGCGGACACCATTTTTGAAGACTGTTTATATTCCCTTCTGGTTTCCAAAGCGTAAAATAAAAGTCAATTCAGGTTTGATATTGCACATCTTTGTGACCATATGTCTCAGCACAGACTTAACATTTCAGCTGCTGCTGCTATGTGCTTTAAAGTCAGTTCCAAAACTGCCTTAGCATTTCAGCAATTTCTTAAAGGAAAAAATCAAGGTATGCTGATTTGCGTTTTGGTTTGGGATTTTTTTTTTGGTACCACAAAGTTTCCACTGGAAAAATTGAAATGGAGCAAGATGTTCTGCTTTCTCCCCTGGGCATTTCCATCTGTATACATAGTAAAAAAAAGTCTATGTCTATGCAGCTTTCTACTTTTTAAAAGCCTGGGCTTAAATGTGCAAGGCTTCAAGAAGTGTAAATCACCTTAGAAACAAAATCCTGGGCCTGTAAGGATATACATATAGATGTAAATACACAAGTCTTCAAATGAACTCAAACACTCTTCTACCATTGAGGTTCTTACTACGCAGACTTCGAAGACTTTTGAATTTGGGAAATACTTCCGAATCAGTCTATCACATCCAAAGCTAAATCACAATCAACATCCGAATCAACCTTTGAAGCACTTTTTTAAATTCGGAAACAGTGCTAACATTTAGTATAATGCCAAGTTTTTAAACTTTGTGTTTTTAAATACATTACAACTGTACCCTCGGTTTGCTTCTGATATAATAAATATATACATGATAGGCATATATTACTATCAAGTATTATAAATTGTTGCACCTCAGAACAGGCCCCCTGAATCACACACACACAGGCTGATGCAAAATCAATAAGTTTATTTAGAATAAAAGATAGAATAGTCCAAGAAGATAGATTCAAAAATAGTCCATGGAATGAAGTATCAAATGCAATAGTTCAATAGTTCCAAGCATAAAAGGCTTAGGTCCAAAGAAGGCAAAATCTTTAAGGCAAGGCAAAGTTCCCAATAAGGCAGGCTGCTCCTGTGGCCAAACAAGGTTCTTGGAAAGCAGCCGCAACTGCGGCAGAAACAAGGCTTGAATCCGAACCGTTCCAACGGTTCCCTGGAAACTTGGCAGCAAGACGTGATCCAAACCAAACGTAGCTTCAGATCTGGCTAAGAGTCCAAAAACCATGGCTAATATAGAAGCTAGTCTTGGGGTACCCATCTCACCCCCTTTCTCAAGCTCCACGATTTCCTGGAATCTCTGATATTAGACCTTCTATCAAACACCTGCTCGTTAGCGGGGTCAGCTGCACCATTATCAGAGCGGGACTCTGGCAGCTCCCTTTCTCCCATCGGTTGATCCGGGAAGAGAGTAGGTATTCTTTCCTGGGAACCTAACCCTCCAGGCCTTTCATAATCTGAACTGGAATCCTCCTCCATAGATTCCTCTGCCAATTCATCCTCCATTTGCTATCTCTCCATCCAGTCATTATCCCATTGCAGGCTCTCGTTATAAGATTCATAACCATCCGGCCATTCTTCCTCACTCTGCCCCGGGTCATCTAGTCCAGCCCCACCTTGCCCTTGATCGGCTGGCATTTGTCTGGGCACTCCCGAGACCCCCGGGGTCTGGCCCGAACCACTAGGCTGGAATACCACATAAATGAAGTAATGTCTGATTATTTTATCCACATTCAGTTTTAAGCATTTGTGTTTCACATTTGATTTTTTAAAATAGAACTAGAATTCTTTGTTTTTAGAACAGAACAACATATGAGAATATTGTTTCTTCAGAAAGTAACTGGAATGAAATTCTTTCCTATTTCCACCAATTACATTCAATAGGGGAGGCAATTTCCAACATTGAGAGACCATGAAAAAAAATCTTTCTCCATACGGTGTATACAAACAATGCATGCCAGTAGAAAAGCAAAATCACCCCTTCTTAATAATATGTATGTTTTCTTAATAATATGTGCCTTAAGAACCATAGGAAATATGAGAAGGAAGGAGAATGGACTAGAGATGTGAAGAGTATTTGGGAAAGAGGCTGTCTCAACACATCCGGACTCTCTGCCAAATATTGTCCAGCCCCCTCAAGAGTGCTTGTCTTCACTATAAGAATGAGATAAAAACTTTGCTTTTTAGCCAGGTTTTTATAATTTGAAATGGGGGGGAGAAAAAAGAAGTCTTGTGCAAAATAATTTTCCTTTTGAGAAGCAAAGTGCACATACACACACACACATACACACACACACACACACACACAGAGAAGGGGGGAGAGCAGGTGCAGAAGAAATGACTGATTGATGGAAATAGGCTTGATGAAAAGAGTAGGGGAAAAAGTCAAAGTTTTGTGCAATGAATGACTTCAGTTATTGTTGTTTTGCACACAAATTACTCTTGAAAACATAAAATCCTAGGTGAAAGGGGCAAGAAATGGCTTCCTTGCTGCATTGCCAAGGGAAAAAAACCTAATGTTTTTTTAGTGTTGCATCTAAGAGTGAAAGACTGTATTTGTAGTCCTAGATTAGATTGTCTCCATTCTGCTTTGTCAATATATTCCACATTGCAGTGTTTTAGGGTACAATTTGTATTTGTATTTTTTTGTTTTAATTGCTAACTGTTTAATATTTTTATCTGCTATTATATAATTGTTTGTAAATTGTAATTTATATTGCGGGCATTCATTGCCTTATGTAAACCACCTCAAGTCGCCTTTGTGTTGAGAGGGGCGGTATAGAAATATAGTAAATAAATAATACAATGAAAGGATCGGTGGGAAGAGTATTCAAACTCATTGGTGCTGAACCAGTGGCAAGCTACGAGTCAGCTAAAGAACAGAAAAGTTACCCTTTCAACTGCGGAATTCTGAGAATTGTTCAGAAAAATAACTTTTCCACACTCTTGGATCAGCTCTTTGCAATCACCTCTAATGAAATGCATTTTCACACTAATGCTGGGAGCCCCAACTCATTTTATTTCCTGTGACAAGATCTGACAGGATCAGAATTATCTGCCTCCATTATGTCATAAATCACCATGGATCATTGCAGTTTCTAAACTGATTTTTATTCTGTTCCCATCAAATGAATGTGTTGTTGTCATGCATCCTCATGCCCCCTCCACCAATCTTTGATATAATGGCCCACTCCTGCTTTAGGATACACTGAAAAGGCACTTCGAGTGGCTTTGAAAATAATTATATAACTTAGTTCCCAAGTATATAATATTGGGAAAAGTTGGCCCGGATGCAACAGAATATATTTTCCACTTACTCCAATGTGTTCACGTGCTTGCCTACATCTACAGGCTGGTATATAATGAGAAAACACTTGACAAACATTAGGGCAAGAATTAGATCCTGCAAACTTTATTTAAATAAATGAGCTGCTTGAAGACACTGTCTTTAATTTTTTTCTTAAAAGTATTTATTTATTATTTATTTTATTTATGGTATTTGTACCTCGTAGCTTCTCACCCCCCGCAGGGGGACTCAGCACGGCTTACATTTGCAGCACTACAGATCGCAACACCACAATACAATTTAAAAATACACCATATAATCAACATCATTAAAAAGCATCAATACATTTAAAACATTACATTAAAAGCCACTACATACAACAATTAATTAATTAAAGCCATCAAGCGGAACACATTGTCAGTCCAGTCAAGTCCAAAGTGTCAATCCAGTCAAATCCAAAGGTACAATTTACATCTGCTGCCCAAAGGCCTGGTCCCAGAACCACAACTTTAGCTTTTTTCTAAAAGCGAGGAGAGATGGAGTTGATCTTATTTCGTTTGGGAGTGCATTCCATAGGCGAGTGGCCACCGCCGAGAAGGCCCTGTCTCTCGTCCCCACCAGCCACATTTGCGATGCTGGTGGGAGTGAGAGCAAGGCCTCCCCAGATGATCTTAGACTTCGAGATGGGACATAGAGACAGATGTGTTCGGACAAGTATGCCTTTGAGATATGAGCCATTCTTTCAGTATTATTGCTTAGTCCACTTTTATCAACCCTGCTGTTCACAATGACTTGGGAAATGTGCCAAAATGTTTGAGGTTTAATTTTAAAATGAAACCCTTTTTAAACTGCATTGCAATGCAGTAGCATAATCTTTGCTGACCTCAGTTTTGTTTTGCTCTGTTATTGCCTGGAACTCTTCGTTTCCCTTCCTCCTATAACTCTGTGCTTGAAATGCCAAGTCACTGTGCTACTTTTTTTGGCAATACTATAGTCAAAATTCATGCATCAGCACCGAACAAATTTCCTAATGGAATGTCTTGTAGATATATATGTGTGAAACACATTATTCTGACAGAGTAATTCTGATATTTCACTTTCTGCTAAAAAGCAGTCTGAGGCTTCTGCCATGATGATGATGATGATGATGATGATTTCTTATCCACTCTCTTTATGGATCTTGATTGAACACGAAAAGAGACTAAAATACTTTCTGCTGTGGAGTGCATATGACACATGTAGTTCAATAATCTGATGAAGTTTTAAGTTATGGATTTGTGAGTTTTTGCCAAAAATTGGCTAGAAATTGAAAAGCTATTTTTAAAGTAACTTGCTATAGTTTCTAGGCCCCAGAATGTTGGTTACAGTTATACTATTTGTTTTCTTGTTGTTCAAAAGGAAACAAATTATCTTCGTTCAGCTACTTTAAAAACATCAAAATGCTACAAGGTGCTGGCTTGTGGTACAAACCACAAAACACTGAAGCCACATTATCCCAGCATCTATAAATGTCACTAAAAGTTATATTACACCAACAAAGTCATCAATTAAAAGTTATAGTCATGTAGGCCTCCATCTAATTTTCAATCCTAGCTATAATAGAATAATTGAATGGATTGAACTCAATATGGTGTAGTGGTTTGATTATTGGACTACCACCCTGGAGACCAAAGTTTGTATCCTCATTTTGCCAAGGCAACCCATTGAGTAACCTTTGGCAAATCATGTACTCTGCTTCAGAAGAAGTCTAAACAAAGCCCCTCTGAATAAATCTTGCCAATAAAACCAGTATGTTGGAAATGTTTTGAAGGCACACAACAACAAAATTTAGTTCTACCTTAGTTATTGCAAAAAGAAACTAATCACAGCTAACTAGTACTTCAAATCTCTGTTTGTGGCAAAGCATACAGTTTGTGTAGTACAGTGATTCTCAACTTTCCTAAGGCTGCAACCCCTTAATACAGTTCCTCATTGTAGCAACCCCCAATCATAACATTATTTTCATTGCTCCTTCATAACTGTCATTTTGCTACTGTTGTTGCATCAGGGCCCAGATCGGGTCCCTCAGTAAACCCACTTGATGCCAACGATGGTTAAATGCTTTATTTAGAATAAATGGTTAAAGAAAGAGGCTAGGATTATAGTCTAATGTTGCCTCCAGGCAGCAAAAGATAGCAGCATAAATGTCCAGGAATAAAGCAGGGTTGCAATGGCAATAGTCCCAAAATAATACAGGAGCAAGGCAAACGCAGGATCCGCAGGCAAAGAGTCTAAGTGCCCTCAATGGGCTAATCCAAGAACGAGTTCATGGCAACAAGGCTTGAGCAAATAGAGTCCGTGGCTTGAGGCCTGAAGACAGGCAAAGTTCCGTGAAGGTTTGACTTGGTTGCTGAAACGTTGGCAGAAGATGCCAATTGTCTCTGGGGCTGAACCTAAATAGGTCTCAAAGGCTTTGATCCCTTCGACGCCAAGGTGCGTCGAAAGTCAGTTCTCAAAACAAATCCCAGCTGGGCCTTTCCTATCTCTGCCGCATCGGATTGGTATGTGCTCCCAATTAGCGAGGGCAGCTGGCAATAGGGAGTTAACTCCACTTGGTTTTCTAGGCACTGTTTATCATTCTGAGCCTGAGGTAAATCTTGGGCGACTGTGGCATTGAACAAGGAATGAACCTGTCTCTGCCGCTTGGGCCTTTCAGACCTGGCAGGCCTCTGTGAAACTTTGGTTCTAACTTGGGATTCATCATAGCATGGGTCTTGCTGAGGGCTAGAGTCGTGTTGGGGCATGACAACTGTTATGAATTATAATGTAAATATCTGAAATGCAGGATGTATTTTCATGCACTGGACCAGATTTGGTACAAATATCCGATACGACCAAATTTGTTGTGGGGGATTGATTTTGTCATTTCGGAGTGGTAGTTACTGTCATTTATAGTTCACCTACAATCAAAGAGCATTCTGAACCCCATCAACAATGGAATTGAACCAGAACTCCCATAACCAACAGAAAATAGTGGAAGAATTTGGTGGGCATTGACCTTGAGTTTAGGAGTTATAGTTCACCTACAGCCAGAGACCACTGTGGACTCAAACAGTGATGGATCTGGACCAAACTTGGTATGAATACTCAATATTGAACCAAACTTCCCACATAGAACCCCCATGACCAACAGAAAATACTGTGTTTTTGATTATCTTTGGCAACCCCTGTGACACGCCCTCACGACCCCCCAGGGGTCCTGACCCCCAGGTTGAGAAACATTGCTGTAGTGGACGGATCCTTTAAATACTTAAATTAGGATATCATCTAGTTTCTCCCTTCCCCTCGATTCTCAATCATATAAATTATCATGGGAATTGGCGCTATTCACAAACTTCTCAAAGTGTACGTGGGCTATATTGATTCTGAACTCTCCCTCTCTCCCCATGGCTTAGCTACCTTCTTTCTGAGCATTATCCTGTTACTGATAATCATTCTCATATTTGAGTTTAAGCAAAAAATGCTTTGACAGGCAGATGCTGAACAACTCAGCTTCTTTGGGCACTTTATTTAAGCTTTGTATTTAATTACATGGATCTGCTACCTTAAAATTTAGTTCGACTTCAATTTCAATTGGTTTTAGGTGTGATCATCAGACACTGGCTCTATTTGCTGTATGGCAACCTCTGCAAGCTTAGCTGGTAGGCCAGTTTCCACCATGATATAGCTACTTTGCTACACTGATTGGAATATTGATTGCACTGTAAATGTCAATACCTTTGCATATAGAACAAAGCCAAGACTAACACCCAGCCTTACAAACAAGATGTGACTCACATTCCAGCCATTCCAGACTGATGTGCATTTATTGTCTTGTACAGCATAACTCTCTTGGCTTGTTTGAACTTCTCTCACTTTTTATTAGTAAGTAGAAATACCAGTGATGTGCACAGAAGACTTTTTCCCACTTCTCTCTAATTTACTTTTGGTCACTCTTCTCTTGATGTGAAATTTACTCAATTCTTAAAGGAGGAGAACCCAATGTATTAAGGTTTTCACTTTCCCCCTAGAAAAATCTTTCTTGAAATGCTTACAAAGTGTGAAAAATCTCATATTGGTGGAGCATTCTTTTGGAGGATTGAGAATACCGTGAACATCTTGCAGATACTGTGGTGATTAAGACCAGGTAGATTTAGTGGATCAAAGTTTCGGGTAGGGTTATAATATAAATAAAAAATCAGAATAAATAATATTACAAATATATTTTGTATGTAAACTATTAGATTTGTTTTTCAGACTTTGCAACATTATCCTAAGTTTGATGTGATATCCTAATTTTGACATCCATTTTTGTTAAGGCCAATATTGGTGTGTCCATTATTTTGGGATGATATTATGACAATTAATATTCAGTCACTAATGTCACACTTTTTAGAGCAGATATAAATGCACTTTCTGGGACTAAAAGAGTGTCTTAGTTATATGACTTGGTACTGCTGGTGTTGGGAGATGTGGTTTAAGTTATCATTTCTATTATAAAGATTCAAAAGTAGTGGCAGAAATAATGCAAACTACTTCCTATAGGCCAAATACAAAGTTCTGCTCTGTTCAACCAAGTTAATATTTAACTCCAATTAAAATACATAATTTCAAACTACGCGTTGTTTGAGAAATGTTTATAGAAAATGAAACTATGACTAGACTGTAAAACAGGAAAACCCGTATTTTATATCTAGAAGAGTGTCTTGTGAAGATATTAATATCTGCCATTTGGTAATACTTGGAATAGGTCATATGGAACAGGCTATATGAATTATCTCTACTGCTCATGATTTTTATATATATTTACTAGTCGTATTGCACAGATGTGCTTGAATATTGTGCTCCTATTGATCCAGAACAGAGTATGGGAAAGAATCAATGTTAAATACCGTATATGCAAGTAAATATTTAGGGTATAATAGTTGAACATTTTTTTCCTAAATGCAAGATAATAGGAATTGTACCTTTGTATTCCAAAAAGGTGGGTAGAATTTGTCTGAAAAAAACAAATTAAAGAAATTAGAATGCTCAAAGTCATTTCAAACTGGGTCTAGGTTATGCTAATGTTTTGGGCTTAGTTCAAAATGGTAATGTGGAGGAGAATATTAAATATGACAGACGCAATTTGAGCTGAGAGCAGATTTAAGTGAATTAATTCCAGTCTGATTATAAACAGATCCAAATTAATTAATTAATTAAATTTAGGCCTATTCTGAATTCAGCTATGGGAAGCACCTCACATCACAGCAAAAAATGGTCAGTATTACGTTACGTAACATTCTCTACAAATATTGGGAAGGGCTGAAGAAATAATTTATATCAATATTTAATGCTTTAAGTTAAAACAAGGTGTTGTTTTCATTAACAAATTAGTCAATAAATAATATTTGGCTGAATCAAGATTTGTCTTGTTTCCCTAGAAAATGATGTAGAACTGTTCTTCATGGTATTGCCTGGTAATTGAAGGATGAGATCAAAAGAACAGGCAGTCCCCAAGATATGAACAAGATAGGTTCTGTAGGTTTATTCTTAAGTTGAATGTGTATGTAAGTCAGAACAGGTACATTTTAAATGTACCTCCAGCTAAAAATATATATTAGCTTTAGATCGCAAGGGGTTAACCCCCTGTGATGTTTGTTTTGTTGTCTGTGCTCCTGTTCAGAAGATTTCACCTTGCTTTCTGTCCCTGTGATCATTGGAGTTTGAATAATTTGGCTTGTTGTGGAAACAAGGGTTGGTGAGAAAACTTCAGTGGAGACAACTTTTCCCCACGATAACTCTTTCAGAAGTGAATTTCTCTTCTGTTGTCTTACTCCCCTTTGAATAGTTTGTCAGTTGGATGTTTGTAATTTGGGGACTGCCTGTATTGAAATTTCAAATCCGTAGATTAGATTATTTATAGATCATACTTCCATACAGTCAAAACTCCAACTATTATTGTTTTTGAATATATATCCAAGTATTGTCCTTGAAGACATTAGCTATTTAGGTAAGGATTAAAACTAAGGTTTTTTTAAACATTGTGTGGACATATGAACTGACAGAGGATTTACACATTTTATTTATTTATTTACCCTATTTATACCCTGCCTTTCTCTACCCCAAAGGGTACTCAAGGTGGCTTAGATATAGGCAATTATTCAATGCGTTAAAACATATACAATTCCAATAACATTAAAAATTAAAATCAAATTAAAATTAATACATATTATTTAGCATTTAAAAACATTCCATTCCATATTAAAATCATGTCATCCTTAATCATAGTCCAAGCTGTTCCATAGTCACTGCACATATTCCAAATCTGTTTCTGCACTACACTATTATCCAAAAGCCTGATCCCGAAGCCAAGTTACTACTTTTCTTCTGAAGACTAGGAGGGAGGGGGGCTGATCTAATGTTGCTGGGGAGGGAGTTCCACAGCCGAGGGGCCACCACTGAAGAAGGCCCTGTCTCTCGTCCCCACCAGTCATGCTTGCGAGGAAGGTGAGACTGAGAACAGGGCCTCCCCAGATGATCTTAATCTCTGAGGTGGTTCATAGGGGTGAACCCATAGAGCAAGGCTGCACTTTTATGTACATAGGAGTCATTTTTTCTGAGACTGTTTCCTGGCTCCCATATCATCAAAGGAGCTCAGCTAGAGTGAGAGTATGTGCAAATTTACTGCTTAGATTACAAATCATAGCCAACCGGACCTTTAGACCCACTTCTTAAAGTACTGTATATAAGGCTATGGTTACATCCATGCTCTTATACAGTTTGGAGTCTAAACCAGATACCACAATTAGAGCAATCTCAATCACAGCACTTGTGTAGTTTTCTTGGAGTGGAGAAAAGGACCCCAGCTGCCACAGTAAGAGCAGAACTTGGAGTATATACAATTGATGATTTATCCAAAATTAGGACATACAATTATTGGGTTAAATTGAATGCCATGGCGAATGACCGTCTATCAAAAATGTACCTGTTAGAGCAGACAAAAAATCCATATCAGACCTCTTGGCTTGTTCAGTTGATCCTATATCTAAATCTCTTAGAAGAACTAGATCCAAAAATTGTTGCACAGTACTGATTTTTGAAGCTCAGAAAAACATTGCTACCATCAGTAAAGACAGCTCATTGAAATGGTTAAGTCGTATTAAACATACTTTTCAAACAGTCCAATATATAAAGACAGAAATGCCTAAACACTTCAATAGGGGCCTATTTTCCAGAACTAGATTTAAACAGTTGTACACAATGTATATCACACATGTACTGTTTAGATGTAACTTGTATAAGAAAGGGAGAAACCAACTCCTCGGATCATACATTATAGAAAAGACACACTGGGATCCTTATATTAAAATTACATTTTATTGGCTGGCCAGAATGCTAAAATAACATACAAAATGACTCTTCTATTATATAAAGGGGTTCCCGTCATGGAACGACCGTCCCAAACAGAGAAACCTTACAACGCAGAAACACCAAACTTGCCAACAGAAATAGGCCTCAAGCAAGGTAGGTTTGTAGCAAAGAAACTTTCCCCCCCAAAACCTAAAAGGCCCCCAAAACAACGAGTAAAAAACTACATTTCCCAGCATCCTCCGGGGCTGCCAACGACTCTCCCAGCCTCTACATTCTGACAACATGATTGGCTGCCAATAAGGGTGGGTTTGCATAACTCCTGTACTGGCCAGCCAACATGAACATTCCGACCCATAATAAATAAACTGTCAGAGGAGGATAAGGCAAAGGGCTGAGGCACAAACACAAACACCCAATTCACTTCCCACAGAAAATTTACACCCCTACAAATCACAGACCACGCCCAAAATTGACAGTAAGGCTTCATTAACTTAATTTCCCTGACTAGGCCTCAGCTCACTGGACATTGTGTATGGCCTGAATTGACAGTAAGGCTTCATTAACTTGATTCTCCCGACTACGCCTCAGCTCACTGGACATTGTGTATGGCCTGAATCGACAGTAAGGCTTCATTAACTTGCTGTTCCTGACTAGGCCTCAGCTCATGGGACATTGTGTATGGCCTGAATTTACAGTAATCTACCTTGGCACACAGAGCCCCTATGACCCATGCTACATTCTACTACAGTTTGGAAGAGAGTGGACCATGGATTATGGGACTTGAAGTACCTCCATGGATAATGGGATTTGTACTACTTCAAAACCCATCATTCCCCACAGACCACTGTGGCCCAGAACCAAGACCGATAAAGACCAAACTTGGCACACAATGCCCCCCATGACCCACACTCCATCTGACTGCAGTTCAGAGGAGGACACACCATGGATAATGGGATTTCAAGTACCTCCACTCACTTCCAAAGTACCCCACCCACACAAGCATCAACCTCTACATCAACACAGCAGACGGAAAGACAAAAAACATTGTATATCCACAAGCTATGCAGAACGCCAGCAACACCACACACCAACAACTCCCCAGGACTTCAACATCCCGCCCACCAGAACAACCCACAACGACACAGCCATGGCCCCAACAACACCATAACTAACAACAATTCCAACCCTTACATACTCAGACTTTCTCGCATCTCCTAAATAGGGCACAACAACACGTGCCGGATACAGCTAGTTTTATATAAAGCAACTCAACTGAGAACTGCACATTTGGAGTCGACTGGATAAATTGTAGGAGTGATGCAGACATTGATCTAGATCTGGATCTTGACCCCTTGTTAACTGCTTGTTTATTTTAACTTTTGTTGTAATGTGGATTGTGTGCTGTATGAATATGTGTCATGTGTGTTTGTCAAGTGTTTCGATTTGGCCAATGGGCTAATCAATAAACAAACTTATTTTATTGGAAGACTGATGTAAATATCTGGAAGATATCCTGTGCTGATTTCGGTTTTTCAGGGCAGGGATGGTATAAAGATGAACAGTATGTCTAATCTGATGTAAATCCTATTAAGTACAGTTGGGCCAACAATCTGAAAAATAGAAATGTGGAAATCTTGCTGCTTTTGAGATTTTACACAAATCAAGTCATCTCGGTGTGGTGCCTCTATATTGTAAGCACTGGTAACCCCCTTGAGAGATCTTGTGTCCTAGTTAAAGTTAGTCTACATTTTTTTCCATTATGACTTTTGCAATGTGTGCAGTCGGCTAGAATTCCCATTCCAATGAAGCAAAACAAAACCAATCTAGTGTCCTTGTCTTTTCCCAGACATAGAGTAAGCATAATCAGACAGATTGCTTAATGAGAAATAAACAAATAACTCACCAAATACTACAACCTTGACTAAGCCATGATACAGGGTGACAGTAATCACATCTTTAAATACTATGCATTTTTCAGAAATATGGAGAAACTCCTCAAGAAAGTGGATTACACCCCCCAGCAGCCTCAGAAACAAAAGTCTGCAGTCTTGCGGCAACCTGTCTCAAAGAAAGAATTATCTTTGATCTGTGACGTGTACCATTGTAAAAGTTGTAAAGAATGATAGATTGTGAATCTAATTCTCTTTGAATGACCATTATTTATAGAATTTTTTAAAAAACATCCCGATTTTTCACATAATTTGTGCATACATGAAATGAAATGGAGATGTTCTGTTAATGTATGGAGTTTGTTTGCTTCTAACAATGCAAACACAATTTTCTTCATTATTGAAACTATGTACAAACTTTCTTAATGACACATTGATTAAAATTTGGCAGGGTTCCTCGGAGCCAGATAATAGTGCTTTAGAGTTGCAGCTGACCCATTGACTGCCAATTAGAAATCCCTGCTGCAGAGAGTGTTAATTACAGTAATGATGGAAACACTTTAAGCTGAGGAGAGTATTTATTTTGCATTCTACATTTCTCCCCTTACGAGATTCAAGTGGCTTTCAACAGACCTCCGTTGTATTAAAATCAAATAAGTGTCTATCAAGCTCATTTTGATCAACTACTCTTGCATCAGTGTTCTCACAGATTGAAAGTTAGAGTGGTTCTCAAGAAATTACTTTTGGGTTAGTTTGAAATGAGCTAGATGATAACTTTTTTTCCAAAGTGAAATTTTAGGCATGAATAGGCTGTATGGTCTGTCTCTAGATGTGAAAGACTTTTACAAAAGCCTTTTAATGTGTTCTTGCAGTGTGTCATCTGCACGTGCATTTGTGTGGACAGCAGTTGACTGCAACAGTATTCAGAAGCTTCAACTGGTTCAGAGATCAGTGGCCAGATTGCTAACAGTAGCTCTGTACAGGGAGAGATTTACTCCCATGTTGCGGCAGCTCTATTGGCTGCTGCTCTGCTTCCGAGCTAAATACAAAGTGCTGGTCATTACTTTTAAGGCCCTAAATGGCTCGGGTCCAGGCTATTTGACCAATCACATCTCCTCTTACAAACCAGCCCGGGCATTGTGGTCACCGGAGGAGGCCCTGCTATTGGTCCCACCCCATCCCAAGCATGGCTGGTGGGAACGAGAGAGAGGACCTTCTCTGTGGTCGCTCCCACCTTTGGAACTCCCTCCCTAAAGAAATAAAGCTGCCCCCCTCCCTCCTCTCCTTTAAAAAACAATTGAAGACATACTTTTGCTTACTAGCATATGGAGAGGAGGAGGATCACTATGGGACCTCTGGTTGAGAACTATGGGCTTTCCTGGTCCACACCAGCCCAATGACTTCATTTGACTCCATAACCAACCCTCACCGTTTTGTGAACCCTTGTTGACTGTTGTATACTAATGTGAATGTTTTGTTTAGATATATGTTATTTGTCTGATTACATGTAGTTTACTGATGTCTTAATTTGATGTTAGGTTTTAATGTTACTTTTATATGTGGGGGTTTTCTGGGATTTAATGTTAGTATTGTGTGTTTTATGTAAGCATTGAATTTTTGACATTGTTGTGTTGGAATCCACCCTGAGTCCCCTCGGGGAGATAGTTTTAAATTATTATTATTATTATTATTATTATTAAACAGTAGTTGCTCCATTGGCATTTGGGCAACTGAGTCAGGGTGATACCACTATTTGTATTTCCCATTATGTTGCTGACTGTTCCTGAATGATGCCCACTGCAGCAATTGTATCATCTCCCCGAATGCTCTGGATGCACTCTGAAATGTGGCCTTGTAGGAAAGTTAAATGGCAGTGGCTTCCAAAAGGAAATACCAGGATTTAAATTTTCCAAGTCTTGAAAGCTAAACAATACTTCCACATTCCTGTATTTCACTAGAGAGGTTGTATGAATGCAAGATGTGCTTCTTGAGCGCCTGAGACAGCCAGCTCAATCATGTCTTATTTTCTTCACAAAATGAATGGAATCTTTGCAGAATGCGCACTTTCATTCCAAAGTTATGTCAGTAAACTCTTACGAGGGAGCTCAGTTAAAAGAATAGATTTCTTTCTCCTTTCTCTCTGTGGAATTTGTGCTTTCAAACAGGTGAAATACGCTTATGGGGAGTTTGCAAATTATCTTATGAAAGCTAAAGGAAAATCAATGGGAATATTTCCCTTAGGGTTCAGCGTACTGATAGTAGAAATATTAATACTTAATTACTCTATTACACTTCTTATCAACACAACTCAACAGGACAGTCAGGGGGTGGGAAGTGTGTCTTATGCTTTTAAAGAGAAGCAGTGATATCTGCACGTTTTCAACAGGTCAGCTTTGTCAGCAGCATTTCTTCTCACTACACACATAGAGAACCTTTTCCTCATCGTTTAAATGATGTGAGGTCTGGTAACATTGATGAAAAATACTGCTATTTTTAGTACCTGCAGCAACACTTATTCATAATAATTATTTGTTGTTCTTGTTTGAAAAACAAATGTTTCCACTCATGCAGAGAAATGGCAATTTAATACAATGCTAACTTTACAGGCAATTTGGTACAACTCATGTGTACACCAGAACTTACCTTTTGCACCAGAGATCATACAACATTTCTGTTTAATTTCACATTTAGGATCTGTGTTGTATAAGGATAACTAACAGATGTAACTATTAGAATGTTGTAGCAAAACAGTTTGGTTTCTGGTGCCTTCTGTATGCTCATATTACATACAGGACTGCAATAGAAATAAAAAAATGGGCACAATGTATCGGGAACGTCTTCCAAGCATAGCTGGTGGAAACAAAGCTCTCACATTTATTTCCATATCTTTTGTACTAACACCTTCCTTTCAGAACCATGTCATTTGTTCATTTGCCTACACCTGAAGATCCTTACAGACATTAATATCAATTTCTGAAATTCTCCACTCATATGTAATAATTACTCATATACCAATATTTGAAGATTGCAGCAGGTCTCCAGCCCTTTGCCTTGGATATTCTGGTTTGTCAACAAACCCCCTTAACTACAGATGTAAAACTGAGTGTATACAGTTCTTCAGCTGAAGTCTGAAAAAGCAATGTACCTGTTTTCTTCTTTTCTTCATAAACTGGCCAGCTTTTATTTTACAGAATATTTTGGGGAACATCATCAAAATCTTGTTGAAATTCAAATTAATGTACTGCATCAACATTATGCTAGTGATTCCCATGGTGCATAAAATAGCACTAAATATTTGGGAAACTAAATAACAAGTGAGCAAAAACCATGTTTTGCTATTGCATTAGCATTTACAGCATACATTCTTTCTCTCCTGCAGGATTTTCTTTTGGGCCCATTATAGTGCTTCATTTTTATCATTACTAGAGATAAAGCAAAAAGCATTAGACTGATATATAAATGAATCGTTCTAGTTCTAAAACATAGGCCAATCTGGTCGATAATGGCACACACATTTTTGTGTGCATGGTTTTGAGGAAAGGAAAGGACTTCCACTGGGATTTGGTGGTCTCAATCCATTTTCTCGTCAGCATATGAAATGACAGTCCATTCTCAATGCCCCAATATTAATTTTTAAAGCCTGTCTGTATATTCATCTGCCAGCAATCAACAAATTTTCTGGATTTCTATTAGCTCATCTCAAGCTACTGGCAAGCTAAATTTCTCTAACAGGCATCAATTCAATGTATTAAATGCCTGTTCTGCCCTAGAAGACATATTGATTATTTTTTTTCTCCGCAAAGTGACAAATACCATTTTCATGACTATAATAGAGATTGATTACAATTTTATGGAATAGAGGGAGTTGATCTCAGAGAGACAGCCTCGGGGCATATAAAATTGAAGAAAATCATCTAGATTAATAAAGAAATTAATGGATTCATGGGCTGTTGGCAAAAGTGAAATATTCTAAAGATAATGAAAACTACAGTACGTGCTCAGTTGTTACTAAACAATGAAGTAAATTTAAAGATGCATAAAATTGCCAGTGATGTAAAAGTTGTGAATCCAACTCAAGTTTTTTATTTGAACTTCAATATAGTGTTGTTTACTCTTCCTTTTAAAAGTGTTATATTTTTAAAATAAATGCCTCGATGTGCTGACAATAATTCCTTTATGTCACATTATGGACTGGGCCATGCGGAATTTATTCATACTTACAAACACATATACAGTTGGCACTCCACATATTCAGATTTAATTTTTGTGAATTTGTTTTTTCATGAATTTAATTTATATGTTCTTTTACAAGCCTCTATAGAAAACCTGACTGTATGGTCTACTGCCACCATTTCTTGAAGATATGGATCTTGACTGAACTCTAAAAGAGACTAAATACTCAGAGAGAATCATAGAGAAAATACCTCTCTTGGAATCTAGGTCTTCCAGAACAATTCTATGGTCAACCCTGGAGGACATAGAGATGTCTAGAGAGGTGCTTTCTCAAGTTGAAAAAAGATTTTGCCTTTCTTCAGTTTTCTTAGCCAAGGGGATGGTTCCATTTTTGATGAGAATTAAAGTGCAATACTCACATTGACTTGTGGATTAGTCAACTCAGTTTTTGGGGTTGACTTTTTGTATAAAATTTCTAGAGGTATAATATTTCTGCAACAGCAAATATCTGTAGGCACTCTTAAGAATTCCTCTTTACTTTAACACAGCACAACAAAATTGCTCAAATTTGCATTATGGTCTGCAGGGAACCATAACCTTTGTATCCGAAAGTATTTTTTTAAACTCATCTCTACATAATGTCTACTTGTTTTTTTTACTCCATGCCTCAATCCACCCATCCATCAGGTCTGAAAGCTCATGCTGTCTTTAAATTGTGAAGTGCTTGTACTTGACAACAGAAGTCTGGAGACACTTTGAAGACATGATTTTAAACTGCTTTCAGCTTTCTTGCAAAGTGGTTTCTGCTTATTTTTCAAATAGAGTCGGCTGATTTTTCAACCCACTTCAATTGTCTGCTTCATTGACCAAGCAATTATAATCATTTCAGTTATAATGGACATACTGAGTTAGATGAGGACTTGCTGCTCTGCAAACAAAAGATGTCCTTCACTTTTTGGAAAGAGTTAGGATCCAGGAAGGTTTCCCAGTGGGAGAAGGACCACGTTTTTTCCAGTACATATTTCTCCAACAGTTATTTAGAAGTTTAAATGTAGTTATATAAGTGTTTACTCTAAAAGCCAGGACTGATGATAGCTTTCTTCCATATTTATGTGTAGTATATGTATGTTTAGTACCATTTATTGAGGCAGGAATGAGTTCTCCTGCATCGCAGGGGGGTGGGAGGTGGACTAGGGAATCTAGTCGCTAGATGGTCCTTGTGGTCCCAATTCTATGATTCTAGGAAATCTTTCAGGTTTAAAGCCCTGCAGAAATTAGTCCAACTTATGTATACCAAACTTTCTTCACATTGATTTTATTATTATAATTCTCTAATACAATGAGAACTTCGATTGATCAAATTTTTATGGAAATTTTATTAAACTCTTCTTTAGTTGTTGCAACATTAAACCTGCTATAACGGTAGTCTTTTTATTGATAACTAGCCACCCCCTGCCACGTGTTGCTGTGGCCCAGTCTGTGTATATGTGTTTGTGTGTGTATATATATGTGTGTATATAGTTGTGTATATGTGTGTTTGCATATATATGTGTGGTTTTGTGCATACGTTGTAATGTATTTTTTGGTTTTTGGCTTTTAAAGTCTCTTCTGCTGTGTTTTTCAGTGTTTTTATGAGTGATGGTCACATTGTCCTTATAGGTGTATTGTATCCAAATATGGTGTCCATTTGTCCAGTGGTTTTGAGTTATGTTAATCCCACAAACGAACATTATATTTTTATTTATATAGATGAGAAAATATCAATTGTCCTTAATCTCCTGGGTAATTTTACATCCTTAGAAGGTTCCAGATTTTTATTGTGCATTTGCCCTCCCTTGCTGACAGAATTTCACAGGGAACTATATGACATTGTTTCCAGTTTGTAAAGCTTGTGAAAAATCTGTTACAAAGGAAATGACCTTTAAACTGGAAGCATTATGAAACATTCTCCTGGTGCCACTAGGCAGCATTCCTCAAAATAATAGGGGACTGACATTTTGGTTAAAACAACATTGGTCATCATTTATGGTTTAAAGGAACTGAAACCTTTTGTATGCTATTAATGGAATACCTCATTTGTCAATAAAAGTGAAGATGATATCTGTTAAATCTGCCTGTAATATAGGTGTTAAAATGAGGAGTTCATTTCAATGGATCTTGATAGGACCACCAATGGCTCATGGTTTAAGCATGAGCCAATGGCATCACATGCTTAAACCATATTCTCACCTTTTGGGAATAAGGTGCCCACCCTGCTTGGGTTTTAGGCAGACCCTAAATATGACTAGTATTGGATGTAGGCATGCACATTTTTGCTTATTTTATATGCTTCATATGACACTTAATAATTTCATTATTTTTTCTGTGTTGGGTGAGTTTTTACACATTTTCCTATGATTTTTAAAAAATTATTTCTGCAAAAACAAATTGCCACCAACAAGCAGGATGCATTGATCTTTTTCTTCTTGCTGAAGACAAAAATTAAAAAAACCTTGGAGCACTTGATAATATTTGTGCTGCATTTTTTAAAAAATGATATGTCAATGCACCATTTCCTTTGAATAACAAAATAAGAAATTAGCCATTGCTTTTTAAATTGTGATTTGGATTTAGCTGCAAAAATAAACTTTAAAAGGCAGTGATATCATTAGTGAGGATAAGAAAGTAATGTTATCTATCATGGTGGTTACATAGAGGAATCAAATAAACAATAAAATGGTGGGACATGTTGGCCTCTTTCTATAATGATTTAAAAATAGAGGAAGGATGTGAACAAATAAAACAAAATGATATAGCAAATGTTGCATTGGATATATTTTGTTATTTAATTTCTGAGTTTTGTGGTATAATCAAATATGAGCTCATGGTGATATCAGACATTCATCCATTTTATAATTTAATCAAAACTCATGCCAGCCTTAGTTAGAAGTCTAACTATGTTATATTTGTAAGAAGATGATAAAATCCATATATGGTATTAGCACAGTAAGTTGGATCCAAAAGTTGTCATTTTTAGAATATTTCTTTCAGATGTAAATGTTTTCATTATAAGCATGACTAAGTCCAAATCTGACTTAGTTTCTCTAAAATAGTCTTTATACAATTTATAATTCATTTGTGCTCTGTAAAGTTATTGAAACAGCAGTTTTTCCAAAGTAAAAAAAAAGAATTAAAAATAATTAAGCTTTCATTTTCAGAACAGAAATTTTGACTGGTCACATAGATTGTCTGGAAGGATTCCAGTTAAGAGGAGATGAGTAATTTCTTTTACATGTTTTTGTATTCCAATTATAGAGGTAAATGTCAGAAATATAAGGTAGCACCCCAATAGCTACAGTGTGAGATTTTAAATGAGGCAGCCTGCAGACTTGTCTTCCTTATTTATAAACCTACTTATTATAATTTGATTTAGAGCCTTGCCTTCAAATTACCTGCGTCATGAAGAGTTGTGTTATTGATAACCACTTCTTTCAACAGGGCTTCAAAACTATATAATAGTTTGGTTTAACATTCAGAAAGCTGTAACAAAATGTGTGTTTTCCGAGTAAATAGTTGGAGCACTATTCTGAATAAGAGGTGCCGTCTTACAATGATACTTGAACACCTGGACCAGTCTTAGATCTTCCTGCTGTTATGAGAACTGGTGACAGAGTTCTTGCATAAAGTGTACTGTTCAGCCACATTCCTTTTTTTCTGAAAGGGGCAAAAGCTAGATGTAATAACACTGAACCCAAATGTGAAAACTGAGGTATTGAGTTTTAGAGGAGCTGTAAAGCATTTTATAATGAAATAATTGAAAGGTATCTTTCAATTTTATAAAAAGTAAACTAAAATATTCTTCTACATTTTTATATAATCTCATTCTGTGCACACACATCTTAACAGTCAGAATCTACACTGTTTGACAGCTAGTTTTATTGACTGTTATGTGTATTGAGAGCATTTAGTGACTGTGTAGTGAAATTGTGGAGATCGTTTTCCATATGAATCTGCCTAATATGTTTGGCATAAACAATCTGCTAATATGTTTGTGATAGCTTGATCGTTGGGGAAACTGCCAATTATTTACATTCAATTCTGTTTTGTAAATATAAATCACATTTCTGTTGCTCTAATTACAGCTAATTAATGTTTGTGATTGCATGCTAAAATTGTTATATTCATACTCTCCTTCATTTATTTATGCTTTGTACACTGCATTGGAATTTTGGCTGTCTAGTAACTGAATGATCAAGCACCTGACTCCCGTGGTAGTTGGAGGGCTCTCCAATCAGTCTTGTTGAAGTTATTTAGCTGATACCAATTACTCCCTCATGGTAAACAATCAAAGTGCTTGTATCTGTAGGCAGTAGATAACCTGGAAACTAAATATACAGATCCATAAAGAGATTGTCCTGTCAGCTAAACAAAAATTTAAAATGTGCTTTCGTTAATATTCCCAGTCACCAACAGGCAAGCAGTACTTTCCAGAGGGAATATAAGATAAAGGAGAAAATATTCTTATTTATTTACTCTATTTGAATCCTGCCTTTTTCTACCCAGAAGGGGACTCAAGATGGCTTTACAGATGCCAACTATTCAATGCCTTTGAACAATAAACAGTTAAAACATGAGTACATTAAGTTAAAGATTTAAAGGAGCCC
This sequence comes from Anolis apletophallus, assembly GCA_030556195.1. NCBI lineage: Eukaryota > Metazoa > Chordata > Lepidosauria > Squamata > Anolidae > Anolis > Anolis apletophallus. The sequence goes on from JARBWK010000009.1 coordinate 90,657,891, forward strand.
CTGGTGGCACAGTGAGTTAAACAATTGAGGTGCTAAACTTGCTGATCAAAAGGTTGGCAGTTTGAATCCAGGGAGTAACGTGAGTTCCCGCAGTTAGCTCCAGCTTCTGCCAACCTAGTAGTTCAAAAACATGCAAATATGAGTAATGTGGGATGTGACCAGAGCATGGTCCACCGTGGCCAAGTCTGACTTCCCAAGGTATGGGCTCAGCTGGTTTACAAGTTTTAATTGTGTGAATGCTCCCCTGGCTATCACCGAAACCTGGGGCTCAGCGATGAGTTCAGGAGAACTCTCAAGCTGCAAATCTGAGTCTTCAGGGGAAGTGTAACCCCATCCAACACTGGCTGTAACCCTATACCCTGTCTGGCCTTGCAACTGACCAGGAGTATCTCTGTCTTGTCTGAATTTCAATTTGTTTGCATTTTTAGCTCCGTAGAACTCATTCCTACGTAATTTTGTATATATTTACTCAGGTGCAAAATATATGTTATTAAATAGCCCTTACTCGTATCTAGGTATATGGCTACTGCCTTAATTACTTACCTTCAGGTATCTGATGAAGTAGACTAGCCTAGTGGATATAGGCCAAGCTCAAAACATTCAGATCCACCTGTACCTGTAATGATGTCATTTTCAGGTTCAGGTCCTACACCTTGCATCATGTATCAGCAGAAAAAAGTGTAGGTGTATATTTAAATATGTACAAGTCAGCCCATTGACATGATAGTTGGAAGGGGAAATATTAATCAAACCTGGTTAGTCAAACAAATATTAGGATGCTAATTACCCATCTTATAATTTACATTAAATATAAACAGAAGGAATATAGCTAAGAACATCAAAAGGCTGTCACGGCCCACATCAAATGAAGAATGCCACCACACACTAAATGTTTGATGGTTACTTATTTTGTTTTTCTACAATTTGTCCATGACCCATGCTTTTGCTCAGATAAGCTATTTGTTGCTGCCATTGTTTAGGTTTCTGTAAAATTAGGATAATCATTTTGTTGTCAGAGCAAGTGCACTAAAATGTTCTATAAAAATAAAAAAAACCAATAACTATAACAATCTTTCTGTCATTCAAGATATGTAAAGTCCTATATTTCAGTATTGTTGGGGTAACTTCATTGATAGCACATAATGGTTTACATCAGTGTATCTGGTGCAGGGGTAACTCATTGGTTTCCACACACTTTTCTGTTGCACAGAGTAAAAAACCTACTGGAGCTGAGTTTTAGATGTCATAAGAATAAGAAGACTTGAATTTTTGTTGGACTAGCAAGTGAGCATGGGTTTCTCTTTAGTTTTTTTGCATGTATATTGCCATGTAATGTGAATAAATGTGGAGTTGAGATGCTTTTACTTTTTCCTTCTTAACAGAAGGCCATTTAAAAATCACATGCTGAAAATCTGTTTCTTAATCAAAATGTCAATATATATTTTGTTATAAACTGTAATAATTGTGCTTTTCTGATAACTTTTAAAATTGTGGTTTCTGTTTAATTACTTATCTGAAAGGATTATATTCTTAAGTGGCTACCAGAGGACATTGATCCAAAATTTGCCTGAGGAAAAAAACAATAAATGCAATTTTATTTAGCCCTGTTCTTGCAGGTTTTGAAGAATGTATTACCAATATTTGATTTGCACAATATTTATGTATAGCTATTTTAATTATTTTGGATACAAGCCTTGACCACACTTTGAGTAATCCCAATAAAACTTAAAAAAACTCATCGTGAACTTCAATAATCCTTTTATGTTTATAGGTCTACTGGCTTATTGCACCTTCAAGAGTTGTCTAAAGCATAATAAGCTGGTTGTAGAAATCTGTATAAGAAACATAGGTTGCAATGTTTCAGTAGATCTATGCAGTTTTCTTTTAAAAACAGGATAAATATTTTCTGTAATAACTGCATTTTTGAAAAAAAATCTCATGTGCAACTGATTTTTGTTTTTTGCGGAAACTCCCAAATTGAAATAAAGCTATCACAGAATGCACAAACACCTTGCAATATGTTGAGATGTGTCAAGGCAGCCCTTTCTGTTGTGGAGGAGAAATTCTGAGTGTGTTTATATTCCTACGTATTTTGGGGGTTGAACATAAGGACAATTCTGCCTCTCAGTCACCATCTTTAGGGTGTGATTGCATATGGAGGACGTTATGTTTTAGATCCTTGTATTTAGTCATGGAGGTGATGCTTAGTTTTGTCAGCTTTGCCAGTGGTTCTCAACCTGTGGGTCCCCAGATGTTTTGGCCTTCAAATCCTAACAGCTGGTAAACTGGCTGGGATTTCTGGGAGTTGTAGGCCAAAACACCCGGGAATCCACAGGTTGAGAACCACTGCTTTAGGCAACCCTCTTCCATACCTATGTTCTTCTGTAAATTCAGCCTTAGATGAATACTGGGTATATGAACTGAGACTTTGAGTTAGTTTAGATAGCGTCCATAGCATAGTCTAGTAGTGGCTAATCTCCCAGAAATCCAACAGCTTAAACTGGCTAGGATTTCTGGGAGTTGAAGTCCAAAACACCTGGAGGGCCGGCAATTGCCCAGGTCTGGTCTAGTGGCTAATCTACAAGATTGCCCACTATGTAGTCTAGTGTATAAGGCACAAGATACTCCTTTTTGTACTGAAGTGCAAGTGTGTAAAGCTCTCGATAAATGCCTTCATACATTGGGGCAGATTACTTCAACTTGGCAGTTTCAAGGCATGCTGGACTCCCGCCACTCCCAGAAAATAACCCTATTACAGTATATGCATTGTAGGCCACATGAGGGAAAATTTCTGAATGAAGGAAGACAACTTTAAAAGGGCAAAAATAGCCCCATTATTATAATATTTATTCGTATCCTACTTTCCTCTCCTTAGAGATTCAAAGCAGCTCTAAAGAAGACGCAAAGTGGCTTTTGAAGGAGCCAATAACAAAACGTGCTCCCCTAAGGTCACAGTGACACCCTTCAAACCTTAGCCAACAGTAATGGCTTTAACAAAGTTAATTAGTGGATGTGTATCTAATCAAACTAATTCAATTAGTGTTTATGCTAGTGAGTTAATTTTGAAATCACATAAAGTTAACATTATGAAATTAATTTTCGAATCTAACACTCCATGTTCTGCTTGTAAATTGAAATGACTCACAATATTAATAATCTATCTGGAACATGATCTAAAGGTTCATGATGCAAATAACTTAGTTGAAGCTATGCAGTTTTGGATTTGGCCACTGCCAAATGATCAACCAAATACTAAAGGCATACTACCTAGAATTCCATCTTAAAAGAGAGGAGGGAAAAAGAGGAAGCCTTCCTATGCATATAAACACGTTTCTTGAGCCCAGCTTTTTAAGGAATAAAAGGGAAGGTGTGTGAAACCAAAGACACAAGTCTGAGATCAAAGAGTTGCAGCTAAAGAAACTGTATTGTCCCTGAGACAGGAAAAAAAATGAACTCATTGAACAACTTACTGTTAATGAAGATTATTTACTTCCTCCATGTCCAGTTGGTGCCTTGCCATTTTTATTTTTGGCTTCATGATAAGGCAAATAACACATATCAATGTAACACACAAATCTATAGATCTCATTTTTCTGTATTCTCTGAGATCTTTTAGTACAACAGTCAGAAACGGGAGATTAGGGTAGATCCATTCTCTTCAGGATTTCATACTGGTTGCACAGTTGCTGACCCAGATGCAATAGGAGGTAAAGAGAATATGGCAGTTAAAGCTGCTAGCATGGTGATAATCCATGCACACATATTCACTCACATGCATGGTATTTAAAACTTAATTTTACATTAGGAATGCAAAGAATACTTACACATCTGCTCATCATCAAAATGAAAGGCATCTTATTGGGACAAACCCTTGAAAATACATTGAGACACGGGATAATAATATGTAAAAGTCAGCATAATTTTCTTTGGGAAAAATGTGTTTGTTGAAAAAACATTGTTAGAAGGTGAATAAGAGATGTGATATATTTGTGCCGTAAACAGTGTCTGCATTCAAAAGACTGCTTTTTGCAAAAATGATGGTTTTAATCTACAATGTAATCTTGTAGATTAGCCACTAGACCAGACCTGGGCAATTTTATTGAACACAATGTTTTCCCACAAAAGTGTCTGAAATGTGTGTGTGTGTGTGTATGTCTATCTTCTCATAGAATCATAGAAGAATAATATGGAGGACTTTCTAATAGCAACACTAGAGGCACTCCAATTGCCAACTACTAGTCAAATGACATTTAATATAATGCCAAGTTTCTAAACTCTGTGTTTTTAAAAATACATTACAACTGTACCCTGGTTTGCTCCTGATACAATAAATAAAATAGACTAATAGAGTTGGAAGAGACCACATGGGCCATGTAGTCCAACCCCCTGTCATGCACTCCACCCACTAGGAAAATCAGTGGAAATAGAAGATATTGTTATTGGTGTATATAGGGTAATTTCTAGTATGTGAAGTGAATTTCAGAGGAAGATTTGCGAAATGTTTTAATAGTATTTATGACTGCTTAGTTTTTTTAAATTGTTGTGGCATTGAATGGTTGCCGACTGTGAACTGCCTTGAGTTGCCTCCGGGCTGAGAAAGGCAGTATACAAATATGGTAAATAAATGCCTCTGCTAATGTGTTTGCTACTTCTTTTCTTTGCAGAGGAGTTTGTTATACCAGATCTAAGAAAAGAAATATGATGTCATTAAGCAATAGTTTTATCAGATTTACTATTTCATTTCAAAGAGAAATGTGTGCATTCAGGACATTTCCAATTTCCCTGAAAGCAGCTCTTTACTACCTAAGTGGCTATTTTCTCTTCCTGGCTGACTTCCTGGGGGTTTGACTGTGGAATAGCAGGTGTACCATTCCAAAGTGTCTTTACAAGTGGCTCAGCAGGGTCTCCCTGCCGTACATCCACAGGAGACAGCTCATCTGTTTAATCCTTATGTTTTAGTCAACCTTCCTTATTATATGTGCAGGGCTCCAATGCTCAGCTGGGTTTTGACTCTCAGAATGAATTGATGGAGCTCTTTGATCTTTGCTGTGTATTGCATCTGTTTCATCTTTCATCTTAATGCATTCTCTCCCCAACACCAGCTTTATTTTTCCACATGAATTCATCGTTTTTACTTTGTTCTCCTTTATTCCTTGGCATTCCCTTTTTTGAGAATGTGAATGGAACTTGATGGCATAATTTGAATATAACAATAACTGTTTGGCATGTGTATAATTCAAAAATACACAAAGTGGCAAAGAAATTTATGTTTATTGAGAAGGAACTTTAAATGAGGCATGGAATCATCTATGCAAATGTACAAATAATTGCACACACTGCATAGAATCATTTTCAAGATATACACTGAAATGGAAAATATTATATCATTTGCCTGGAAAAAATATTACAGAAATAAAATGTCACATGGGTTTTGGTAATCCTTACTAAACTATGTAAGTAAATTAGACTATTATTTAAGAAGGCTTTTCAAGTTTAGAGTAATTCAGAATAATAGCTCAGTGAGAGCCAGAATCACGTAAGTGGTTGGAGTATTAGACTACAACTTTGGAGACCAGCTTTGGATCCCTGCTTAGATATGGGAACCCACTGGGTGGCTTTAGGCAAGTCACACTCTCTCAGAGGAAAACAAAGGCAACCCCCATCTGAAAAAGTATTGCTCAGAAAACTCTTTGATTTTCCATGAGTCAGAAATTACTTAAATGTTAGGTTTCGTTATTGCATTGAAAATCCCTTCTTAAAATAAACTTCTGTTCAAAGTTAAAACCTTGCTATCCAACATGGTGCAAGTGATCCAGATCAGAATTTACCTAAAAGTTGACAGTTGCTTTCAGAAAATACTACAATCGAATCCCCCCCTCTTGGACTATTTTGATATTGATGCTGTACTCCTATATACAATTACCTAGGAATACATTGCATTGAAGCTGCTTCCTGAGTTCAGAGATTTGTATCTATTCTGCATCAAACAAATGGAAACTGGAACAGCTTTTGATAACTTAGTTTACTGAATTTTTAAAAATTTCACATAATACTATAATTTTGTGATTCTAGACAAAAGGTCTTGTTGTTTGTCCAGCACTTGGAAGGCTTTTACAAACTGCCTAGTAAACTTGTAAGCTTTCTTTTTGGATCTTTAACTTATAACTTCTCTTTACTTTTCCAGGTATTGATTGAACAAACTTATTCTAATTATAGCTTAAATCCAACACTTAAGCCTATTGATTTCATTAAGCAATAGTTTTCTCAGATTTATGAGATTGATTTTAATTGTCTTAAGACCACCTAATTCTGCACTAGATTTTTTCAATATCCAATTAAGTTGATAATTCTTCCAGTTTTCTGTACAAAAATAATAATGAAGTATGGACTATAGCAGAATGGGCCATTTCAATGAATAAGTTAAAAGGTGTGTTCAGCACTAAACCTTGTCAGTTCTTGTCCTTGGGTGTCATTGAAATATCCACTCCATGGGGTGCAACCTTATGAATATTTACATTGGCATAATCATCAAGGCTTATCAGAAAATATGATTAGGATTATATTCATGACTGTAGTTCTGAGTATATATAACCAGGACATGAGTCTCACTGATGTGTGTGGAATGTATTTCTGAGTATGTTTACGATTTAACTGTAAGATTTTGCAGTACTTTGTCCCAGAATTGGGTCTAAAAGATAACTCCTCCATGCATTCCCAGAATATATAAAGGAAGTTGTAGTATCAAAATGATGAGCTCCCTGCCCACTGCTGATGTTCACAGCAGGCATGAGATGAGCAATATAACTTATGTTTAGATATTCTCTATGTGAACGGTTACCCTGATCCACTCATAATTCTTCTCTTTGAGAAACTGCTATATATTCAGACATCTGTTTCACATGTCAATTAAAAGTAGAGAAGAGTTGTTGCTGCTAGGCCAGTTGGATTGTGAGTCAAAATGAAGTGGTCTCCTTAGGTCAGACGTGATGAGAAGTTGTGACAATGTGTTATAAAAAAGAGTTTGTACGTTGCAAACTGCATGACATCTTCGAATCTAACCTATTGCCTTTTGGTATGGTGCATGACATTATCCTATTGTGAGTGATAAAATCATGCAACTACACAGTCCTGCCTGTTTTTGCAAAAGAATTGCTGAGATATCAACTGGTTCTTCAATTCAGAACGAATGATTAGCAAAATAGTCTTGCTGTTCTAGACAACAGGGGCAGGAGAGAAGCCCATATCTAGATACTAGAGATATTTTTGCCGCAGCTGACCATCCAGGTCCTAGATGAATTCAAACGTTATTTGGAATGATTTGTGGCAATTTTTCAGGATGTATATCACCATCTAGAAATGCATCTTAAATGTGCGTTCTTAAAGATTTTAATATCTATAATTATTTGTTTGGGGAATAAAATATTTCTAAGCCTACATCTGTATAAATCTACTGTACAGTAAATTATCTTTTATGCTGGCATATATATGATAAGAATACATTTTGTTTTCATTTTCATTAATTTTTTGTAATAATGATTATAGTGTTATATTGATTTCAACATTCCTGTAAAAAGACAGTGAGAAAGACAGTGAGATAGTTTGAAGGACTGATTGCATATTGAAATCTAAACTTTGTTGAGTGTTTTGGGCACTTTAAAAATACTTTTGCTTTCACACTGGAAACACACTGTGTAAACATTGGTAAACCACACTTTCTTAGCCCCAGGGGAAGGGGCTAAGAAATATTTACTAGGGACTAAACATAGTAACTGTAAATCTTCCCAACTAGAATAGATCCACTAAACTAATGTGATTTATCTATATGTTAGCCCATGAATTCCCTTCGGGGTTGAAAAGGGCGGTATACAAATATCGCAAATAAACAACTGATTCATTGGGGCTAATTTAGTTGGAACGAACCAGCATAATTCCAACCAATGGGATTTAATCCTTGGGAAAGGTGCACTGCAAGTAAGCTTTTTTAAAATCACCCCATGGTAAATCTATGTGAATAATAATCTATCTAGCCCACCAGTTATCTGGATTTATTGGAAATTCTCCAGGCGACCACTTAAACAAGGTTTTGTTCCATTTGGTTTACTTATATGCTCCCACAAATCTCGCTTTATCCAGTGATTTTGCAATGAGCCATGGAACAATATATCACGCTTTTATGTGGCATGTAGTGCTAATGAAATAAACAGACATTTGATATCTGTGCTGCAGATGAGATTCCTTTTTCATTCTGCTCTTCCATTCATCATCACTACATTTCTTTGGTTGGCAAATGTGCACATATGTGTGCACACTCACGCAATCTTAGATTTTATTCTGAGCAAGCTGCCTATTTGATTCTACAAATATCATGATTGTCTCCTGGGCAGTAAAGACTGTGTTCTTCCTTCAATCTTCCTGTCTCTCTCTCATTTATTTTGCTTTCCATGCTATGTGCTTCACATAAAAGTGTATTATTTAAATGCCTTTTGTAACTGTGAGTTCTCAATGTACTGATTAGGATTAATTGCATTTTATTTATTGACTTGATCAGCATCTCATACCCAAAATGTGTGCAAATGTTTCATTGATATCAAAATGTAAGGTATGTAACAATGAAGGCTCTAAAATATAATTTTTAAAGCCCACAATAACCGAACATTCTATATTCTGTAATAATCAAAACACTCAAATGTGTTTTTTGGACAGTAAGAGATGACCAAAAGCTTCAGAGGGTAGAAATGAGGTTCTCCAATTACTGTTTTATATTATACAGCTGTTATTAACTGCTGTTCCTCATCTGAACAATGAAAATAGTAGAATGGAGTCTGATTGTGAGAATCACCTTGGGATTCTACGTGTGTTTGTCATGTATCTAAATTTATACAAATGTAAGCTTTTTTGATTTCTAGAGAACTGGATTCAGAAATGTTTGAAATAAATAAAATGTTTCAAAATAGTCGCAGAGTGGAATTTTGTACTTGCATGGACAGACTGGTTTTGTTGTGGAATTTTCAATTGGACAGTTATGCAGAGGATATACTAATAAAGTGTGAGTCTTAAAAATAGACTTGTATTTCACACTTTTAGAAGTAGGTTTTTAAAGCTTCTTGTTTCGTAATGCTTAAGGTGGACCAAAATATCCGGCAGTATTAGGTCAGAAAGTCTTACAGAAAAGCTATTTTGATCAAATTGTGCGTTATTGCTTTAAGTTGTGTACTATGAAACTCAGTGGCCCTTGGTATTTGCCAGGGTGTGGTTCCAAGACTTCCATGGATACTCAAGTCTGTGAATGCTTAAGTCCCATTATATGCAATAGTGTTGTAAAATAGTGTCCCTTCTTTCTACACAGTGGCAAAATCAAGGTTCGTTATTTTGGATTTCCTATATAAATATTTTCAAGCTGTGGATGCAGAATTGACTGATATGGAGGGCCAGTTTTTTTGTGTTTACTGTAGCTATTATATGCATGTTAGCAGTATTTGAAAATGGGAGATAAATTTTGCAAAAAAGGAACTACCCCTTATTTTTGAAAACAACCCTTTTCCACATGATGTTGGGGAAAAGAGGGCAGGAGCCCCATTGGGAGCTTATGTCTTTGTGAGTGAACTCACATCTGCAGGCATTAGAACTGCGCAGTCGCATAATATCTACATCCCATAGAGGGCTCCTGTTACATTACTATGTATTGGCAAAGTTCCCAGTGCACATCTGTGCACATTGATGTAGATTGTGTGCAAATAATACTGTTCTGAAATGCACATTTATGCATATTACACATTGATGTACATAGAGTGCTCCTGTCAGTATCCCATTGACCACTTTCGTAATTAAAAAGAGATTTCTTAGTGCCTTTGCTATATTGTTAGGTATATTTAAAAACACCTGCAGAGTCATTTATGCATACTTGCTTTCAAAATATTTTTTGAATTTACTCTACTGAGTGTGTCTTTATTATGAGAAATCTTGTAGTAAGGATTCAAAAATCTCCAATATCTGTCTATACTGGGCATGGGAAAACATTGGCCTGATGGGTGTTTTGGACTTGTAGGGTGTTAGGAATTGTGGGAGTTGAAGTCCAAAACACCCGTAGGGCCGAAGTTCGCCCATCCCTGGTATATACCCTGCTTCCTTTCCCCCTTCGTTTTTTAAAAAAGCAAAGCTTGCATGTTTTGTCAATTCAAGGAATGTGGATAGCTATTTATTTAGAAATATACCTTTCTGTAACAAGATTAGAATGCAAGTGGCTGTTCCACTTGTAGAAGTTTATAGAGTGTGAGACTAGTTAAGATGTAAACTGCCAAAAGACAAGTCTTTAATGGAACCCAACTGCTTCTATGGGTCCAATTAAGACCACCCAACTGTGAAATGTAGCCCCCTTGGTGGAATTTGGAACTACCGTTTTGGGAGAAGGGGAATGACAAAAGGAATATCTGTTTTCATGGGTAAAAGGAATGATATAATTGTTTAATGTTTCAGTCTAATCCCTTAAATCTAAGTATCTGATAATAAGGTCAGTATTGAAGTTCCTCAGTCTAGATTTACATATGCACCACAACCTGAACTTGAAGCCCTAGTAACTGTTCTTGAGATATGGATGTGCTCTTGGTCCCAAATCAATCTTGTCATTCCTCAGAAAGCAATGAAAGATAATAAGTACTATTCACCTGATTGCCTTCCTGCTCAGAGACAGCTGGTGACGCTTGTCTTCCTGATAACCAGGACTTTCAGATCTAAGGCAGGGATAAAGAAAAGCCGGGAGCTTGCTGAATCTAAATTTGACAGTCGATGGCAGTGTTGAGGGGTCAGAAGGGATAGAATCTCTGACACGTATAAGAAAGGAACAAAATTTATCTGCTCTGGTTGCAATGATTAGATGTCTCGTTGTCTGGCTTTCTTATAGTGGATGATTGATCGTGCCCGCCAGCTGCCTAATATCATAATTAACAAAGTTGCTACCGTGTCTGAGAAGTTTAATCGAAAAAAATTGCTAGCAGTCCGATGCTGTTGTTGCCGATGAGGTGAGAAGTATGGCAAAGTTGACTTTTGGACTAATGGATCTGCAGAACTATGTGGACAGAATAAGAAATAGTGCACCTGAATCACTAATGGTAGGTTTATTTTCCAGTTTCTATTTTTCTAGCATTTTCTCTTATTCTCAATTTCTCTCTTAAGATCTGGAAAGTCTACATTTTTTTTCATGTCGGGGTCCCATCTACTTTATTATTGGATGTTTATTATTTAATAACAAATATTAAATAACTATTTTAAAGGGGGATGAATATGGTAATTGTTGCTACATCACAAAGCCTTCAGACAGATTTTTGAAGGTTTCCGCATTTTATCCGCATGTGTCCTAAAGGTGGAATGTATCTTAATGACAATGATGGAATAGTCATCATTATTGGCATTGCATCGGGAAATGTGGCTTTAATGCAATTTCTGCATATTCTGATGGAAGTATATGCTTGTAACAATATCTGATGAGCAGTGTTTATTTACTACAGAATATTGAGGAAATATCTAAATAGCTGAGCTGTTGATTTGAAATAGTATGGATTAAAAATGTATGGATTAAAAATAACTCTGTTCAGGATTTTTGTTCTTTTCAGTTGTATTTTTCCTTCTCTTTATGAGCTCTGTTTGCTCACATAGGGTCCCTAGAGTATATGTTGCTATTACTAGTCTAACATATCACTATGAATATTGACAGTGATGTCTCTCTGTGTGTGAGAGAGACAAATAAAATTGAGAGAATACGAAATTATGGAGATAAAGACAAAGGAAACAATAGCTGATGCATGCAGTGCCACACAAAAATGCCTAGCAGGAAATCATTATGGAAACCTGCTCACATTTCCATTATTTGGATTTATTAACACATTGAAAAATGAGATGTTGCTTTCATTTGTTGATAATTGGAAGCAGAATTGCACATTTTAACCAATTTTGGAAAATCAGTTTTCTCATGCTTTTTCTTTCAGGCATTCTTTTAAATGGAATATACAGTAGCTAATGTGATGGATTGTAGGTCTGACTGCTAACATCTCTTTGGAAATTGCTTGACTTTACACATTTATTTTTGCTACAGATTTTAAAATATAATAAAATTATTAATACCATAGGGTTTTTTATTTTTTAAAAATGTGTGCATAATGATTCCATGGATATCAATTCAACAAATATTTTTAAATATTTTATCATATCTTTTCAAGTTCATAGGTGGAAAATAGAAATGGCATCCATTTTTCATGATGTTGTTCTGAACTGATGCTCTGCAAAACAACGTGTGGTTAGAGACACCTTTTTTCCATACCGTCAGTGATAGATAATAATTCTAACCTTTCCTTACATTTTTATTGTTCATTATTATTTTGCAATAAAAAAAACCACAATACTTTGCTTTGCCTGGAACAAAGATTGGTATAAATATGGAAAGGGGAGGAACCAGATTAGCAATGCAAATTTCAAACAGAAGGAAAGATTAGGCTACTGGAACAAGTATATTGTTATTTTAATCAGCATTCCCATAATATTTCATGTAATTGAGACTTAGTGCATTGTTAAAACTCAGCTGGAGAACTAAATGTCTATGGATTACAGGAGGAAACACTAAAGCAGAGGCATAGCAGATGTGTCTGGCTTTTAACGGGATTATTTTCTTGGATATATAGCAATGGACTCATCCTAATAGTTTCAGAGGAACTAATAACTTTTAGAAATATGTTAATGGCAAATGTGCCAATGTAAAGAATTAGAAGATTAGCAATGCATTCTTCTGCACTGAAATAGGAGTATAGTAAATGTATCTCAGGTGACTCAGGCTGCAGCAATTTTTATTGCAGATTGAAGCTTGATGGTCCCTTGATTGGGTGATTAAACCTTTAGAAATTAAAACCCAATGCTAACGTTTTCGGCACAACTGAAATGCAAACACTGAAACAAGGATAATCCTCCTCTCTCCCCTCCTCCTCTTCATTTTCCCCACTTTTTCTCTCTTTCTCTCCATGCTGCTGAGAAGATAACGTAACCAAGAGGACCATGATTTATTTTGGGAAAAACAACTTGAATAGAAAAATGGCCTTCCAGAATCCAGAGCAAAGGAATATCCAGATGAATATGTTGATGCTATGACAATTATATACTGAAGTTATGACAATCTTATACTGATAATATGACAAAACAGGTAAGAGAGAATCATGATCAATTAAATATCCCTAAAGACAAGAAGAATTATGGTGCCACTGGGTGCATGTCAACTTAGAAGCCTAAAGGGGTTTACTCCTCTGCAAGCGTATATAAAATAGCAGCATTAGACTAGGTTCCTGCAAAGCAATGAACACGGAAGGAAAATTTCTTCATGTTGCAGCTGGATACAGGATACATTTGAAGAGTTAAATTTGTACAGTCTTTAAAACGTTTTTTACAGCAGGCATACCATTACAGAATATCATTGAAAGAGGACGAGAAGTCCTACCAGGGAGTAAATTCCATCTAATGTAATGGATTTTTTTCTGACTAGCTGGGTATCTGATTAGACTATTAACACATACATATTTACTAGTTTAAAGAAATTCATTTTTGATTATGTTTACAAAAATCCCTTCCAGGATAGATACCAATTATAGATAATTCTGTATATACTGTACAATTTGGAGAAGTTGTTAACAAAATGGCATGTCATATGTTTTTATTTTGACACTATGTTACATGACAGTAAATGTTTTTCAGGGTTTAACCAAACTTTCACTGTAATATTTATCATATATCTATTAACCTATTAATTCAGAGTCAATAAATTAGGCCTATTAATTATTAATTAAGCACCAGTTGATTAATCAGGTCTGGAATAGAATTTATTTATTAGTTTTTGTCACTTAAAAACTTTCATGAGTGTCTTTAATATTTTGATTTAGATTTCCAATGGAATAAAGACTATTTATCAAAATAGGTTAGCATAAAATTAGTTAATCAAAACTGTGCAAATGTTCAGGAAGTTTGTGAAATCTTGTCCCAAGATTCATTATTAGCCTTGAATTTTGCAAATCCAGCCAAATACTGAGTAATTTTATTAGCAAATTGAAACCTGACATAAAGCATGATATAAAAACAGATATCTGGGGTATAATAAAGTTTTTCCATATTTGAATTTTATCAGAGAGATTCCAGAGTTGATTGTTGCTTTGAATATCTGCAAAAGATTTTTATAATAGAGTTTGTTCTACTACAGGTATAGTGACCCTCGGGCTCCCAGTGGTACAGTGGGTTAAACCACTGAGCTGCTGAACTTGCTGACCAAAAGGTTGGCAGTTTGAATCCGGGGAGTGGGGTGAGCTCCCACTGTTAGGCCCAGCTTCTGCCAAACTAACAGTTCAAAAACATGCAAATATGAGTAGATCAATAGGTCCTACCTTGGTGGGAAGGTAACAGTGCCACATGTAGTCATGCTGGCCACATGACCTTGGAGGTGTCTACGGACAATGCTGCCTATTCAACTTAGAAATGGAGATGAGCATCACCTCTCAGAGTCAGACATGACTAGACTTAATGTCAGGGGAAACCTTTACTTTTACCTTACCTTGTTCCCCTGCTATTCTTTTTTCAATTTATCTGTTATACAGAATAAAGAAATTTTTTTAAATTATTGTCAAATTAGCTTTTGTGTATATTTTCCTAAAGCACAGAATAGATGTTGTTTTTACCTCTGCAATTTTATTATTCAATTAGCATTTTTCTCAGTCATTCTAATATGATCATGTGGTTGTCTCATGCTGCACCTGATCAGCTGACTAAATGAAGAACCACCTTAACTTTTCCTGGAAGTTTCCTGTTCAGCACAATGCTGTGTTTTAGTGTCTGACCCTGTGGTGACATCATACTTAGTATAGCACAGCATTAATAATGAATTCCACCTTAATTAATACGTTTTAATTCATTTTAATTACTGGTTTCCTATCATGTTTACTTCAGTTGCCCTTGATCTTCCTACATATGGTCTATTTTAAAATTTTAAAGAGAGAAGAAGTATCAGAATAGGTTAATAACTCAAGGCCCACCTTTAACTGGTTTCAATGACTTGCGGACAAATTATGGGCCAATTCATCACTAAAGCCACAAAGGTCTAGCTTTGAATTTAAGTTGAGGAGTGTGCATCCTGAATGAAATTTGTGCTTGAAGAGACATTGCAGAAAGAGCATGGATAAAATGCAAAATCTTTCCAAATGGTGTACTCCAACTGTGAGAATCATGCAGCCCCCTGAATGTTGTTGAACTACAACTCCCAGCATTCATCACTATTGGCAATGCAAGCTATGACTTCTATGATTTGCAGGCCAACAACATCTGGAGGACCACGTGATTCCCACCCCGCTAGCTACAAAAAGGCTACAAAAAACTACCCTTTTCGTTCTACAGTTAGCTCTCCACATTTATGGGTTTAAGTTGTGCAGACATACTGTAATAACTTGAAAATTTTATTAATGTAGTCTCTCTAGGAGATTCTGGATCCTCTAGCACAACACTATGGTCAATGCTTGGTGGAAATTGGCTATAGGTATTTGCTGGATGATCTAGATTCCTAGAGAGAAGACACAACTTCTAGGATAACTTTATGATCTGGAGATGTTGACTATAGGGTCACATTGGAGGACTAAGAGAGATGTTCTCTCGGGTTTAAAAAAGTATTTTCCGCTTTTGCAGGAACCTATCTCTCTAATCCCAGTGAATGTGGACGGCTGATTATACTTCCAGAAAGGGGTTTGAATTGTACTACCATTCGTGGATAGCGCTAGGTAAGAGCACAGCTGCCTGAAATGCATTGCTTTGATGTAATCATTTCTATAAGAAGGAAAAGCTATTGGTTGGCACTATCATGTCCAAATGAATTAGTGAACCGAGCTCCATTCCTCTCCACTTTAAAGAAAAATCTTTCATGCCCATAAACTGGATTCCAATTTTGGTTTTTCATTCATAGATGGTGACCTTTTATTTTTATTTCTTTGAACAAAGAGGTGAAAGTGGATTTGGAAATGTGACACAAATTATAATGTGCAAAGTAGGCAGTCAAGATACAATCTTGTATGAGACACCGAAAGCTGCGAGTTTGAGAACCACTAGTCTACATTCTCCAGTATGCCTGTACAGTTAATGAGCTCTTTGCTGGATGAGACAGGGAAGGAAGCTTATGCTCTCTCTGTATAAGGGAAATGGAGATCCTGCTTCCTTTTTGCATATTTCTAACTAACAAAGGTTAGAAATAGCAATGTTGAGCCCAGCTAAATCTTGGTATTACATCCCCTGCATAGTTAAGAGTGTCTATCTTTTAAATGTGATGTATGTTATTAAAATGATAATAAATATGCAATCTCCTGTCCTATTCAATTTATTTCTCCTTTTCATCAAAGATGAGTTCCCACTGACTCTGTCAAGATAGAGAAATCTTAAGGCATTGTAGCACATAAATTAAGCAGCCTCAGGCAGCAGCTGCCTTCTACCTAGTCCTTTCATTTGCACTTAAAACACCCTTCAGGGGGAAAAAAGCCTTTTTATGGGACTCTATGAAAAAAGTGAAATAGGATGAGAACTGAACTTGTGATTGGGCCAGTTAGATGATTTTGGGCAGAGAGGGAAAGAAAAAAAAGAAACTCTTCAGGATACTGAACACGTATACTCTGAAGTCTTGGATTATCTCTATATTCAAAGCAATCCCTTCCTTTAAAAATACACATAATTGCCTCTTAGTTATATCCCACTCTACATGTATAATGATTCTATTTCTTTTAAAGATTTTCATATAGATAACTAATTGCCACCTGTCAGCTTTTACTGTCATGCTTTTTCAAACATTGACATTGTCATATAAACACTCTTAATGTATCATTTGAAATAATTTGATAGCTAAAATTATATGACACTGTTTCTATTAAATGTCTTGAGCAATCACACCTAGATTACAGGTTTGTCCAGACGCACATGTAGGTACTTGATATGCCTGTCTGAATATATTTTCAGTAATTCAAACCACATATATCATTTGGAACTATTTCTACCTATTTGATTTTTCTAATGAAATATATCTGCTGTTTGTGTACCTTCAGTCGAAGATTGTTTAATTTAAACCATGGAAATAATGGAAAGGAAATGGAAAATACTGTTTTAGGTGTCTCTGCATCATAGGACTTCTATACAAATGCTAGGCATGTCATATTTGGGGCAGTGCTTGAACCAGCATGGCTAGTGGGAGGTGCCCCCCCCCCCAAGTAACTTTTGTTAATCTTTTTCTGCTTTTGACTGAAAGATGCCAGCAGTTATTCTTTTCCTTGTTAATTTTCTTATGAGTGGTGGCAATGTACTTATTTGTAAAAATTGTGAATTGCTATGACTTAATGATTCTACAACTTCCTGTAGTCCACAGCCACTATGGTTATAGTGGGACAATTCTGAGAATTTTAGGTTGAAGAGTAACACATCTGGAAAAGGAAAGGCTGAGGGAAAGAGTCTTAAAGCTTGGGATATAACAACTCTGGTACATGTACATGGTGCATTGCTTCTATTGACCAGTTACTTGCAGTTATTATTAAAGTATATGTATGACACATGATGACATTATAATGCATGTAATGATATCACCATGTATGTTAGTCATGAAAGAAAAACAACATTCCTAAGGCCTTGAGTGCAAATATATTCAGTGTTTTACTGTGTTTGTACCACAAGCCAGCACCTTGTAGCATTTTGATACAACCATTTGTAAAGTGTTCCCATAGAATTCTAGCTGCAAAAATATTTGCCTCTACTATCCTTCCCTCCAATGAGCAGTCGGGCTTTAATTCCTGAAGTATGGACTGGTTCGATCTTCTCGCGGTCCAAGGAACTCTCAGAACTTTCTTCCAACACCACAGTTCAAAAGCATCTATCTTCCTTCGCTCAGCCTTCCCTAAGGTCCAGCTCTCACATCCGTAGGTAGCTACGGGGAATACCACTGCTTTGACTATGTGGATCTTTGTTGCCAGTGTGATGTCTCTACTCTTCACTATTTTATCGAGATTGGACATTGCTCTCCTCCCAAGAAGTAAGCGTCTTCTGAATTCCTGGCTGCAGTCTGCATCTGCACCTAGAAATACAAACTCTGTCACTGCCTCCACGTTTTCTCCCTCTATTTGCCAGTTATCAATCAGTCCTGTTGCCATAATCTTGGGGATTTTTTTATGTTTAACTGCAACCCAAGTTCCTTCTTTTTGATTAGAAAGCTCCTCGGCTCCTCCAATGTTTCTCAACCTGGGGGTCAGGACCCCTGGGGGGTCACAAGGGCGTGTCACAGGGGTTCCCAAAGATAATCAAAAACACAGTATTTTCTGTTGGTCATGGGGGTTCTATGTGGGAAGTTTGGTTCAATATTGAGTATTCATACCAAGTTTGGTCCAGATCCATCACTGTTTGAGTCCACAGTGGTCTCTGGATGTAGGTGAACTATAACTCCTAAACTCAAGGTCAATGCCCACCAAATTCTTTCAGTATTTTCTGTTGGTTATGGGAGTTCTGGTTCAATTCCATTGTTGATGGGGTTCAGAATGCTCTTTGATTGTAGGTGAACTATAAATGACAGTAACTACCACTCCCAAATGACAAAATCAATCCCCCACAACAAATTTGGGCGTATCGGATATTTGTACCAAATCTGGTCCAGTGAATGAAAATACATCCTGCATTTCAGATATTTACATTACAATTCATAACAGTTGTCATGCCCCAACATGACTCTAGCCCTCAGCAAGACCCATGCCATGATGAATCCCAAGTTAGAACCAAAGTTTCACAGAGGCCTGCCAGGTCTGAAAGGCCCAAGCGGCAGAGACAGGTTCATTCCTTGTTCAATGCCACAGTCGCCCAAGATTCACCAATCTCGATAAAATAGTGAAAAGTAGAGACATCACACCGGCAACAAAGATCCACATAGTCAAAGCAGTGGTATTCCCCGTAGTTACCTACGGATGTGAGAGCTGGACCTTAGAGAAGGCTGAGCGAAGGAAGATAGATGCTTTTGAACTGTGGTGTTGGAGGAA
This sequence comes from Anolis apletophallus, assembly GCA_030556195.1. Classification (NCBI taxonomy): domain Eukaryota; kingdom Metazoa; phylum Chordata; class Lepidosauria; order Squamata; family Anolidae; genus Anolis; species Anolis apletophallus. The sequence continues at coordinate 90,676,946 of JARBWK010000009.1, forward strand.
AGTTCTGAGAGTTCCTTGGACCGCGAGAAGATCGAACCAGTCCATACTTCAGGAATTAAAGCCCGACTGCTCATTGGAGGGAAGGATAGTAGAGGCAAAGATTAAGTACTTTGGCCACATCATGAGAAGAAAGGAAAGCTTAGAGAAGACAATGATGCTGGGGGAAATGAAAGGAAAAGGGATGAGGGGCTGACCAAGGGCAAGGTGGATGGATGTTATCCTTGAAGTGACTGGCTTGACTCTAAAGGAGCTGGGGGAGGTGATGGTCAACAGGGAGCTCTGGCGTGGGCTGGTCCATGAGGTCACGAAAAGTCAGAAGTGACTGAACAAATGAACAACAACAACATACAACAGTGCTATAAAGGTCAATGTATATGCATTGTGGTGATAGGATTCAGATAAATTAGAGTCACAGACTACCAAATGCCACTGTAATAGGTGAAAGACCATCACAAACGCAGTGAGTATGGTTCTGAAAATGGCCTTTCTTCCTCATTTTTAAAGCTAAGTAAATAGTGCTTATTGAAGGAGGGAGAAGAACTGCCCCACTTACTATAGTTGGGTTTCCCCTTTAGGGTTAGCACCAAGTAAATAGGTTCACTGTGATGACTTGGCTCTTAAAATAAAGTCTGGAGGATTTAAAAAAAACTCTTCTTGGATCGCTACCACCAACCTAAAATATTACTTCTAGGATTTCTTTACAAAACAACCCTTCAGCTAGGCTCTATTAATCTTCACCAAATTAAACTAAGAGGAGGCTGAGGTAAAACCTTCTTTTAGAATTGGGGAACGCAAAAGACACTGGAACTGGAATCACACAGCTGATGTACAGAGCACAACAGAGGCTTTTCTTTAAAAGGCAAAAGTTAAACTTTTATTAACTTAACAGGCACAGATCGTATTGGTTTCTCAAATGAGGCACGAGAGCGTAATGGTTATTATAAGATGGTTCGTTAGCGTGATGGTTACAGCTAAATGGTGTACTCAGTCTTAGATCTTGAATGTTACACAGACAGTGCAAAACTTGTCTAAACTAGAACTCACTCCCACTAATATCTCAACTAGTGGTGAGCTGTCTATAAAACAACTATCCTAGATAGTTCACTTCAAGAAGTACCTAGCTATCACCCTAATCTATAAGATTGTTCCTCTAGCTAGCTTCTTACAAAGAAGTAAGCAAATTCCTAAAACTTAGAGATTTCCAGACTGCCTGCTAGCCAGGCATGTAGCCAGGGGGGGCTAAGTGGGCTTCAGCCCCCCCCCCCCCCGAAATTCTCAGGGTGGTCCGTGAAAAGGCCTTACTGGTACATTATTTAAACGGTTATGTTTATTCATATCATGATCTGATCACCATGCTCATTATATCCCACATTAATGGGGTTATTGGGATAACAATACAACAGGTTTGCTAGGGTAGACCCTCTTCCACCCAGTCTCAGCCCCCGAACCAAACTCAGCCCCGAATCAAAATCCTGGCTACGGCCCTGCTGCCAGCTAACACAGCTGTCACAACAACTGCTTACTCTAACAGAGCTTTGATACAGAGGCTCTATACTCTAACAGAGCTTTGATTCAGAGGCTCTATACTCTATGAGTCCTGACAAGGAGCTGTCAGCAACTCTTCTCTCTCTTTGAGAGTGTGTCACGAACACTCCTCTTTCTGCCAAACTGCCAGGCTGGTCTGGGCCCAGCCTTAAATGGGTGAGTTCCTCATATTCACACATTCAAATAGCACTGAAAGAGAACCCATCCCTATATTCCCACAAAAAAAGAAGCACAATTCTTTCAGTACTCCTTGATCCTTTAGAAATCAGAAATCGTCTCTAACTTGTTTCTTCTGGAGTTACAGTTGTCCCCTCAATTGGAACTAATACAAGATTCCTTTTAGAAATGCATCAACTGGTGTGTCTCCCCCCCCCCCCAACCCATCTTTTTATATTTCTTTGTTATGTAGACTATTTTAGCATACTTAGCTATTTTACAATTTTATGACTGGGAGAACAGAATGGAAAAGTTTTTGGGTGAACAAGTAGATTTGTTTTTCATGTAAATAAAGGCTGTATCTTTAAAAAATCCTCTTTTGTAGATAGTATTTTGCCAGCAAAGTCAGTGTTGATATGTATTTGTAAATGCATTAACCTTGAATGTTCTTCTTGATAAAAATAAAACCTTTGTTCGGATGTGAATCAGCCTACAGCTCTAATATTGAAGATGATAATTGTATTAAAATCCATCCAGTTTTTGACAAGGCAGGCCAGTTCATTGCTGAGATGTAATTTAGATATTTTCCACTGAGTCTGCAATTCATGTACATTTTGGCCAAATTATCCTTGTTTCTTCATCTTATTTACAAAGAGAGACTCCTGCTTATTGAACTATTACTGCAGGATCTAGCTTTCCCTCCAAATTACACACTTTTTGCATAAATGTGCCTAATTACCTGAATTCAGTTTTGATTAGCAGTGTTAATTGATGCAGCTGTGGATGGGATCTGTTTACCTAAATTACCATGTGCAAACAGCAATACATCTGAAAGTGAATATGCTGAACTGAAAATACTAATTAGCTGAGACAGATTGTTATTCAAGTCACATCTCAGGGCCTTTTTAATGAAAGCTTGGATATGTCAGGGCTTTATGATATGCAGGCAGAAATGTCTATATTACATATGATTTCCTAAAGTTAATTCTCGAGAGCAGATGGGATGTCGGCTGGGCTTCTCATGACTTGCTTCTAGCGTTAATGTGGATATTGTGCTTTATTGATAACACAGCCATTGTTTTAGCATGTGCCTGCTCATGTGCACTCATGAGAACAGAGAGAGGCCCATTAAAAACTTGATACCTTGCCACGTTGCTACATCCAAGCTTAAACAATTAGGCTTTTTTCAATACAATTGCAAATTCTTTTCATTTTCTACTATAACAACGCTTTAAAAGCCTGAAAAGTGTCCTGCCAATTTAATAAAGACAGTAATTAATTCATAGAAACCAAGTAAGCAAAGAAATTGGTAAAATTAATTGTTAATTAATTGTTATTGCTCTTAACCTTGAAGCTGAAAAAAGCAATTTCAGTTATGTGAATGATGAAGTAGAATTTCTGAAATCTCACCTGGGGGAGGAATCACTGCAAATACTATGGTAACAAAAATGTGTTGTTTGAAGTTTGAAATATTCAGTTGCATGTATACAGAGTTCAGGTGTTCATGAAGACTTGAAGCATACAGAACTGATTATATGACTGTCTTTGGAAGATGGTCATTGGAGAATGAAAAGTGCTCTTAGATTGGTCAACAGTATGAAGATCTGAGCAATCCACCTAATTCAGCAGTAGCACTAAAGTAATGTAGAAGGAAATAGAAGAGGATTTATTAACAACCCCATCACACTACCACCAGAATCACCACACTTCATGGCCAATCTAGCTACCCCCATTGGAGGCGTGGGGAACCCCCTGCCCCGCATTGCCCGGCTCCTGAATCAACTGATCTCCTGGGAGGAAACATCAATCACATGGTTCCCCCCCCCCAATTGCTTTTTGTGGCAACACGGGAAGTCTCCTGAGTTGCCGCAGTGGCAGCATGTGCCAGCTCTGCCCTACATCACCCATAGAGCCCTGCCAGCATCATTTGATGGGATCTGGTGGGTTCAGTGGATAACATAGGGCTTAACTGGCATATGCTGCCAGATTTAGCCCTGTATGATGAGGTTGTAAGTCACTACTTTTTTTGGGTTATAGGGCTTAGTCCTTTCAGTTAAAGTGTGGAAACTAATAAGAGAGGCAGTATGGACTAGTGATTTGAGTGTCAGACTAAGAGAAACCAGAGTTTCAGTTCCCACTGAGCCATGGAAATTCATGGCAATGGTAATGGCAAATTGCATCTGACGAAATCTCTGTGATGGATTTGCCACTGTCTCAGGATGCTGTAAGTTAGAAATGATTTGAAAACACACATTAACAACAACAGCAACAACAAATGGTAAGCATTGTAAAATAACAGGAGGGAGGTTTTATATCTCTAGTTAGGGAAATAATTTCTTCCAGTGTGAGCAGCGTTTAAATTGTCATGTTCCATATGTATGCCTGAATGGCTGAAAGATTCATTCCTTATTCCTCAACCCAATTTCCTTCTCCCATTTTTAGACTGATTTGAACTGTCCAGGTGACATTTCTAAGGGGAAATATTTCCTCTAATGCTTCCTACACATCCCTCATTTTGCCATTCATCACCTTCTCTTTCTAGCCCAGGCTACCTTGGATGTAGTCTGGCTCCTGCCTCTCTCCAATACCATTCTTCCAACAAGTACATATCTTAGCCTGTTTACTTTCTACCTGCCTAGTCAACTAGAAAATTCCTCATGAACCTCATACAACTTTCAGGAGACAAAGGCTGTTGGCTGGACATGAAACCATCTGAAAATCGGTTTTAAAAAGCAAACAACAACAAAAACTTGAAATCAGAACTAGATTTTCAGTTAATTCCCAACTGGAACAAGAGAACAGAGAAATATAGGGCTTCTTATATGCCCATAAAATCATCCTAAGGAGAAGATAAGCACACACTGCTGCTGCCTTACATCTTTCTGTAAGGAGTAAATACATTCCTGGGTGGCAGACTCACAAATGACTTCAGTTTATTTTGGTTATCCCACTTTTGTACAGAGGTACATATGTAAAATAAAAAGTATCACAGAATAAAAACTGAGATGATCAAACCAATAAACATCAATAAGTAATGAGGTACAAATAACACTTTCACCTTTTCTTGTTCTTAACGAAAAGGTGGCTCAAAATTTCAAGCAAAATGTGGATAAAGTGGTCAATTGTCAAAAGATACCTTTTGCCATTTAGGATCTTATTTATTTGCACAAAAATACCTAAACACCTGGAAGAGCTCGGAGAACAACTCTCTTCAGATCATAACACTACAAAACTGGTAATATGTGTGAGAACTATTCAAGTATAGAAGTAATCATATTCATTTCTGAGTGGTCTACTTTCAGTCTAAGTTGCCTCATAACCCAAATGCGATGTTATTAATTTCTTAAATGTTGTATTCTATTGTTCTATTTTCACCTGACTTAGCCGATGGTTTGTTGACCGAAATAAAGGCTACTGACTGACTGACTGAGTCTAAGTTGCCTCACTTGAAGTAACATTGTGAAATAAGAGACCAGACAACAAATTATGGAACAAAGGGGCTTTTATTGACCTATTTATTGAGCAGTAAAAACTAACCTGGAGGGAGCAACAAAGAAATAGGTCATGAAGAAGGCCTGGTATCACACAATGACTACCTCCTTGTGCACCTCTGACCAAACACCTAACCCCAGGGACAGTCCACTTAATGGCTTGCTGGCACAGACAGTCATTGCTGGAAGGCCCTTCCAGGGGCACTCTCCCCCAAGCTCCAGAACTCTATAAGAGAAAGTGACACCCCCCCCCCTTGGCCCAGTCCCAAGGGGAAAATTCCAAAATACCCCCAAGCCCCCAAACTTGTCAGGGTCATCCCAGGTATCCCCTTTCACTCCCATATAGTGGCTACCAAGGTGAACATCAACAATGTTCTCCCCCGAGTTCCTGCCACTGGAAACTTAATTAGTAGCACCACCCGAACAAACGCCTTCCTCCAATGACACAATATGGGGTAGGTGGGGGAAAAAACCTCCATTTAGGAGAGGGAAAAATATCCTACCCGGCCCCCTAAGGTGACCAGCATTCACTCATAATGTGCCAAGGGCAGGCGGGCGGGTCACTGGATAAAGAACTGAAGCAGGAGAGAGGGCCCAGCTGCTTAACTTTCTGCCCAGACCCCTCTCTCCTGCTTCAGTTTTTATATCCAGTAAATACATTAATAACGGTCTCTTATGGGGGTTTCAATTGCTTGCCCCCAGTCAAATCCTTTGGCTGCTGGCAAGGCATACAGTGTACAGTGTAAGTTGTTGGCAACAACAGTCTGGCATATTATGCTATTTGTCTTGCTGTTTTTGTTCAGCCTACATAAATAGCTTATAAATTGGTGCAAAGATTCCCGGAGGATAACACTATAGATGGTACATGGGTTGCATTTTTGAATGCAACACCTTTACTGTTGCAATCCAAGCCTGCCTCTTAAAGAGACGTGTCTAGCATATTACAATGGGAAAATGTCATTCACATGAAGCATTAGAAAGGAGAAAATGACACCAAAAATGACTCAGACGTTAACCCTATGGAGTTCACTGAGGACATGTAAGAAATGTGCTAAAGTCTGCAGTCTAAGTGTCACATGTCACCTATATTATAATAGTGAGAATTTTTAAAGCATCAATAAATTAGAAAATGAAAAGAATAGAATGAAATATCAAGGTCAAATAATAATGATCCTGCAGCATATTTTTAAACTGGTATGTAATCCCCTTAGGGCAAGAATGATGACTGTATAATGCAAAGCACAACAGCTCCAGTGGGCCTGCTCATAGTCTCTTGATGCTACTGTAATATAAGTATTAAATAATTCAATACCAATAAAGAAACTGCAACGATAGAGGGAAGCAATTCTCAGCAGCTTAAATTGAAGAGGGATGATTAAATATTGAGGTTGGCAGAGAAAGTACAAATGCTGTACATTTCTGTAAAGATTGCAAAATAAAACTACTGGAAGCAAATTCCCTAATGTGTATGGGATATTGACATTCTGATCCTCAAATTGGTGTGATTAGCACAGCGGCCACTTTAGTTGGTTTTGGGGCAGGGATGGGCATCATGTCTCAACATGGACTGTGCTGGCAAGGGTGTTGCAATCCAATTGCATCAGGAGGAGTGTACATGTTCCCCATCCCAGTGAAATGTAACAAATTTTGCCTTCCCATTCTAATAAACTTTGAAATATTCAGCTAGCAGCTGGTTGAATTCCAGTCAAATGAAATAAGTGCCAAGTCCAGTATCTCATTTTTGAAGATATGTACAAGAGAAGAGGTGCCGAGGGATGGAAGAAGCTGAATGCAAGTGGCTTGAACTTTAATGGAAATAATATGTTGGATTTTACATGAATTCTCTTGGATTTTTGATCCCTGTCAAATAACTGTCATATCTTTTTAGTTTTTGTTATAAAAATATCTCTGAAAAAAAGTTTGATGACTCTACAGTTCTCTACTTCTTGCATTTTATTTTTGCACTTGTGATTTTGGAAATATTCTGCATTTTATGTGCTGTGGTTGAATTGTCTTGTAACTATTGGTAACGGGTGATTTCCATGTCAGTAGAGCAGTGTGTTCCTTCAGAAATTTACTTAAAACTTTCAAGGAGCTATCCAAGGTATTGAGTTTATTGTTGTGAAAGGGTTGAGTACCTATGAGGCCTACTTTAAGATTTGCATTCAAACTCAGCAGATTCACAGCCCATGTAACAGGGACACATCTCTGTTACTCTCAACATTCTTATTTCATCTCAGACTTGATCTTGAAACGTTTTTGTTTGATTATTCATTTTATTATGAGGATAAGTGGATAGAAGGAAAACTTTGTATGTTATCCCTGAATCAATTGGAATAAAGATAGGATATGGATGTAAACTAATTAATAAATAATTGAGGTCTAATAACCAATTAAAATTTCTAAAAGAAATACTTTGACTTTGTACAGGTTTTTATTTGCAAATTATGCAAATGAATGAATGAAAGAAAATGGTGCTTGCTATTACTACCCTAACATATATTTGGGAATCAGTAGTATCATTATGCTTTAGAAAAGCATTGTATGCTTTAAAGGGGAAAACATGAAATAATCTGCCTGGCTGGTGATTCCTCTTCAGCCGCAAGAAGTGCTACATACAATTGACCCTGGATCAGGAGCTGGCACTGGGCCTCACTGGTCATGGCTACAGATATCTGCCACCATATATGTTTTTATTCTCATATTTCCTTGCCATTAATTAAACCCCTTCCTCAAAGACACACTGCTGGTAGTCTCTTGGAGCTGGTGTCATAGATTGGTCTACTTCCATGGTATTTACTTCTCTAAATAAAAGTCTAATAAAGAGTCCACATTACCCAGCAACATCACCCAGCAAGCTTACAAAACTACTCACAAAATATTTATTGCATCTTCTTATCAGACAGGTCCAATGGCACACAGCTCTAAATCTTTTTGTCTGTCCATGTCCTCCTCTCTTTTTCAATATTTTCCTTTTCAGTCCTCTTTCCCCAGCCCACCCTCTAATGTTACATTCTTCCCAATTATCTGGCTGTTTGATATAAAATGCTCTGCATTGTTTCAGCCTCCCCCATCCTTCTTGCAATGTAGAAGCAAATAATTTAGGTCTTTAAGAGTAGGGCCCTGTTTATTCCTTGCTCTTGTCTATCCTAGTTAACGAAAGAAAGATATAGATATAGATATAGACACTATGCATGGTTAGGTCCAGTCGGAATCTTCATAATTTGGATCAAATTCAGATCAAATTCCTTTTTGATTTCGAATTGATTTGGGAATCCGGAAGTATCCTTGCCCTTTTGAAGCCACTGTCGCCATCTTTGCTCCAACTCAGGAAGTGATTAGGAAAAGACCCAGCATTTGGAGGCAAGCAGCAGCTTGCATGGTGGGTTGCTTGCCTCCAGCCAATGAGGGAAACCATCTCGGGAGAGGCGGGGTTTCGGCATGGCAGCCGGGGACGTGAACAGGAAGCGACTAGGCAGCTTGGGTGGAAAAGGTGCCACACCACTGCTTTGCAAGGGAACAACCTACCTAGGGAATCTAGTAAAATTCCCCCCATGTTTTCCTGAATGGGCTGGGATTTGGAGGAGAAAAGGAAAGGGGAAAGGAAGAGAGATAAGGAAAGAGGAGAAGGGAAGGGAGAAAAACAGCAGGAAATATGTCAGTTTAAACCAGTGTGGATAGATTCCTTTCCTTTCTCTCCTGTGTCAGTTTAAACCAGTGTGGATGGGATGGATCCGTGTCAGTTTAAACTAGCATGGATGGATTCCTTTCCTTTCTCTCCCGTGTCAGTTTAAATCAGTGTGAATGGAATAGATCTGCGTCAGTTTAAACCGTGTTAGTTTAGACCAATGTGGATGGATTCCCTTCCTTTCCTTTCCCAGTGGAAAATAACTTCTAGGCTAATTTTATTGACATTTATACTATACTTTTCCATAAAATATCCACAGTGATAAAGTGGCAGGGATTTCACAATAACAGCAGCAAAATGATATTTAAACATTTAAACTTGCATTTTTTAAAAGATCAAATAAAGTAGGTCTTATTTAGCTCATCTTTCTGTATATAGTTTCCTTATTCCATGGCTAGTCATCAAACGGGATATTAAATTGGACACTGCCTTTTCTTTGAAGAAGAGTTTATTATTTATTTATTTATGGTATTTGTACCCCGTAGCTTCTCACCCCCACAGGGGGACTCAGCACGGCTTACTTTTGCAGCACTACAGACCACACCACCACAGTACAATATAAAAATACACCATATAATCAACATCATTAAAAAGCATTAAAACCATCACATTAAAAACCACTTCATACAACCATAATTAAAGCCATCAAGTGGAACACATTGTCAGTCCAGTCAAGTCCAAAGTGTCAATCACATTGGGCACTAAAAAGCATTATTTATTTGTTTATTTAAATTTTTTGTACCCCGACCTTCTCACCTCCATGGAGAGACTCAAACCGGCTTACAGCAAAATTCAATGCTATACAAATTTAAAACATCTTAAAACAGCATATTAAAATACATAAAAACAGAAATACATAAAAACCACATTGCCATTAAAACCACATTCAACTCGGTCTATAAAAGTGGTCACTCATAATCACAATCTTAAAATTCATATTATGTTTGTTTTGGGCGTAATCACTCTTGCACATATTTTGTCAACCTGTTTGGTACTAAAGGCCCTCTGGGAAAAACTGGGTACTCTTAGAGGTATTTCTTTATACCAGTCTGTAGTCAGCTATAGCGAGGCATTTCCAGTAGTAGTTTGTGGCTTTCTTGTCACTGGGGCAGTGAATTCAATCCAGGTTTTGAAGCTGCGGGCTTCAATGTGTACAGTGTCTTCATTCCAAATTCTTGTTTGCTGTTTGAACGTGTTGGCCCTAGGGGAAGAAATTATGAAAAGGTATGGAAATCTCTTATGTTATTCAAGTGGAAACTATTTAGTGAGCTTTCAAGGAGGTTCCATAAACATAATGCAGCATATGAAATCACAGAACCGTAGTTTTTAATCCATTAAAAATGTCTCAGAGCAACTAAGAGAGAATACTGATTTTGTGTTACAGCTGCAAGGCAAGTGAAAATCTTACATTAATTAATCTTCACCCACATTGCCAATGACTATGTTCTAAATTTTTCCTGATGTAAATTGCATGAACATCATGAAGTAGGTGCTAACATGTTGATTACCAACAATTTTATTATGCTGAATCAGAACAGAAATTATTACTTTTGAAAACTCAAGTAACTGCATCAGATGAACAGCAAATATTGCACTTTGTCATTTTCAGAACGAATACTTTGATTTTACAGGAACTGTAATGAGCTTACGTCAATTAATAATAATTTTATAGCATTTTAGGTTAATACCAACATTAATCGATTGCTTAATTTTATAATGTTGTAAAATGATTACTGTCTTCAGATATATACAAATGTGTATGCTTATCCATTCTATTATCACATTATGTGTTACAGTCATCCAACATATACATTGTATTCCAGTGATCTGCAATAGCATAAAACAAGTTAGCAAGCTTTGAATATTCTCAAAAAAAAATGTAGGGTACTATTGGAAACTTGTGAAAATAGCATATATGACAACTCATTTACCTGCCCTACCTTTTGCTTGCCTGTCTGTTCTCAACAGCAAGTCAATAAAATGATTAGAGCTGCAACCTCACAAAATGTATACCCTTAAACCACACAATCATAATGATGGGAAGGCGTCTTCCCCTGACCTTTTAAAATTACATTCAACTGTCTGGGGAATTTCGTAGTGAGGAACAGTAATAAGGTTCAATCCTTTTTGGTAGCTGGCTTTAAATTCAGCTCATCAGAAGTTGTAAGTTATCTATTCCTTTTATCTTGGCCTTGGCACATTTGGAATGCTGTAATCCATCCATCTAATCTTTTGCATGTATTTTTCTCCTCCTTCTCCCTCAGGTTTTGCTGGTGAATCACATTATGAAATCTGCAGCCATGAAAGGCCCATTTGTTGCATTCTCCATAAAAGAAATAAAAATGATAACTAAGATGGGAAGCTAAACTGGTATGTTTTCTATTGAGAGATGCTTGTTGAATTTAATTAGCTTTTGGATTTCATATCTATCCTGTATTGCAATTTTTATCATTCTGTATGATTTATGCTTCACCAGCTTTCATTTTATAAAACTTAAGTGTAGCTCTGCCATTGCACTCTGCAGAATATTAAGGAATAGGAAGGTGGGAGCAGTTATTCATGATAAATAGATTTCCTTTTGGTGTTATTGTGGGATTTAAAATGTGGTAGATGCAATGGCCCAGTAAGTGAATCACCTGAGAAAGATTCACAAACAAAGATCTATTCCGTAGCCTATTATTTTTCAGCTTCAAGAAGCAGGAAGGAAAACAGAAGTTAAGGGCACATTTATCACATGATAGTACAATTATAAAAGAAAGAAGATTGCTTTATATTCTGCCTAGTGAATACTCTTGCATTCCAGCAAGAGGAAGCCATGCAGAATAGATCCATGCAAACATATTCTATACGTAATGTTGGTGTTATATTGGATGCATATGTTCATCTTGTTAAACACTCAAATCCTATTGAACTTAAATCAGGTTGTGCAATTAAATCCCAGAACAATATGAAAATAATGTGTTATATTACTGTTCCAAGAATCCAAAATAGCTACCATTAATCATTCAAAATAGTTATTTATTCATTTTAATTTTAAAATAATAAGTAGTAACTTCCCCTGATCTAACATCTATCCATCCAAAGGCTGATGAAAACACCATTCATTTGTGTTCCAATCACTGACAGAATTGATCTTCTTCTTCCAATGCAAGAGATGTCTGGTAAAGTAGTTGGGATGGGATTGCAGTACTGGCAATAATGTCCACAATCCTTAATAAATAGCTATTGTGAATGTGGAACAGCTACTACATTGAGTCACCTGTAAATGTTCTGCTTAGCTGTAAGGTCGCTCCAATATCTTGAAGAATCACGCAGAGTCCTCTGGTCGGTCCAACAAGTTTTATTAAAGGATCAATACTTTTAAAGTCAAAGCACCTTTCCTTCACCCACACTTCACTTATATATTAAACCCCCTCCCCTCCCTTCACCGGCAATGTCCAGGAAAGTTGCATCACTTCCCTCTGACTCAGCAGAACCCCAGGGGATTACATCATCCCATGAGTCATCACCAATGTCCAGGAAAGTTGCATCACTTCCTACTGACTCAGCAGAACCCCAGGAGATTACATCATCCCATGAACCAGCAATCCCTCCCAGGCTTGCATCATCCACCGCTGCTCAGCCAGCGTTTGTTTTGGCTACGTCAGATTGCGAGTCTCGCGGGCTCCCCAAGGCCGCGGGGATCCACATCTGACACTTAGCTATGGTCAGGCAACATCTCCTATGAGATCTTAGAGGTTAAGTAGAGTCCATCCTGCTTAGGACTTTGATAGAATCATCAATGAATACCAAGTGCTACATTTCAGAGGAAGTAAATTGCAAACTATCTCTAGTATTGATTTGAATTTTGCAACTCGATTATTGTAATGCGCTGTACATTGGCCTACCCTTGTCGGCGATCCGGAAACTCAAGCTGGTGCAGAACGCTGCAGCACGTCTGCTCTCGGGAGCATCAAAATCTGCCCATGTGACTCCACTCTTGCGCGAGCTGCACTGGCTTCCTATTGAATTCCGGGTCACCTTCGAGGTGTTAGTTTTAACTTTCAAGGCCTTATATGGTTTGGGGCCAGTGTACCTGAGGGAGTGGCTTACCCCTTATGTGCCCAGGAGATCACTGCGCTCAGAGGGGCTCACTCTATTGGGTGTGCCGGGCATTAAGGTCTATAGACTTGCTAGCACGCGGCAGAGGGTGTTTGCCGTAGCTGCGCCAACCCTGTGGAACACCCTCCCCGAAGAGCTGCGAGCCATCTGGGACTTAATGCCGTTCCGTAGAGCCGTAAAGACCTGGCTATTCAGACAGGCATTTGGTCCATAACCAATGCCGTGTTATCAGCATCCTGTTGTGTTGCTGTCAGCATATTCCTACTGCCATTGCAGTTCTACTGGAATTTGATTTGAACTGGGGGTTTTATCTGGTTTTATTGCATTTTATGTGGTCATCTGTTTTTAACTCTGTAAACCGCTCTGGGCTCCAGAGAGAGCGGTATATTAAGTCGAACAAATAAATAAATAAGTAAAATAAATAAACTGATGTGGGTCTGTTCCCATGTTGGTCACGAAGCAGCTGACTGATGTTCTTACCTCTCTCTTAAATATATCTTTGGCATGAGAGGAGATGGCCACAGGTTTTTGCCTGTTGTACTGCAGATTGCTCATAGGCGGGGTGAGAACATCAGTCAACAGCTTCCTATTTAATAGGTGAACAGATCTCCATCAATTGCACTGACCACTGTCCAATAAGCGGGAATTTAGGGAAGGTTGGTTGGTTGCTCTGGGGTCAATGCAGTTACACAACTACTGTGGTTATACATTTGTAGCAGCTCAAAAGAACCAATGATATTTTATGCAAAATATGTATAGACACATTCTCCCCATCAAACTAAGTATTAAGAAATACATCATATTTTTTCAATGCAACCCCTCCATACTTCTTTCATGCATCTCTTCCCTCCCCATTGCACACACACATGCATATTTTACACTCCATTAGTGAGAAAACTGTAAAAGTTATTCATCCTCACAAGCTTGAATGAAATTGTCAAAGATTTACATCCTTGTTTTGAAATGAGCTGTCATCCATCAATGTAAGAGTTTTGTTAAATGCTTGAAAAGTAGTCCAATTTCTGTTAGGGAGAAGGCAAGCCTCATGGATCTTGTTTGCTTTTCATTTAGGACACAGCTGTTAGTTCAAGTGTTTGACCTGGATGTTGTCCCTAGGTTAATAACACCACATTGGCTCTGAATATGGTCACATCTCTGCCAAAGCTAAGCAGTTCAAAATCTGACTGATATAAATGAGAAAACCACAGATCAGTAGGACTCTTTCTAACAACTGAGGTTTCAACTACATATTCATTTCATCGTTTCTAAGAATAGTTTCACAATTTTGTCAATTATGCCATTAATGCTAAACTTGTGGTCTGAATACCATTCACCAATATGGGGTGCTCCTTGATGATGATGATAAATAAGTAATGTATTTGATTTGGTGGTGCAACAGAACTAGCAAAGTTGATACCATTACCGACACATTATTGGGAAACATTTAATACCTATGTATTCTCTGTTTTTATTGGCTAGGTATGATTTTAGTCTAGGGACTCTGAAAATGTTTCAGTGAAACTGAACAATTTGAAAACAACTGAGAAAATGTCCAGTAGTAAACAGAGAGCAATATCCATGATTTTGTGGTGATGTGACTTGGTCACTATTATGAAGGAACAAATAATAAAAATTTTAAGGGAATTGTGCTGGTTTTGGAATGTGGCACTGTGAGGAAAGTTCAGTCAATAAGGACAGCAAGGCAAATAAATACGCAACTGGCAAGACCAGTGTTTTTTGGTTGTTATAAGAAATTCCAGGGAAATATGTACTATTTGACTAGCTCTAGCCTATTGGTATAAAGAGCCATCCATGCTAGTGTGTCACCACGTCTCCTACTACTGGAACAATTTGTAAGTACATTGCATTGAGTCATTGTGATCTTTCAACATTTATATTAGCAAAATCACAAACTTTATCAGTTTGATGCATGCCAATATGCCCACAGAGACCTGTGCATCAAACATTTATGAAAGTATGAATATGACATATAGAGTCTATTGGCTGCCCTAGCTCAGTATTGCATCACCTGATAGGTACAAAACTTGAAAGATCTCAAGCAGAAAATTAACCCTTTTCAATGAGGATGTAAAAAATATTCTCACATTTTCTTAGACTTCAAATCAATGACCTATTCAAGAAAAAATCAATCACCATGATTTTTTCTTTTGCACATGAGAACTTTTGTGTGTGAACATTTCATGTTTTATACAAAAAGTGCATTGTTCTTTAAAAAAGATACTGTTTTATGTGAAAATGTTAATGTTCTAAAACAGCATAGAATGACATTGCGAGACCCACCTCCAAGGATGATTTAAAAACATACAGGGAATTACTTATCAGAAATAATGGCCAATGGGCATTGAGAGGGAAAGATAAACTGGGTAGAATGCCATTAAAAAAAATAAAAATATTGCAAAATTATTGTAATCTTGTACTTCAGGAAATAATCTTTCTGTGGCTTATCTGCAACAAAAATACTTGAAAAGTTACTTTTATTTTCAGCAATTCTACCTAGAATCTTTACTTAGAGTAGACCCACTAAACCAACTGGATTATAGAAGTATTAGCTTACCATTGTTCAAAAGGCTGTGTATATTGTGAGAAATTTTGGGGAAGCCTTAACACAATTTTCAGACAAAACTCCAGAAAGGTAGAAAATATACATTTCCATTTTTCCCCATTTTTTCCCAATTTTCACAACAAAGCAAGAAACGAAGTGAACATTTACACCTCTAGTACATCTGGACAAAGATGCAAATTTGTGTCTTCATTGCAAAGTTCATGCATGCTTCATTGGACTTTTCATGTACGTAGATTTTTCATGCATCTTAATTCATTTTCCATGTACCTGCAGCCATTTTTATTATAATGGATCATATTATAATTTCAAATGTTTTTATAACTCTGAAAGGATAGCACTGTTTAGTTAGGCTTATACAAAAGTAACAAGATAGCACATTTCTGTTCATTTTTCTAATTAGGCCACCAATACAAAATCAGTCTTTACTATTGTTGCACCAGCATATTGACTATAAAGTTACATCAGCCCTGGAGAGAAGCGGATACACTGAATGCACTGTGGAATACATCAGGGCCGGACACAAGAGATGAAGTTGTTAGAGATCAAGCTGTAAAACTTCCAGTAGAATATAATCTCATTTCCAAGATGATTGCCTTCTCTAAGGAGCCTGATCTCTCATAAAACAGAAATAGTATCATCAAATAATATTCACAAAGTAAATGGTCCATGTTTTTGCATGCTGCCTTCCTTCATGATAATCTCTTTATCATCTAAACTGTGTTATACTATTAAAGAAAATGAGCCTTGATGCAGAGGAAATCAAGAGTCCAATTATATTCCTTAGTGAACCATGACTTTAAAATTATGTTTTTGTCTCTCTTTCTTTAAAAATAGGTTTTTTCTCTCTTCTGAGATTGCAGTAAACATTCATTAGACCACACTGATCATATAAATAAGATTCATGGTAATACCTTGTGCCTCTCATTGGATTGTACATTATACCCAGAACAAGAAACAAACTATTCAGGATCTATTTAGTATTCTCTCCCTCTCTCCCTCCCTCTGATGTAGAAATGGCCATGTGCAGAGTGTCTTTTGCTTCCCTTTCAGCAGCCACCACTCACCATCTGAAATTAGGGCCAAGAGCTTTTTGATATTACTTCACCACTGGCTTCAGGCCCAATATTTCTCCTTTAAGGAGTTAAAGAACACAAAGCAAAAAGTTATTGAAAAAAAACCATGAGAAATGGAAAATATAGCATGCAGAAAGGCTAAATCAGTTTTGATCATTAGATTGGACTTGATATTAGTGTTCTGATGTTCTTACTTTAAGATTCAGTAGGATTGAAATTGGTACAGTTATACCCACAGTCAACATCAAAAAGCATAATGTTACTTAGCAGCTTTGTTTACTCTCAGGCCTTCTCAAGCTATACATCTAGGAGCAGATATAAAATAGGGATCAAAAAGAATGTTGTAATATTCAGTAAGCCCCACTATGAAGAGAAATACATTTTGTTCAACCTGTCACGCATAACAAATGAATCATTTTGGGATATTTTGGGTGAACTTTAAAGAAAATCTGCACATGACTTTGAATGTTTATACCTGTGCAAGGCTTGCATGGCCTTTCCAAAAATAAAGCATATGCTGGACAATGTGCATATTTTAAAATGCAAACAGTTGCTATGAATATAGTTGAAAATAATATGAAAAACTCATTGTAGTCAATAGAAAAAGTTGTGCAAATTAGGGCAAATGTGTTTAAATTAAGATAAATTAATTTAAACTGAAAAAAAATCAGCACAGGAAAAAATATCCAGTACATAACAGGCAAATTGCCATTGAGAAATTTTCATTTCTCTAGTGTTGATGCAAATAGCTTTCTCAGAGTTATTATGAGAAGAAATGCACCCCACTTTGAGAATAGGACCATTTGCAGAGCTTACAAAACATTGTACAGAAATAAATAGGATAAAATAATATCTCTGTTTTAAAATGGAATGATGACAAGACAGACAATTGAAAAAATACACACAAATACTAGTCAATGTGTATATTAGTTAAATGTACAAATAAAGGTAAGAACTAGGAGCACCTATTAAGAACTGTAAGAAATTAGTGGGAGGACTAAAATGTATATTTTCCCCAATGTATATATATTTTTGAGGGAAGAGCTGCATTGCAAATTTTGGAGAAGTGTGAATAATGAAGGATCAATGCATTTCCAACTGCATATTGGTTTCAGAAGTGAAAATTAGATAGGTGCACATTCCTGTATGAACAGAATGAATTTCCCCCATAACTATTGCTGGATATAATTTGCATGTATAAACTTCCAGGGTCAGTCCTCAGTAGCTTGGATTAAAAGGCCCAGGGCTAAAGAATACACTTACATGAAACCTTGAAGAATTTAGCTATTACACTTCTACAGCCCTTCATAAATGTGATTCCAGAAGATTTTCATCATGCTATAGTTAAAAAATGGAAATTATGATATAAAACACAGTAACAGAAAACTTTTTGGACAACTATTCTGAGAATCCCTAAAGTTTCAAGCCTGTGTGTGTGTGTATAGAGAGGTAATTTAGTGGTTACAAAAGAATACCACAACACCTGTTGAAAACACTTTAAAACTGTGTTAATACACTTTGACAGAAATCAGACTAAATCGATAAACTTTGGTGGACACTCAGGAGAGAAAATCCAGTCAGCTCCATAATGCATCCTATGTATGTTTTCATAACTTTAAGAGTTGAAAACAACCTTTCATTTGTAGCTATTGATACTGGCAATGTTGCAGAAATCTGAAGAGCTATCTTCACATTCAGAAAAAAAGGCTATCACAGGCAAGATATGCTTCCAGTGCATGTGATGGTTTTTCTGCAGGTGTAATGTTTTCCCATTTTCTACACCACAGGTCAAACTCTTCCATCGGTGTGTCATTATCTTGAAGACACTCGATCAAGTTAGATTTTAAATGGCTACAATTAATAGGGAGGAACACTTGCAGTTATTGAACTACTTCTCTGTACCTTGTAAATCTTTCTTGAAGCTGATTGCAGAAAAAGTCCAGAAATAGGATGTACATGTTGGTGTTGGTGAAGTTGCCTGGATGTTGCTTTAACAAGTTTGTCCTGAATAGATGCTAGGAATTCTAACTTCTCCACCCATAGACTCTTGTTGTGTCAAAGAGCTCCTAAAATTTTTTTCACAGATTTTATGTACATCCCTGGCTTTTTCTAAGAGACTGTCAACATGTTGCAGACTATAGAAAGTGTCCATATCTATTCTTTGTAATGTTTTGCTAAGCTGAAGGGATAATGACAGAAGCTTTCTTAGGATGTGCGTGGTTACTACAAATTCAGCATTCAGAACAGCAGAAAGAAGTCTGTTGTATAGAGGACTCTTTTTCAGTTCTTCAAGTGTTCTCACCATCAGCACTATACAGTTCAACAAAACATAAAACCGCATCATGTCACTCAACTCATTGGCATCAGGTTGTTTGCGCTTGATTCAGCGAAATGGCTTTTAAATATTTTAACTCAACAGCTCCAGCCTGATGCTCTGAAGAAATGCCGCAAGTCTTTGCTAAGGCTAGATTTAGTGAGTGAGCACTGCAATGGATGTAGACATCTACTGGATACTTCTACAATATAATTGGCAGTGCACCACTAATATGACCACTCATATTAGCAGCTCCGTCATAACCTGTGTCCACACAAGTATTGCATGTTCAGCCAATTTTCTTCCAGTGTTTTCAAAAAATGCCTACAAGTCATCCACCTGTCATATCACTTATCTACAGAAAGCCTATAAAGTCTTTTCTTATTCCTGTATCTTCAACATCAAGAGAACTATGTCTGTTCTGATGTACTTACATCGAAAATTTCATCTGCCAAAACAGAGAAATACTGTGATGCATTGCATATTTCAACAATTTCTGGACTATATTGTCATCACAAATGTCTATTAGTTCATTCTGAATTTGAGAAGTAGTATACTGATAATTCATAGCTGCAGTTTCGAGATTACTTTGAGGCCAGTGTGTCCTGATCTGGCATGAGATCTTAACAAGGGCCTGAAATTTCTATCATTTTGCAAAAGTTATTTACAGGTAATAGGTCCTCTTAAAGCGAGTTCTTCTCAGCCACAAAGGACAATAGTTTCCACAATTGTCAGAAGTTTCTTTCTGTTTTCTTCTTCTTCTTTCTTCTTCTTTCTTTTATCATGATGACAGGTTACATCAAGACATTTTTCACTATGAATTAGCAAAAGGTTTTCAGCCAAGAATAAGTTGTTCTGTTTTTGGAGACTTGTATTGCATCTTTCCATCACACAAATGGTTTAGCAACCAATTCACCAAGTCTGATGACCACCTTTACCCCCAACTCCGCCTCCAAACACCATACAGTACTTACAGAGTGCATCTTGTACATGAAATGAGTAGGCTAACCAAGGAAATATGTTGGACCATTTGGGTTAAAAACTTAAATGCCTCCTCTTATCCACAGGAAATACATATCCTAGCAATGGAATCACTTGGTCATTAGAAACAGTCTTGTTCATATACAGTAAATTCCGAGGTCTAACAATGACATGGCTTCTTGTCTTTGCTCCATCTTTTCTTTGGCAGGGCTTGGATTAGATGAACCAATGGTAGACACCTCTATTTCCATAGTTTCCATCTGCAATCCAGGTCAAATCCCCCCCCCCCCCGCAGTCTTAGGCTTTGCCTGCCTGCTGCAGGTGGGTCAACTTGGCCTGCTGCTATTGCAATGTAAACTAAGATAAAGGTAAATAATGATAGTGTGAATACATTATCAACATTTGGTTGAGATATTATTTATTTATTTATATCATTTATATTCCGTCCTTCTCACCCGGCAGGGGACGCAGGGCGGATCACAATGCACATATGTTTGATACAGGCAAACATTCAATGACATAGACATACAACATATATAGACAGATACTCAGAGGCAATTTAACATTCCAGCTTCTGGCCACCAGGGGGAGCTGTCGCATTCCTTCATTCTTTTTCATACTTCCTGGAGATTTTATGGCCTCCTAAATCAGTTAAATTAGCCTCCCCACAAAGTGGTACCTAAATTTCCTACTTGACAGATGCAAAGGTTGACAACGAGCTACATAATTTGGTCGAGAGCTCACCCTGACCCGGGCAGGCCTTGAATTCATGACCTTCTGGCCAGTAGAGATCCTATACAGCTGACTCCCAGTCAGCTGCACCACAGTCCTGACATTGCTTGCAGTTTGGAAGGGATTCTATTTTTTCATAGACGTAGCATGGGAATTTAGTTTACCAGTTAAAATTCATGAGTAAACCAGGTTTTTTTAACCTAAAAATTTTGCGGGTGGTTTGAACTCCTAAACCATATGTCATAAATAAATAAATAAATAAATAAATAAATGTCAGACTGAAAACAATTGTATGTGTTAGTGGGGAGCAAAAAATGGAGCATTTTTACATGTGCTAAAGATAATAATTTGCTTAGGAAATTTTAATTTTTTTCTGTTATCTGCATTTTAGTATTTACACAGATATAGAGACAGATGTAATGATAAGGGGCAATCATCAAATTTTTTAAAACTTTGAAGATAATCATAACAATTAGAGCATTATTTTAGGATGGTACTTATTATTATAACCAACTATGACTGGTTCCATCAGTAAATCAATAGTAAACACAGTTCGTTCAATAGTTCTGCTCTAGTTGGAACTCACAATATGATTTAGATCTAGTTGTATTAGCCAGAGAATGTTACCAGAAACTACTTAGGATATTCATTATTTAGTTTTGTAGCTGCAGCACAATTTTCTAATGTCATTGTTAATTTTTAGCCTAACCAATCTTTACAATCAGTGAAGATTGGAAAAATGTTGGAATTGGAAAAAAAAATGTTGGAATTGGAAAAAAAAGTTGCTATTCAAACTTTTGATCCAGAAAACAAAAACAAAGCCAAAAAATGCTCCTAGGAGATACATGTGGCATTGCAAATTAATACCACAGAAAAGAACCAAACCATTTTCTTCATTTCTCTCTCTCTCTGTGTGTGTGTGTGTGTGTGTGTGTGTGGAGAGAGAGAGAATGAGATTGCTTCACCATCTTAGAAAATAATGCAATTCAGTCTGAGGAGAATTACTGCCTAGCAGATTCTATTTATCTGTAGCTTAAAAAGCAGCTGCGTTTTTTGTAAAAACCAATGAATGTGGCAGTCCTACTTAAAGGTGAAAGAAAAAGAACACCCCTTGTTTTGTAATAAGGGGATTTTCAATTTAAAAGCGTGAGAGGGCCTGTTGTGTGAAGTATGGTTATTACATTCACTGTATTCTATCTCTCCCACCAGGAGGCTAATAATGAAGGAGTCCGTAAAGGAGGCCAGTGCCACCAGGGTTATCTCCGAGCTCCAGATGCTGGATAAGTTGATGGCGGCAGAATCGCTTTTGGATGACATTCAGGTCTGAGTGATGATTTAGAGAAGAAAAGACCATTCTTCCCGAGGTAAACAGCCCATTTCATCTGTCAGCTGTTACGTATTGGTCTAAAATATGTTTATATAGATATCTATAAAGTTCACTTTATCACTTTCAGGTTTTCCTCTTTCTGTGCGACAATAAGCTTTCAGCAATACATCCCTGAGTCAAAAGATCTGGTCTGTGGCCAGCGACACCAAAGAGGAGGCTTTGAAGGAATGGTCAGGTCCACTTTTAATCATGAGAGAGAAATTGCCTGCATGGAGTCACCAGAAAATTAAAATAAAATAGCATGCCGACTGTGCTTAATTCCAGCAAATGCTAAGGGAAATAAGAAATGGCTTCTCCAGGTGACTATCTTAGGATGTTATAAATGTATGATTGTTTGATCATATTTGGAACCATGAATTTAATATACGTGGAAAGGAGCATATTTCCAGGCTAAATGGCAATCAGGACATTTGTCAGAGTGTTGACAGATCAGATATCTTCTTTACTGCTGTTATTTTATGGTAATGAATTTCATCTATGCAAATCTGCCCAAACAGTTACTGAAAGGTTCTCAGGGTGGAAGACTTAATAAATGTGTGTGTCTGAAAGCATCTTGTATGTAAATATATGTGTGTCTTTGTATGCGTCCTTGCTTCTCTGTGGTAATTTTTATCTTTCATAGCTTACATTTTTCGAAGGGAGTTTTTTTTGAGACACCTTGGGATTTCAACGCTTCCTAAAACAAGTTAAATATATGACCTTATTTAACTTGGTTTCTGTGACCAAAATTTAATTTCCAATACATGTATGCTAAGGAAATGAAAATGACATACATGGCAATGCATTAAGCACTACTGTTTGGGCCATTCAGAAAAATTACAGTTTCAGTGAATTAAGCCTGAGAATTTCAGGAGGGGAGGGACCCAATTTCCCTTTGTTCTGCCACATAAACAAACACACAATCAAAACAGGTCTTCTGAAATTGTAACACATCCTCCTTTCAATGCTATTCTTTTTTTCTTTTTGCCAGTTCTGCAGGCTCATTGCTAAAAAGGGGAAAAGAATAATATAAAATTGGATTCAGTGTTTTCTCCCTGCTGAATGTCCCAGCTCTTTGCTTTCTCCTTTTGAATTCAGGCTGTCAGCCAACAAGGGAGTGCAGCCGAGACAAACAATTTCTTTTTTTCACAAATAAAGACAACCATGCAGAGCAAAGACACTGAAGGAAACCCAGAAACCAAGGCTATAATTCTCAAGAAGATCCAAAGAATGAAAAGATCAAGCTGGCCAAAGGCCAGTTTTTAGAACATGGATTTTATTTGGCTGAGCAAAAGCACAATAGGAAAAGAAAATACTCCCTTCCTTCCTCTCTTATTGAAATAAAACCATATTGCATTATGTTAAGGTTCCCACATATCTCAGCAGTGGGATAGCACTATGCTAATGCCTTTTGGTTATTTCAGGGGAAAGGAGACTGACCCACAACTTTCTGAAATCCAAACTGAATTAGGAAAATTGGATACAAGTGGGCCAAAATGGGCACTTTACACCCTGATGATTCCCATAGAAACATTTTACTTAGATACACTTAAGTCCCCTGTTGAAATAAGTGGATGTAGACATTCTTAAATTTTAGTAGATCAAGTCCACTTTCTGCTAATTTCACAATGTTTGCGTTGATAAAATGGAAGACAACTATTTAAAAACTTCAGCTTAACTAGCTGTACTCTCACAAAACTAGCCATGTGTGAACTTCTTAGGGATGTATGTACTAATTGGATAAAACAACATCTTTAGATATGACATGGTATGTTCATTCAATTCTGTGCCTTACAAATGGATGTTGTGATCCATAAATTAGTTGTGTAGACTGGTACACCCAGAATGAATATATTTCTGCATTCTGGTTGTCTTTGCCAGATCAGGACAGCTACATGGAAAAGAAGACCACTTAAGGCTGCATATATTCAATGTGCATTGGTTATTCTATGATGGCTCCTTTTCTTCTGAGGTTATTTGCTTGATTTTCATTTCAAAAAGGTACAGAATGGAATGTGTTTCATTGTCCATGTAAAGTAGAGACCTACCTAGATCCAGTTAGTTGCCCAACTACTGTAAACCCATTGAATTAATTGCTGAGCTGCCTACTCTAAGTAGAATTGCAGGTGCATTTAGATCAAGTAACTGAGATCAGGCAAAATTTGTATCCCAATTAAGCTCAATATTTATCACCTGATGAATGAGAGCTTATAAAGGGAGAAATAAATAGCTGTATACATTTTATACATATCACTTAAAACAGACCTTTACCTAAATACATACTAGAAAATTTGGGAGTGCATTAATCTGGACCCAGTTAAGTGTTTATTTGCCCCACAAAAGTGCAATTTGAGATTAATGAATATATAAATAAGAGTTTCATGTGCAGTCTGTAAATCATTTGCATGTTTTATGCATGATCATTTAATTTATTTATGTTCTTCCTTTCATTTATCAGTTTCTTGCTCTCACTTATCCTAACCATATTGTGCAAGATAGGAATCAGGATTTGATAGGCAGTCAGAGAATAGTAACAGAAAAATACAATTGAAGAGACATTCAAGAACAAACGTTAGCTGAAAATTAAAATCAGTACTAACATCAGGGTTATTTTGCTAAGGTTCGCATTAGCTATCTTAGTTAAAAGTCTTGATTTTTAGTCTTGTCGTACTTTGGATATTGCTTCTGAAAGCTTTGAATTTAAGTTTTATTGACTGTCTCCATGACCCAAGAGACATGTATTCCAGCCTGGCCAATTAGCAGCATCAAGAATACTAATTTCAGATCTAGGTTAGGGTTTTCATTTCAGGACCTATGGAGTCCTAGTGTGATTCTGAAAACTACTGTATACTTTCTTTATTGTCTAATATGATTGTAGAGGAGATAGTGGAGTTATCATAGACTGAGATCCTTTAAGATGCAGAGTGAGGTTTGCCCTCTAGAATGTTTCTGACCTTTGACTTTTGCACCATTGTGCTTTCATTCTCATAGGAACATCTCTGTAACAATCTGAGATGCTGTAGTCTGTCTACAGTGCTGTTGTCTTAACTTGTCTGATTACCCTCCCCAGCAAATCCATGTTTCTAGTTACCCCTCCTCAGGAGCTTCAGTGAGAAAGTGTGAACAGAGTTTTAGAAGTTTCCAAAGCAATTGTCTTAGTTCTCTTGTCTTTCGTATGTGTCCAAAGATGTCTGTTTCAGTGCTATTTTCTGTGGCGTCCTGTCTATTTGGTGAATTCCATGGTTGTGTGTCATGCCTGTCCCCAATCCGTCTAGCTAGCAACCTATCTGAAGCCTAAATTGCTGCTAATTTGTGATGTAACTATTGTGGTGTGTTTTTAATCATCGAAATGTAGCTTTAAAATGTTGAGTAATGTAGCATGAAATTCTCAGTTAGTTTTGAAATGGTTGTGAAATCATGTGAAGAAAATCAGTATTGCATCTGATCAAGATAAATTCACTCTAGTGTTTTATGGCTTTTTATTCCTATGTGATAGTAATAAAGTCTCATGTAGGGATGGAAGCCATGAAATACATTGTGAAAAATCATCAACTAAGATGAGCCATCAGAATAGAGTCATTATAGTGGTTGAGCTGCTAACGATTATTGGAAAATGATGTAGTGTCTTGTTATGTTGACTTCCATGCTTGCACTGGTTATTCATTGCCTCACCTCAGATTTTGAAGGATAAGGGAAGTAGCTTCTTACCAACTACTTCATTTTAAGCCAGCATCTAAGTCATATATTTTATTACATTTTATTGTTTTGTTATTAAAGATAACACTGTGCATGAAACATTGAATTGTATTAACAAACAGCAACAAAATCTATGACATTTATGAATGGTCCAGGTTTCTTTACTCCCATACTTAGGAAGTGATCCAGTTACTGCAGTAGAAACGAAGCAACAGTTTCAATAGTTCTGCACTGCAATGATTTTACTGAAAGTGCATGTTCTCTTGTCCCAGAGATGACCTGAATTCTGGAGATTTATAGTCCTGGGCAAGGGAACAGTGACATGGGAAGGAAATGAACAGTCACACCACTGTGCTAGTCTACATGGTCTTTCTTTAATATCACTATTGACATGGCATGGGATCTAGCTATGTTTTTACACTGCCAGGATAATGTTTGACTCAAACCTGTATCTTACTGTTCATAATATAATGCCTCAATGCATACAATTGCCTCAATATTGTCTGCTAGATTTGCAGTTCTCGTTCTTTGTAGTTATTCTGATGATGATATATTTCTGGAAATAGACTAAGGATGTTAAAATTCTTTTGTTTTGGATTTGTTACCTTATTCAGAATCCTACCTTAATTTCCTTATCTTTTTCAGATTGGATGACATGGTTTGCATGGCAGTTCATGCACATTTTAATACATTTCCCTGAATGCATACATTTACTTGACTGTTTTACTTACTATACAAATGTTTATCATTTGTCTAATTTTATGTACATTTTTCTATAATCCATATTTAGCCATTTATTTTTTATTAAATGTGCAATTTTTGTAAACACTTAATTCCTCCAAAATTCACTATAATCTTCGCAAATGTGCAAATTTGCGAAGAAAAGTACATTTATATTTCTAGTAAGTCTCAGGGGGAACAAAAATTGCAATTTTGTTGTTTACCAATCTGACAAAGATCGTTTCCATCAGTAGTCTAAAATCTTTTTGCATCTACTATTGAGCTTTCTTTTTCTCTCATGATCTCTCATTCTTCAAGTAACATTTTAAAAAATCAGATTTTATTTCTGTTTTCTCATATTTTCAAAAGTTACAATTTGATCTTCTCTTTTATCTCCATTTCCCTTTCCATAATAGGTGGTTCTGATGATGTAGCACCATTGAGATAAGTAAGTGTTTCTTATTTCATAGGTCAACATAATTTAGATCTAAGTTAAATTAGGCATTACATCCATAATTGTGTCTTTACATTTGAAGAATAGCAGGACTGAGTTAACATGGTCTTGCAAAATTACCCATCTTACCTCTGGGTGGTTTGAGTGTTGGACCAGGACTCTGGAATTCCAGGGTTTGAATCTCTGTTCAGCCATAGAAACTCACTGGATAACCTTGAGATATCATGCTATCTTAGCCTAAGGCAATGTTTCTCAAACTGTGATCCTCCAGATGTTTTGGACTTCAGCTCCCAGAAATCCCAGCCAGTTTACCAGCTGTTAGGAATTGTGGGAGCTGAAATCTGAAGCATTTGGAGAAGCACAGTCTGGCCTAAGGGAAAGGCAATATCAAATCAATGGGGAAAAAATCAAGGTAAAACATTGATATCATCAGAGACAGAGACACTTAAAAGCACATGACAACAAAGTTTGTAATTTTGATATTTGTCCAAAAACAAATAACTTTATCCTCCATTTCCTCTTCCATGTCAAGAGAGTCCCACATCTTATTATTATGTCACTGTTCACAGATCAGGAAATGAAAGACAGATTGACAGAGACAGAGAGACAGAGAGACAGAAAGACAGAAAGACAGAAAGAAAGAAAGAAAGAAAGAAAGAAAGAGAGTCGCCAATCATATAGAAAGTATCTGCACTCCTTGTAAAGAGTGTGATGATGGAATTTCAGTTGGTGAGCTGAGGCTGATAGGCCCCCTTCGTTCTGTGTTGATTCAACATACTAATAAACTAATAATTAAATAATACACAGGCATTAAAAGCAAGATTTTAAATATGGTTGTTAAGTGCCCATCATTGATGTCTTTTTGGACATGTATGTCAAATGTGCCCTCCTCCACTCCCCAATATTTGGTTTGTTAAAATGTCAAGTTCATTCCATCTAGGATGGAGGTAAACTAGGAAACAGTATAAAATACCTTTGTTAGAAAAAATAACCCTGAAATATAATTATCACTGTTCTCTAAAAACCCACACCGTGACTCAGGGCTGCAGAAAGTTTTTGGTCATTGTGCATATAGGGATGAAGGATTGTGCATAAGAATTATATTATAAGCCTTCTCTCTCTCTCTCTCTCTCTCTCTCTCTCTCTCTCTCTCTCTCTCTCATGTACAGATCCTCAATATGTTCTTTTTTCTTTCTTTTTAAAATAGGCTTATTGACCAACAACAAAACATGATGAGAGCTGCTTCGTTTAAATGAATTGTGTATGCGTTTACAGACAAATGATCTCCATTGTGCCCAAGAAAAGAGTCACAACTTATGTGGTCAAGAATGAAGTCAAAAATCCTAACTGCTCAACTATTTTGCCTTTCAGTCATGAGGTTGTTTATATCCATTATAACCAGAACATAATGCTCCCTTGTAACTAGTACGCCATCTAAATTATTCTTGGAATTTGTGCCAGAAATCTCCTGTCTAACATTATCAGGTAAATAAGTTAGTTCACAGTTCTTTTTATCATTCAGACTAGTCTGATGAATATGCTAGCTAGTTACCTATATACTGAATTGACAGTGTAGAGATGGAAGTGCAGAAGCACATGTGTGTATGATGCTCTTGTTGTGTATATTTTCTTCACAGCCCATCTATTAACTACAGAGAATGGAATTGAATGTAATTCCAAAGAGAACTTGAAGGTTTTTTAAATCATAGCTAATGGGATCCCCCAGCTATTATGACCAATAGAAATGATGGCTGGAGAATGCTGAAAACCATTGTGCAAAAACAAAAATATCAAACAAAACAAAAACAACAAGTCCAAAACCCTTTTCTAGGGTTACACAACAGGGAGATATTTCCTGACTTGAACAATGCTTACAAAAATTGTTCCCCATTAATATATACCCTCCTCCCATCCCTCCCAGTACAGTGACCTCCATCCTTTGAGTCAAAGACATTGATATACATTTTTGGAAAGGATATTTTGAAGACATTAATAAACTAGGCACAGATGTATATGAACAGAGTACATTATCAGGCTAAACTGTAATCAGTGGACTTGTGTATCATTACATATCAGATCTATAAGTAGCATGGTTTCTCAAGTAAAGAAGGAGCTTGTTTCATCTTGGAGATATTAAAGAAATGGCACTAATCTTGTAAAAAGAACAGTAAACAAACTCTTTGTAAATGTTTTTGAAATTTTGTAAACATAATAATAAATACAAATTTAGAATCCTGCCTGGTTTTTATTGACAAGTTGCATGATATAATACATTTTTGTGAGATACTATCAATATCTAGAATCAATTGAAAAAATCCTTCAGATTACAAACAGATTTCACAGACTAAGGATACACCCCCTTTTTCAAGGTTCCACTTCTCCATACTCCTTGTACCACCCTGTTTCTGTCCAAACAAATGGGAAAGGTTCCTTACTTTTTGAAAGGTTGTTTGATGCCCCTGCACTGTTAAACATAAAGGCTCATTTTGAAAATGGTGCGAAGAGTTGGTAGCCACTTTGGTGATGCAAGGGAGGCAGAGGGATTCTCACATTCAAGTAATAATTTGTTACATTACAGTGTGTCTGACAGTAGCTAGTCAAGAGGAAGAAGTAAAGACCCAAAAGTTGGGTGTCTCTGGCTCCAATGCCATATTTTGCAATATATTTCCTCTTGCAAATTTTCTTGGAGTTAAAATGGGCAATACCACCCCAAGTGTTTTCTCAAACAAAGGAAAGACCAGGGCAGGTCTTTTAAAAAAGAAAGAAAATTAAGTGAAATGAACAGTATCCCTGTTGTTTGGGTCTAATGATATTAGCCATGGGATCGATGCATAGTGCACTCTCTCCCCAAATAAATTTTGTCTATGTGAGGGGCACAAAGATGACAAGGGTCATGTGTGTGCATAGCCTTTAGGATTTTGTAGGGGAGCGATCTGGGCCTCTAACGGTTAACAATTGCCAACTCCTGACTATACAGAATACACTCATTGCCCTCTTTCTCATTTCCTGAGCCTCATTGAGAAAGCAGTAAGCTGATCTAGTTGACCCAAGCAACGTGAGTCATGGAGAGCAGTCCTTATTTCAGATTGTTATAGAAAGCTTGTAAAAAGTGTGGGATGAGTCCTTCCTGAATCTTCGTTCGCGAAGTAATGCCGAGAGAGAGAGAGAGAGAGAGAGAGAGAGAGAGAGAGAGAGAGAGAAGCAATTCCTCAACACTCCTGATGCTTGGCAAATGTTGTCTAGAAATAATGATGTCCAACATTATACAGAAGTGGGGTGGGAAAGTGAGGAAATTGCTCACTGGACTACATTTCATGTGGGACCTGGGATTCAGAAATGAGCAGGATGGGTGGTATCTTTTAGGCTTTATTTCTGTTAATAATAATAACAAATTCTTGCCACATCTTTTCATGGCTTAAGGCAGGTCACAACATTATAAAAACACATAATCATCATAAACATGTCCAGAAGGGGATGGGAACACTTAAGAAGTGCAGATGAGTGACTGAAACATCTACTCTTAAAATATGGGCCACATTTTACCAAAGCAATTTTGTGATTTAAGGGATATATTGTAACTGGCTCCAAGGACCTCATCACACTTACCTTTTTTAGCATTCTAGAACACTAAAGGGACAGTCCAGCGACAGATGAGCATGCTGCCCATTACACAACATCACTGAACTTACTGTTAAAGTCACGCCTCCAACTGGAGAGGAAGTGTCATAGGATGCTTTACTCCCAACACGGGAAGGCTCCTGTGTTTTGCACCGCTGCTAAATGGCATCCCTGCCATTTCGCTATGGGGGCTGGCAAAACAGCACTGCGGGGGGGGTCATCCGTATGATGAAGTCATATATCAGTCTGAGCAGAACCAGCCAATTTTTCTGAAGCACAAAGTCAAGGGCTGAACCAAACTTGTGATTATTGCACAAGCCTAAGCAAAACAGGCATTTGGTTATCACATTCTCAGAAGTGCTTGTAAGTTAATTTTTTTATCTGGGTTCTAGCAAAGCAATGACACAATTGCTGCATATTGCTTATCCTGCCTTAGGGATCATTAGGTGGGGTGCAATGAATTATTCACATCAAGAAATCAACACAGAAGTCATTTAAGAAATGACCTGAATGTGTGCTAAAATTGTCCTCTTTCTACTTCCCATATCACGATTTTTTCTGTATCTGGGTACTGTAAGAACGACTGAAGGGATCAGAGCTCAGATGATAGTAAAGAGATATAGTTTGCAGCAACTACACCATGATTGCCTCCACAGGTAAAACATTGCCTCTCATTTCTGCTGCTCTTTTTCCTGAAGATTCTGCACCACAGAAGAAAATTGGTTGAGCAAATTGTCTGCAACCAAATGCTATCGAAGCCAAGAAGTGACCTAATTATATAGATTCTGAATGTGTGCAACCACATTTTCTTCAGTTTCTGGGAAATTTCATCTGTTAATAAAAGTGCTCTGAAAAAAACAACCAGCTTGTATAACAGCACAATTAGAAGCTCAGTGAAGGCTTTTTCCTATGTAGTTATTTAAGCAATATGGTTCTATGAAATGGATGCCCTATAATATGCCTTCTTGAATTTTTGGTTTGGCGCTCTCAGATATAACCAGCCAGAGAAAAGGTGGCTAATATTATTTCTGCAGACATACGTTGAATCTAAATTCACCTAGTTGCACCTCACATGTATGCACTATTTCTGTGGCTGTTACTTTTGACTACCTTGGCCTAGGAGATGGAACAAAATGCTATACATTGTTAAAGCTAAGAATAGATCTAAGCCTATTTGATATTTCAACAAAATATTGCTTAAAATTCTAAATGAGACACGAGGTGTCTTTGTTAGGACAAATAATTGTTGTTATATAATTATTAAATTATACTGCATGCCTTTCCTTTCCTTAAATGTTGAGATGTTTGAAGAAAGAGTACTGTTAGGGGTTCTTTCCCTTTGAGGAACACCTTTATTGGAATGTCTGATTCAACTAAAAATAATAGATGAACGAATGCAAAGCTGAACATCTCTAAACCGACAGTAGATCCTGATATATTATGCCTGGACAAATTCCATTACTAGAGATGGATCCAGACTTGGCATGCATCAACACTGTAGAATTACTGCAGTTTGATGCCATTTTAACTGCCATGGCTCAATGCTATGCAGGCCCATAGCCAGAATTTTGATTTGGGGGGCTGAGTGTGAGTGAGAGAGGATCTACCCTAGCAAACCTTTTGTATCATTATCCCAATACCCCCATGCATCTGGGATATATTGAGCATGCTGATCAGATCATGATATGAATAAACATAACAGTTTACATCATAAACGTTATTTATTTACTTTCATTAACAAAATGTTTAGAATACTTTTTGGCTTATTTTTTACTTTACAGCAACAGTCTTCTTTCCTTCTCCCCGGCCATTTTGTCAATGACTTTTTCTGGTTTGATAGTGATGTCCCAATGGATGGAAATCATTGCCAGTTCACTAAGTCTCTGGTTTGTCATTAAACTTCTAGATACACTTTTCACTCTCTTCATGGTTGAAAACAATCTTTCCACACTGCATGCCATTACTGGTAGAGTAGCGAACACAGCCAAAAGTAGGTGTGACAAAACCGATAGTAGGTTTTGTGACACAGTTCCAACACTTTAAGTACCCCAGTATCTTTCTTAATTGATGGTGTAATATTACACCACATTATGTACTCAGCCTTGACGGAAGCAAGTGCTGCATCATTTTCAAAGTATTCTAACAGTTGTTCCATATGGTGAACTTTGTCTAGACCTGAAAACCCAGGGAGGAAAACCTGAAAACTGGTTAAAATGTCTTATTTTTGACATGAAATATATTTGACATAAACCTTTCAGTAATGCTCTGTATGAGTGAATCGGCACATGGTATGAACATCGCAACTCTGAAATAATCAGAGTGACGTGCTTCTATATATTTCTAATACTCCAACTTGATGTGGATTTTTATGCTCTACCAATAACCCTCTGCTTCCTTTCAAGCCTAATCTTAAACTTAAACTGAACAGAAATCTCCAAACAACTGTCAATCTAATTGTCATTCCCAGAGTTCTAAAGCTAGGGTTCCTTAACCCTTCCCTACTCTTAAAGATACAGACAGCATATTAGTAGCATAACTAACTTCATTTTAACATAGAAAAACTGAATAATAATAATAATATAGGACATTGAACCAAGCCAACGCTGGATCTGGACCAAACTTGGCACATAGAGCCAATGTGCCTAACAGTGCATACAGGCAGGAGTTGTTGTTTATCTGGATCCAGAGAGTCCCAGAAGGCAGCCGATGGACTTGACGCACCCCAATCCCAGTCACAAATGTGGCGAGACTTAAATGCACAGGCGTAAAGGCCTGCTGAGTGCATGGGCGTGAAGGCCTATTGCGGCCTCCGAATGGCCTGTGGTGCAGCGGCATCCTCTTTGGCATCTGGGATGTCAGTGTACTCCCCTTCCACTCCTGGCAACAATGGCTGAAACCAGGGGCACCGAAAAGAAAAGAGTGTGTACAGAGGGCCTGGGCATGGACAAGGATACCACCATGCCATGTACCAGTAAGGCCTTCTTGCGGTCACCCTGAGAATTTGGGGGGCAGGGCAGGCTGAAGCCCCCCAAGCCCTCCCCCCCCAGCTACATGCCTGATGCTATGGAATTCTGAAAGGTGTAGATTGGTGAGGCACCAACACTCGCTGGCAGAGAAGGCTAAAGACTTTGTAAAATGTGATATTCAAGATTCTACAAAGGGTAAATATTACACAACATAAAAAGAAACCAAAAGAGACATAGATGTGCATTAACTAATGTATTATTTATGTAGATGCACTGATATAATTTAAATAAAAGAAGTGATCCCTAGACACATCTGGGAACCTGTTTCCAGCTCATTGCAGAGCAAAAATAGAGTGCCATCTTTCTCCTGCCATCTTTATCAGCTGAATACTAGGAGTATGCACCACTGGCCCTTAGCAATGGTTAGAAAACCAGCCAATTCTTGGTTAGAGGGAGAGAGAGACTGTTCTATGCAGATCAGAACTACGAAGTTTAGAATCCAAGCCATTATTATAACACAAAGCCTTTGCTCCTGGCAAGCCATTCCTAATTGTTGTAAAAAAATTGTCATATTCACGTATGTGCCTGCTAACTTTGCTGTTCGGATACTAATTCTTAATTAATAACTTCATCTCCCTTTCAGATTCCCTCCATTCTTATTCTTTTTTCTTATTCTGGACAGCTTTTCAAATAAAATATGTCATCAAGCAGAGGTTCATTCACTATATAACAGATCACATGGTTATCCTAGGCTGGGCAGTAGTCTATAGTGATAGAGCAATTTCATAGATTCTGTTTATATACTGTTTGCTTTTGTAATATCTATAATGCCCTGTATCATTTCTCTTCCCATATTGTAGCTGTGAGATTGATGGAGATTAGCAAATACTGGCTGTTATAGTGAGGTTTGTGGCTCATTAAGCTAAAGAATTTCTTGATTCATGTCTCAGTAACTTTCCAAAATACCACACTAGCATATGTAAGAAATTTATAAAATATACATAATAAATTATAAATATAAGGCATTGGATGTTCTTGGGGTGTCCTTGGATTTCTCAGAAAAGTGTCATACAATCTTGTGCACTTTGTTTCAATGGGCCAGGCAAGTTTGGGCTTCCAACCCTCTGCAAGTAGAAGCCTCTGGATGTTTCTGGCTCTATTTGCTTAGATTGTGGAATAAACAAACATGTGAGTCCTGATGTAGAAGAAGAATATAATGGAATGGGTCAGCAGCACCAACTGCTGCCTGAATAATTATTCTCTAAAGACTAATTATGGTTCCCTGATAAATTCCACCACAGCAAGCTATGCTTGCAGGCATAGAGTCTCTCCAGATGAAGCTCTCATGATACGCAACATATGCCTCACCTCTCGTATTTTACAGCTAACTAATGGATTGTGCCTACAGCCCAGAGCATTAAGAAAGGAGGATGGCAACTTGGGTAGCAGAGTGAAACTAAGAAAAGTAAAAATTAACTAACAGAAAAGAAACAGAAAAGGGAAGCAGGAAGGTGGCATGATATTAAAAGAGAGGAGAGAGATAAGTGTGTCGAGAAGAGATGAACAGTCAAAAATGATCTAGCCAGAGAAAGAAAAGGAAAACATGGTTTTGAGATTATATGTATGCCTTGATGGCAGGAAACAATAGGAAGTGTAGCACAAGAAGTAATGGGAGAAAATGAGCTCTGTGCCAACATTGTTTCTGTCTGGATGCTGTTTGCAGTGTGGTAAGGCAAGGGATAGGCAGGAAAGTAGTTAGCCAAGCCTAGAACAAATTACACAATGTCCATTCAGGCATTGCATCAAAAGTGTACAAAGTTCCATGAACAAGTCTACTTCTACAAGTGTTCAATGTTTATTATTTTTTCAAAATACATATGTTGATTTATTCATGCAGTCCGTCCACTAGATTATGTCTACTAGTGTGAGCATGTTGCTCGACAGTATACTGGTTGAAGCAGAAAGTAAGCAGAAAGTAAGCATACATGAAATGCCAAAACAAACACAAAAGCTCTCACATCAGTGCTCACCAATAAATGCAAAGTATTATTATTATTATTATACCCTGCTTTATCTCTCCCAAAGGAGACTCAAAGCAGCTTAACATAAAAGCATTAGCATACAGTTTTAAATATACAAATATGCAAACTTTAAAACAGAATTAAATATAATCAGTATTTTTATAAAAATCACAGTTAAAATCCATTAGGTAGGCTGGTCTTGATCCTATTGACTTTGTTAACTACTGAAAAAGGTGGCAGTGGTGGTACAGCCATTGGGAAAGCATGAGGATACATATATTGCTAGGGGATTCTGAAAGCTGTAGTCAAAAGGAAATACCATGAAAACTGCTATACACTTTCACACAGTTCTTCTTTGATCTTTTCCATTGCAGGCTTTTTGTTCATTGAACCAGGTAGAAGAACTGGGCAATCAATTATTCTTGTAAGAAGCTGCAATATCTATCAGATGTTGAGATCTGTTACATTTTTTCTTTGAACCATCAGCCACTTTGCAGGGCAATTTTCACATAACCCTCTGGTGGGGAAATATGGACACAAAACAACATCACAGATGCACACAATATGAAATGAAAGCCTTACACTTGCGGAGATGTTAGGTCACTACTGCCGTATGAATCCTATGAATACTTAAGTAGTTTTTACAAGGGAATCATTTGATGCATTGTCTTAAGGGAAGCTCTCCATGTCTGGGAGTAATGAGTATTATTTAGCTAGCAAGAGCTAATGTTAGTCTGTTAACAAAATATATGGCTGAGAACAGCAGCAAAAGCAACCGTGTAACTGTTTCCTTAGGTGAAATAATCTGCTTCCAGATGAAAGTACAGCTGCAAATGATTTGAAAACTAAATTGCGTTTTTACATCTGCACTTATGCAGAAAATGAATCATTAAATAATTGCTATTGTGACACAAGCTTCCTGTTACAGTTGAATTCTTGGCACAATTTTCACCGCAAGCTACTCAGAGATCTACCACGTTCTTTAATTTTCTGATTGATTAAATTGATGCCTTGACAGTTTGGCAGAGCTTTGAAATTACCACATAACAAACACATTTTTCATTAGGGTTCCACCTCCCTCCTGTCTTGAGTCGGTTTCTTTAGAACTGATGGAACTGCAAATATATTAGGATTCTGTGAAATAAAATTGGATTTTATTCCTTTACTTATTTTCAATGTTACGCTGTCTGTAAAAGAAAAAAAGGGGAGGAGTGTTCATTTTATCACAATGGATTGAATGCAATTTTCTGATGTTGCTACATAAGGTATGAAGGAGATTACATCAAAAAGCAAGCTTTTCATATTTACATCACTTAGCACTGGTGGAAGAATTGAGCTGTATGAAAACTTGTCACTAAAACATTCTTAACGCTTGACTGCTGACATTTTCTAAACAAATGGATGCCTGTGTGTGTCTGCAATATCCAAGAGCCTAATTGATAATCTTTGCTTCAATTTTCTGTTGTCCACCATTGTCAGTGAGAGAGGCAGATGAGTTAATTCTAACTTTTTGGTAGACAACTTAATGGACACAGCCAAGATGCTGCCAGCTGGGTTTGGAGGTCATTGGCTTTCAGAATCTTGACACTAATGTGCCATCAGAATATATTCAACATCGGACAGTGAGAAGCATATGGACATGGAGAGTTCATCTTCTGAATATGACTGCACTGTTATGGTCTATTAAAATTATGCAGGAGGATAGTGGTTGCTGTTTTAATGTTGGGTAGTCTTTCTGGGACACAAACTTAACTGCATTAAGGAAAGGAAGTAGTCTCAGGGCAACTTTACTCTTGCTTTTTATTGTGCTACAGAACATGTTAAAATATAATGTTCTTTTTTCATGGTACTCTGTGTGTGTATATATATATAGTATAGATAGATATATATATAGATAGATAGATTTACAAATTCATACACAAACAATAAAGCACACACACACACACCAGCACAATCCTACCTTAAATCTATATAATAATTGTGTTTGACTATGTACTTCAGTCCTCCCATTCCTCTCATTGTGGTGACTTTCCGTCCTTTGATATATAGTAGCTCTCTTCTTCCTTCCTATTACATTGTTTTTCTGTTCTTCCTTCTGGCCTAATAGTTATTATCTATTATTTAAAATATTCAAATAGATTAAATTATGAAGCCTTCAATAAAGACTTTTCTTTCTTTCTTTCTTTTACAAAGTTTAAAAATGGCTCCTGACCTTTGATCATTTTTTTTACGTTTTCTTTCTTTGTTCATCATTGCTAATTTGTTGTAAAAAATATATAAAGTATTGCTGAAGATGGAAATGGAACCAGAACTGCTAAAGAAATGCATGATTGAATGGGCACAAAATGCTGGACACAACATAGAATTAGATAAATAGGGGGAAATGTACACTCTTGGCTTAAAGCAAATTCTATGCTATGACCTTAGAGAGAAAATAAAATGATGAACAGGTGGTACCTGACTCCAGCAAAAATTATAAAATATATAAGGGAAGAAACAACAAGTGTTGGAAATGTAAAGAACAAGAAGGAACTTTCTTCCTCATGTGGTGGTGGTGGTCTTGTAAAAAAAAAAGCAAGAGAATTCTGGGACAAGATATAAAAACACTGCAATAAATTTTTCAAAGATATAATTGGAGCCTGAATTGTTTTTATTGAGAAAGTCAAGTAAACACCCTAAAACACTAAATTATCAAGCATTGCACTAGATGACAATAGCAGCATGGACATTATATGCACAACATTGGAAGAAGGTAGACCTCCTCACAATAGAAGAATGGGTTGTTAAACTTTTTTAAATAGCAGAAAATATACTGTTCTTAGAGCTGAAGTGACACTTCAGGTTCACCAAGGCCGGATGTCAGATGTAAAGTGAAGCCTCTGAAATTGTAAACTTATGAAATGGTTAACAATATAATTATTTCGGAAGTAAATTATCTTGGCCCTATTAGGCTGGACCAAAAAAGAAAGGAGAAATACATAAAATACTTCCAAAGAAGGTAAAAAAATGACATGAATGCTCATAAAATTTGCATGTGTTAATTCCTGTAAAATACAAACCATATCACCATAGGGTAAGCAGGTTTCACAACTAACACTTTATATTGTGACAATCAAATTAGGTGAGTTAAAGGAAAAGTTGTAAATCTGAAATTAATAGGGGGCTTCAGCTTGGAATTAGAGATGGGACTTGTAAAGTCTTGACACTGCCTTCTCCTCTCCTTGTTTTAGTTCCCCCTGCTTATAGGCCTTCCCAATAGTGTAGACCTTCCTTTTTATTAGTTTCTGGGTGGAACTTAAAACATCCCTCAGAGGCCAGTCCCAATTGGTCTATTCCTTTTCTCTTTGCTGGACTCTTTCTTCTTTCTGCTGTAGAGACTTAGAGGCCTGGATATTGTCTGGAATCCTAGCCTAGCAGTCCAAACAGGTGTTCTTAGCACTTTCTCCTGCTGCTGCGTTTAGCAGTATTTTATACCACCAATCCAAAGGGGAAAAAAAGAAACTTTTGGCCAGCCAAGCTTCACAGGTTATAAGGCAGTTTATAACCATCGCTTTGGCACAAGAGGCAAAAGAAACTTTCAAAGACCCCAGAAAGATGCCTGCAACCAGCAAGTTCTCCTTTTGTAATGTATTGTTTTAAGTTATTCTATGATAGTCCTGGGTGGAGTTAACCCTTTAGTCATCATGTTTCAGTAAACTCATTTGGTTATCTTTTCACCTTGCCTCAAAGTGCCTCTGTCTGCTAAGGGTCTTAATCTTAACAGAAGGTATCAGATAGCCCCCAAGTAAAGCCAGACAATATAGTTTTCCCAAAGTCTCGGGTGTGCCATCATAGGACTGACAACTGTTAATTTCCCAACTGCAACTGGAAATTTTGACCCTTCAGAAATGTTGGTGGGAAGAATCAACACATCTTGAAATTTCCAGCAATATTGGTGGAACACGTGCCATGACACATGTGCATTACTTTTCACTTGCACAATCGGAGGAGGGGGAGGGATTTACTTCTGCCCAGTGCAGCACCTGAGAACATATCACTTCAATCCTGGCCAAGTTATGGACTGAGCAAGCACACAAGATGCACATTGGAGGAAAAAGGGAAACTGTACATAATGCTGAGATTAGCCCAGGGACTCTGTGTATGAAACTAATGCCTTACTGGACAAATGTAAGTCACCCATTCTTCTTAAAAGGTTATGCACTTACCCTCTTCAGTGACATAGAGAGCAATGTCACATTTCTATTTCTAAAATTAGACAAAATACTTCTACAAAGAATAGCATTTGATGATTTTACAAGACTTAAAAGTAATCCTTTTTGTTGTTGTTTAATTAACATTGTTGTCAAGGCATGAACGGCCTCTTGTTCAAAAGAAACACCTTTGTTTCAGTCCAGGGGAGCTGGGAACTCTCGACACTCTTTCTTCTCCAATTCCTGACACCCTGCTCCATTTCTCTGCAGTTTTCCAGCTCCTGCCATCAAATCCCATTTCCCACAGCTGTTTCTCCTAAACATTTCATCTCTATCAAATTGTCACAACATAAATGCATATACAAAGAGATATCACGTGGCTTCACACACTTCACCCAAACTTTGACTTATCTCCTCAAACTCCACATCCTGTTGTGCTTTGTGCTGTTGGACATCCACTTCCATTCCAGTAGTATTTTTCTCAGCCGATTACAGCTGCAGGGGTTTTCAAAAAGTCCCCCTTCTAGAAAGTGATATTACCTTTCTATCTTAAAAAAACTGTTTTAGCAACCTGGACAAGTTTGGAAAACTTTGGGAAAGTGGTGAGACTCACCTGAAAACTGTGCAATTTTGAGGGAGATGAAAAAGGTTTCCATGTTCCTCTACAGCTACAGGGGGATTACTTGAAATATTCACCTTGACATCCCTTGAGAATGAGAAAATCTAAATGTATCTTCATTAGTAAGGAGAAGGGTGTATCAAGACAATGTGAAATGAACTAAGAAGGAACCAAAAAGAGGCAAGGGTGGATTTTGACAGATTGATAGCAGAGAGTGAGACGACAAGGCTAAGAGACATGACTAAAAGAAAAGATTTCAAGAAAGAATTGAACAGTGGAGTTGGAAAAGGAGAGAAATGAACTAATGATCAGAGAAGGAACAACAAAGGCAAAACAATGATCTGCTGCATATACTGTATGTGGTGAGAGTAGACATTATAAAATGAACACATTTGGAAAGGAGGCAAGCTTGAATGAAGTACACAGGCAAGTGTCTATGTGTTGTTAGGCTCTGTATCCATTAATGTACCTGAAATGTGTTTCTAACAGCATTTGCATTGCAGATTTGGGTTTGCAATGCAATGTGGTTAAAAACAGCAAAGCCCTTGAGGTTAGGCATCTCTAGTCTTAAGAGAAGAATATGAAATTTCTTATTAACAAGAACTAAGAAATTACTTGAGTAATTTTAGTAACAAATAATTCAGCCATTCTCAATGATTTATCATGCATATAATGATACTCTATATCATTTAAAGTACAGCCTAACTTGTTAATTATAGACACTCAAGAGACTTGCAAAGAAGTTGTTATAATGATGATGTGTCATTAATTCTACAGAAATAGTGCTATTCCAGCAAAGCACCTGCAGAGAGAAATTTAAATGCCAAGCCAACAAACAATATCTATATTTAAGCATGCTCTCTTTCAAATTAAGTGGTTTTGACCTTGACGTCCTTGCCAGTATATAATTTCTCAAATTTTGATGGCATGTGTTGCCTGTGGCAATGAGAAGTTTCTACCATTACCCAAATCAATCATGGCATTGGGTATGCTGCACCACTTGTGGTACAACTTATTCAGAGCACAGAAACTGTGTTCTAAAAAGGATTATAACATTGCAGGAAAGGATGAAAGGTCATTTTGCCCAACTCTGCAGCAAAATAATTATCCACCCACAAACATGATATGAAAGTTCTTATTTAATGCACATTACCTAGGAAACAGCAAGGCAGTGAATTGCATAAAAGGGTAATATTAGAAGGAAAGGGGCAGAAAATAGTCTTTAGATAAAATCTGAATTTGCAGTAGGTTTTACTACATGTTAGGAGACATGGTGATACAGTGGGTTAAAGCGCTCAAGTGTAGAACTTGCTGAAAAGAAGGTTGGCGGTTCGAATCTATGGGATGGGGTGAACTCCCCAGCCTCTGCCAACCTAGCAGTTCAAATACATGCAAATGTGAGTAGATCAATAGGTACTGTTTTGATGGGAAGGTAACAGCACTCCATGCAGTTATGCTGGCCACAGGACCTTGGAGGTGTCTATGAACAATGCCAGCTTTTCGGCTTAGAAATGGAGATGAGCACCAACCCCCACAGTCAGACATGACTAGACTTAATGTCAAAGGGAAACCTTTATTTTCATTACATATCAACCTGTTATAGTGGTTTAAGTGTTGGAATCAGGTCTTAAAGGACCTGGGTTCACATCCTCACACAATCCATGTACACAATTTACCTTCAGTATTCATTACGTAAAGGTTTTCCCCAGTATTCATTAATCCTACAGATTTGCAATTGCAGTTCTTCAATGAAATGAAAATTTAAGTTCATAGTAAAAGGTAAACCGAACATCATTCTGTTCCTGCGATTCCACCCCTGTAGCTGGAGTATTTTAGAAAATGCAGGTTGTTGTACATTGAATTTGTCTATGAGAATGAGGGGCCCCATGTACCCTATGGAT
This sequence comes from Anolis apletophallus, assembly GCA_030556195.1. Classification (NCBI taxonomy): domain Eukaryota; kingdom Metazoa; phylum Chordata; class Lepidosauria; order Squamata; family Anolidae; genus Anolis; species Anolis apletophallus. The sequence goes on from JARBWK010000009.1 coordinate 90,719,162, forward strand.
CATGTGATTTATGCCCCCCTGTATTACTATAGTCCCAAAACCAAAGAAGCATGCAGCAAGCTTCATCACTACAAGAAATGTTAGATATTTGTGTTTCTAAATGACAATTGTAAAATTGAAGAAAGTTGTGAAACTGGATCTAGCCCAGGTTCCATGTAATTCATACAAGTTTAACTATTCTTTCTGCTCCCATTTCTTCTTGATTTGATTTTAAAATTTCGTTCCCCAGGCTGAAATGGTAAAACTGGAAATGTTATAGGAGGGTGATCAAAGCATTTCTAACATCACTATTTTGATCCATACTCCTTGTGCAGAACCAGCGTTCATATCTATTAAATTCAGGATGTGTATTTCAGAAATTAGAACTCAGTCATGTCTCTCTTCAGAGGCTCTAATTTTCTTCCGCAATCCTCTCCAGCATCACTGTCTTAGGCATTTCACAAAGTTATTAATGTACAAACTTTTCCGCTTGATTAGTAAGCATCTCCTGATTTGCTAGCCCAGAGATGAAACATCATTTAGGAACATTTGTCTTAACTTAATCAGCTACATCCTCCCTTTACAGGATTTTATAGTCTGACTATGATAAATGAACCTATTCCTGAAGTAACTTTATGAGTCTGTGTGAAGATTTTCTTCTTTCAGAAACAGAGGGTTTCAGCTCTAAATGCTTTTTGTAGAGAAGGGATTCAACTATAAGCATCTGATTGGCCCAGCTGGAGGCGAAATTCCATGATGGACAACTGGTCACTTCTGAGGCCTTGACAAATTGTGCAAGATAAGAAGTAAAAGTTGGTACAAAGCTTGGAATATTCAGTTTGAACATTAATTTGTTATTGGTATGAAATGCAGAGAAAAAATCACTACTAACAAGGACAACTGACATTGTTTAATTAATTAAGTTGTGTTGATTTTCATTAGTTACTTTTCAAAACAAACCATGGTATACAGACACACACACACACACGCGCGCAGCGCTTTTCCTCTCTCTCCGGCGCTCTCAGATGCTTCTCTTCCCTGTTGCTCTGCCTTCTCCCATCGCAGGGACCAGCTGCAGCCCTCCAGGTACGTGTTTTGGACTTCAACTCCCACCATTCCTCACAGCCTCAGGCCTCTTCCTTTTCCTCTCAGCCTGGGCAAACTTGGGCCCTCGCTCCCTCAGGATCGGGGTGAGAGAGAGGCAGCGAGGAGCGAGGGGGCTCCTCCTCCTTTTCTTTTGCTGCTTCCAAGAATAGAAAACCCCGCCCTCCCTCCCGTCCTCTGTCCCTCCCTCCTTCCTATTTGGAGAGTCCCATCTAGAATTCAGTGTGGTTTATTCAAGTTTTGGCCTACAACTCCCAGAAATCCCAGCCAATTTACCAGCTGTTAGGATTTCTGGGAGTATCAAACAAAACCATCTGAATGCGCATGCTCTGGCATACAATTTCTAACGAATTTCGTTAGTTATTACGTTACATCCGAAAATTTTGGAATTTTTTGTAAGTCTTTGATATACTAATCAAAAAAAAATCCCCCCCATTTGATTTTAGAATCGCCATTTTTCGATTTGTTATCATGCCTAGTACACAGAGTAGGTCATGAAAGCAGTCACTCTTTAGGCACACTTTAGGGCTTTCCTTCAAAAATCAAACTATTCAGTCACCTCTCAAATGGAGCCCCCAGTAGTGCAATGGGTTAAACCGTTGTGCCAGCAGGACTGAATCCAAGGAGCGCAGGTTGAACTCCCTCTGTCAGCTCCAGCTCCCCATGCAGGGACATGAGGAAAGCCTCCCACAAGGATGGTAAAACATCAAATCACTCCTGACACACACACACACACAAACCCCTCTCAAATGCCAAGAACTGTTTTCACAACAATACAGAAGGGAGCAAATAAGCAGTTACAAAGATCTGTTTGTGAATCAAAGATAGAAAATTCTTAATTGGAAAGTTTTTCAGTGCTTCTGAGCATATACAGACGACTTTTCAGTATCTTTAAGTAGCTGGATCCTCTCTTCCCTCTCTCCACTCCTTTTAAAATGGTCTATCAAAATCAACAATATTGCATATGCTTTGCATGCAAGGGCTGGGGTCCTATATTCAATTTCTGCTAACTCCATGACTCTGCGACCATCTTTCTCATCTTGAAACCACCCACAACAATGAACAACTTGACAAAATCTTCTTAATTTGCAATAGGAACATTAATGAGTGCTGTCAACTGTGGCGCAGCTGGCTGGGAGTCAGCTGCATTAAGATCACTACTGACCGAAAGGTCATGAGTTCAAAGCCAGCCCAGGTCGGAGTGAGCTTCTGACCATTGTGTAGCTTGCTGTCGACCTTTGCAGCCTGAAAGATAGCTGCATCTGTCAAGTAGAAAATTTAGGTACTGCTTATGCAGGGAGGCTAATTTAACTAATTTAAGACACCATAAAATCTCCAGCAAGCCTGCAAAGAACGAGGAAGCACTCAATCAATGTAACAAGTGGACAGTGAAGCGACAGCTCCCCTGGTGGCCAGAATACCCTCATGAAAAGCTGGTATGTTAAATAGTCTTTGTGTTTCTGTCTATATATGTTGTGTGTCTATGGCACTGAAAGTTTCTCATGTATATGTACATTGTAATCCACCCTGAGTCCCCTGAGAGGTGAGAAATAAATAAATAAATAAATTTATTTGCTAATTTTTGTGTGGAGGAAGCGGGGAGAGAAGAAAATGAGTTAGCACATAACTCGTTAAATTTAACACATTATTTACAAGCCCTGTTAGTGAGTGTTCACTAACCGACATATTTATTCGTTAAAGCTTGTGGCCAGAAATGGTAACTAACCAAGTTCTTTGTTAATTTTAAAGGGTTTTTTTTAAAGCAGTGGAGTAAAATTTCACCCCTTCCCTGTTTTGCCTTTGAACAATTTTGAAAACCTACTAATACAAAATAGTAGGGGAAATATTGTATATACACTTATGTTTAGGGCAACCTCATGTATAAGTCAAGGACAGATTTGGGGGACCAAAATTATAGATTTTAACATGATCCATGGATAAGGCATGGGTCATTCTGCAGAGAAAGTACCAATGCTCCTTCTGGCCACTGCAGCCATTTCCCCATCCAGGTATTCAAAAAGGCTATAAATGGCACCACAGTGGAAGAAGGTGGTGGTTGGTGCTTCTTGTAGATTCTGTTAGGATGGACTAAGCTCTTGCCTTTTGCCAGCCTTCTCAGAGAAGGTAATGGTTTCTTGTTTTAAATTAGAGTTAATGTACAGTGTCAGATTGACATGTGGATGTCAACACATTTTTATGGGGGGAAGAGTGTTGGTTTTTAAATTAAAATCTTTAGTCTTACACATGATGCCAGTATGCCAGTAGCAAGACAAGTCTGTGTGTATATACAATTTGTGTGAGGTGTTCTCTTACAGACTCCATAAGTACTCTTCTTTTGGGTCCTCAGGTACAGTACAGTCTTGCTTATCCAACCTTTACTCATCCAACATTCTGTATTATCCAATTCAGTCTGCCTCCCACCCGGATCCACAGCTGTTTCAATACATTGTGATGTTTTGATGCTAAATTCATAGATGCAGTTATTACTACATAGCGTTATTGGGTATTAAACTGATTTTTCTGTTGATTTGTTGTAAAATATAATGTTTTGGTGCTTAATTTAATTTGACATTTAATAGGCTTTTCCTTAATTGCTCCATATTATCCAACATTTTCGCTTATCCAACATTCTGCCGACACGTTTATGTTAGATGAGCAAGATTCTACTGTATTATCATTTCCAATGAATGTTGCAAAGACAGTTCATTGTGCAAGGATTCAAATTTTGAAATTAGATAGCAATAGCACAATAGCTAACACATAATATGAGAGAATATATAGTATATATGTCCCCCATTGCCTGAGTTCCATGTTTCAACCATGCCAACAGTGCATGTTTGTTAGCTCCAGGAAAAGCTCACAAAGCCCCTTTAATTAAAAAACAAACAAACAACAGGAATCTATTTCAGAACATCACTGTCATTACTGTCTCAGAGAATCCAAGACTCAGAGAACTTTTCTAAAATGAAATTATTTCATTTTTAATTCCAGATAAAAGATAAACTGTAAATTGCCTAAGGAATGTGAGGTATAGTTTTCAGTTAAAAGAGTTTTGAGAAATTTTGTTTGTGGGTGTATTCTCTCAAGATATGTGAATAGAGATCCTGGACTTCAGAAAAATATCTACTTGCCATACATTTTTAAAAATAAAATATATAATCATTACTCTTCCTCACCTGGATTGAAGAGCATTCCTGCAACAAGAGCAAAGCGTTCTTTCCACTTGGATACAGGAGAGGTAATGGATCTGTATTCCTATGAGGCTCCAGCCAATGTCTTCTTTCCCTCCTTAGCGGTCCCTACCCAGAGCTTGGAAATCTCTTCCCTCATAACATTTGATTTGATTTTCCCATTATCATTGTTGAATGCAGTTCCAAGGGAACTTCTTTATTTATTTAAGGTAATATGTATCTTACCTTAAATATATCACCCAGAGTGACTAACAACATTTTTACACAAACAATACAAGAACATGAAGTATAAGAACAAAATCCCAATTCCAAGTTTACCCACTGAATGGTAAACTAAAGTCAGCTGAAGGAAAATGTTACAAGGAGAAGGTCAGCAGCATATGATACATGAGACTATTTTTTTCCTAGTGACAAAATATTGCAGTTTGAGTGCAGGGAAATAAAATATTGTCATCATTAAAAAAATGCTGCCTGGGGAGAAAATATCTGGATTTCACACAATAAATGAGCAACAGCAGTGCATTTATGCTTTGAGAAAACTAATCATGAAGAAAGGCCTGAAGTCATAGTTTGCACTATCGCCTGGCCTTTGTTGGTCATTTTTCTCATAATAAGCCAATTGTAGCTACTAGAGCTGCTCCAGGCAAGAACCAGAGCTTTGGGGAGGTGAAAGGAAAGTGGGCAAGACTATGAGAAGGGCCCACTAGTCTCTCGTGGCAAGTAATGTCAAGTGTGCAGGACTCCTTGTTGCAAGCTCGGAGGATCAGAGGATAGAAGACGGCTTTATCGTTCTGCATAAATTTCTTCCATGTGTGGACGGACAATGAGCCATGGTTTCTTTTGTCAAGACTTTGTATTACCACTGAGGCATGCCAAATAAACCTGACACAACCTGTTCACCTGAACAGGCAAACTGGGGGACTTAAAAAGATTACAGTGAAATAAGGTTTTGTGTGAGCAATTTATTGCTTCAGTTCTAATTTGGCAAGGGGAAATTCTTTACAGACTTTCTATGTGGAGAAGGAACGTAGCTTTGTTGTGAAGGCAGCTAATTAAAATGAATTAGTTACAGTACCAAGACCTACACAAATTGCTAGCTACAACTGTGGTCACAATTTTAAAGCAACCTTAAAATGCTATCACCTTTCTTTTAAAAGCACCCTTACGTTACATTTAATGTTAAAATTAGAATGTTACAAATCACTGGCTTGCAATACAAAACAGCCAGTTGTGAATTCATATATCCCTGTAGCTATGACCCCATCTATATTGCCATAGTCTACTGACAGTGTAGACTAACATCACTCTGTTCAAAACAGATTATCTGGATTAAGAAATTGTATTATATGGCAGTGTATAGATGGAGCCCTATAAAAGCAATAGCCATAGCTACAGCTGCACTGCAAAGGGAATAGTATTATCTCTGTACCATTATTGTAGTTTGGGATTTATACTGAATACAATCTAGAAGGTTCTATCTTATTGTCTTGAAATATAGAACTTCTCTTATTTCAAACTGCAAATTTCGGTACTGTTCTATTATCTGGGCGGAGGCCACAAGGGGGTGCTAGAAAAATAAAGTACATTGGGCGGGGGGAGGGGGGTTGAAGGAGTAAAACTATTTCACCCTGTTCTTTTCTTATTCCCCCCACCCATGTCACTGTCATGGAAATAACCCTTGTTGATGAAATGAGAAGTGGGGAAGTGGAATAACCAGCAAAAATGGGTGAAATGGTTTTCCTCCTTCTACTCCCCCCAATTAAATGGACTATCCTTCTCTGTCTAGAACCCGTTGTGGCCTCCTCCCAGAGAATAGAACAGTACACAAATTTCTATACTTGTTAGGATGGAGCCAAGACCATCATAGTCATATCAAATCTCCATAATTGTGTAGACTGGATAGTGATACATACTGAGCTCATCCAGTTGTTTCCCGAATACTCAAATAGTTAAAAGGTCTGCACTGATGCACAGAAGTATTTTCTTTTATTATTTGGAATCTCATGCCTTGAAAGAGACTGTACCTTTGTTCTTATCTGAGATTAGTCCTATATTGTATTGTGAAGCATTTCTATAATAGTATTGGAGAAGCCTGCCTATTTTACCCTGGTGGCCCACCCACCAAGACTGAATTCTTGTATCTAGAGATATAAACACTTGGCAATTCATATCCAGATAATCCATTTTCTACCACTTTTGGGATAGTCCTTAAAATTCATGGGAAACTGATTAGCTACAGAAATGTCCCTCTGACAGAAGTTAGCTTATGTTTTGAAACCATTAAATTGTATCACTTTAAACACATATTCCACCATTTCTACTGAAAGCTCATAAAATGTATATTATATTAGATATTTTAGAAAGGTCAGATTTTTTTAAAATAAAAAGCTATACAGATAAAAAAATATTGAGAGCAGATACTGCTCTTTGCGATTGAAAAGCTACAAGTCGTAGAATTAGATTGATTCATATTCATTAAGCATATAGAAAGGATTAGATTTTTACTTATGATCTGTGCTGGCTGTTTCTGTTTAAACAAAGTGTGTACTTGAACAAAGGTTCGGATGGAAAGTCCTACCATAGAAAATATGAGCTAGATAAGTACTTGTTTGAGGCTTTAAAAAAAACTTTAAATTGAATTAAGTCTTAAAGATTTTTTTCCTGAGATTAAATTGTCTGTAAGGAAAGACTTGTATCTCAAAATTAAAATAGAGAATGGAAGTAAATGCACATAAGCATGGATGTGTATGTGTACACACACATATGCAAACTGGATAAAATAATTGAATTTATGAGCAACATAACTCTCCTTGGCAAATCAAAGCAGAAACACAATGACAAAGTCCATAATAATAATAAATTTAATAACTAATTTCTCACTTATTAGGACACCCAAAACTTAAGGCACTTCATTTTCCTTAATGTCTAACATTTCACAATGAAAATTGTATCAGAAAGATCTTCAGGATACCTAATACGTAGACATTTTGTAGTTTCTTCCAGTTCCTTTACTATTCTGTTATATATTTTAGGATGGAACTAAATATAGTCCAAAGCTGCACTAAGACTACAGATGAATTAGACTTATTCTAGACCACCAGATCTTACGAGAAGAAGTATCACTTGGCCCTACTGTCTCATGATATCTTTCTATGCACAAGGAATTCGAGGATGTCTAGCGTTAATATGATAAACCATTTAACTAAACCAAGCAAACTTTTTGAAGTCTGCTCCCTTTGTGCCCAGAGCACATGCTCAACTCTCCCAACATTGAGGCTAACCCTGAGTCTTCATATGGTCTGCTGATTCCAGCTAATAGCAACAATCCCTGTTTGTGATATTTTAAGGCTGAATCTTCACTACCATATAATCCAGTATCTAATCCCATATTATCTACTTTGAGTTCAAATCAGATAACCCAGGATCAGAAACTTGGATTATATGGCAGTGTTGTTGGGGCCTCAGTTGTCAATTGTCCATCTTCAAGGTTGGCTTCCTCTACAACATGTCTAGAAGATAAACTATGGTTAACAATGACCCCTGCATCTGACAAATGTGTGCGAGTGTGTGTGTTTGTCAAATTCATAGTTTCACACATTGCTGCTACTGAGGTATAATTTGAACACTTGCTAATATTATCTAGCAAAATTGTTTGTTTCTGGTATACCTTTAACTCAAAGAATAAATGTCCTCTTCGCTTCTGAATCACAGTGGGACAGTATCAAAAAGTAAATAAATACCACATACAGCAAACTGTTCAGTAAAATGGGACTGAGCGGAACAGAAGGAACCAGGCAATAATCACAGTTATGAAAATAGCCCTCTATGTGTTCTTGATATTCAGTTCTGCCCATACCTGGTCATTGACCATTCAACCTGGGTTGCTGGAAATTGGAATTCAGCAACAGCTGGAGGGCCACAGGTTTCTTGTCATTGTCTGAAAGCACAATAATCTCCAAGAATTACAGACAGTTTTGTTTCCAGCTTGGTTTGAAAAACACACAGTGGCAGAAATGACTCAACTGCCCTAAGAAATTAATGCCACTGCTCACCTACCTTTAGGATATTTATCTAGTATGTTAGATACATGCCTCACTGATTTTAAGGCAGTTGTTTTATCTTGTGTTCATTGTAAAAAGAGAGAGAGAGAGAGAAGCAAAGGTGTATGAAACCCCTGTGCTCCTCCTCAGTAGAATGCCGGATTACTTTCAAAGTGTTAGTCTTGACTTTTAAGGCCTTACATGGTCTGGGGCCGGTGTACCTGTGGGACCAGCTTGTCCCATACTACCCCACTAGATCGTTGCGCTTTGAAGAGCAAAATCTCCTGGTCGTTCCAAACGTTAAGACTTGTCATCTGTCTGCAACTCGTCGGCGGGCCTTCTCCGCTGTGGCTCCAACACTGTGGAATGCCCTGCCCGCCGGCATCCGTGCCACCCGGAGCCTTCTTCTGTTTAGGAAAGCAGTTAAGACACTGCTGTTTCAGCAGGCCTTCGGGGTTGGCTAAATTACAGTTTCCTTTTTTACGCTGCCATCCTGCACTTTGTATTCGCTGCCACAACTGCCTAACATGTGGCCTACTGTGATTTTATCCGCTGTTTTAATTGTAGTTTCTATTTTAATGGTGTTTTATTGTAGTTTTATGATATGTTTGTTGACTGTGTTTTATGGATTTCTGTGAGCCGCCCCGAGCCATTGGGGGGGCAGATAAGTATGAAGTAATCAATAAATAAATAAATAAAATAATTGGTGTGTATGTAGGGGTACACTGCACGCACATGTATATGTAAAACACACAATGAAACATTGATGATATGATAAACAGTTCATTTTTACACCAATAGAAAACAAGCAGATGAGAAAATAGTGGAAATGATTGGAATTTCTATCTTCCAGTATCTCTTAGCATACACTTTGAAAACTCCGTGAAGTTATTCTGCATAGCTCTACTGTCCAATATATTTGTTAATTTTTTAAAAGTCAATAGTTATCCCTGTTGAAATACTGCAGTGTAAGACCCAGTGGTCTTCATGTGTTGAAGATGTTTAATAAGGTGCAATCACTTTGGGAGCTTTACTTAGAACTTATAGCGGCTTGCCTTCAAAGTCACATGTAGTTATGATAATAATTTCATTACTGGTGTGATTTAGAAGATTAAAATATCATCCTTTGGCAAAGATATATGAGTATGGATCCTTATAATTAATCTTTTTTAAAACTTCATTATTAAGAGATGTTTTGTAGATAAAGATGAATATGTGTTTCAGAATAATGAAAAAATTGACTAGATTGTTCCAGTTCAAATTATTATTTTTTTCTTATCAGATTCTTAGTTTAACTGTTTTCCTTTAAGGGTCATTTGCCTGCCAACCTCCGAAATATCGAGACCACACACCAGTATTTGGGTTTTAATATGTGGGCAACTTTTATTAACTGTCACCTATTTAACTTTGACTGGATCTCAATCTATGGATCCTGAACTTGGTGGCAAAGCTGAGGTAGCGTCCCTGCCCGGCCTACCCTTCGGCTAATTAGGGCAAAACACCCGGGTCCCCTGGACACCCAATCTGTGCAACCTCTGAAGGAAATGTGTTGGAGAAGTCTCTCTCAGTGTATATACTCTCCCTATTCCTAGGTCATTATAATTCCCCTCACCTCATCAAACTGAACCTTAGGTGAGTGTTTTAGATAATGGCCTTCACCCCTGAAGGGGGTGCCTTGGGTGTACACCAAATTTCTAGCTTTTCCTAACTGTTTACCGTGACCACCTATTTAACACCACACCATCCCAATTTGCCTTGCAATCAAACAATCAATTGCCTTTATTTCAGTTAACAAACCTTAGGCAGATACAGAAAAATATAATACAGATAAAAGTCACATATAAACACAATACAGGTTATCAAATGTACAGATATTAAGATTGCTGGCCTTAAAATTTATATCTTTTAGAAGCTAATAATACATATCTAGGGCTGTGTAGTTTTCTACTATTTAGTGTACTACAGTTATAATCCCATAAAGACTGTAGCTAAATTTCTCAATTCTCTTCGGTTACTTTTTTAAAGATAAAATGCTCTTTCGGGTCTTTGAGGCATGAGCAAAAAATTTTGCTATCTCCTTTGTAACTTTTTTATTTGAGTCCCCCAAAAGATACTTTAAATACCATTTTAAAGATCTTCCTGGCCAATGACAGATAAGAGGCATTATTACCTTCCTTTCTTCATCCCTATAAAAGGAACATTCAAACATGACATGTAGTAGAGACTCTACTACACCCTCCCCACACATGCAAAGCCGATCATTGTAATCTTTATGTTTAAAACGTCCTTTTGGGATAGCTTAGGGAATAATGTTGAATTGGGCTTTGCTAAATGCCTGTCAATATTTAGGGATATTTAAGTTTTCTAGGTATTTAGCTCCACTTAGTGGTCTAAACTCCAGGCCCAGGTTTATAGGAGAACAAGTACTACATGCTGCAGTAGTAGAATTTTGTATATCTATGTCAATTATTCGTTGTTTCAGAATTTGTATTGCCATACTTGAGTCTAGGGAGAGTAATGCTGTAATTTGCTTTGCAACAGTATAGGGTAGGTGAAAAACCCACCTAGAACATAAGAGGGGGAAAATTCCTACCCGGCCCTCTAATGGCAACCCTAATATACTGTATAATGGGCTCCAGAATGAGGAAGGGGACAGGCCAGTGCAGAGAGCCTGTCCCCTCCCCCTTCCAAATAGTTCCAGCCAGAACTACATTCATCTCCCTTTGTGGGAGGAGGCAAACTTCTCTCCCACCCCAGCTGAGCAGGGGTGGAAAAGCTTCTTGTTTTAATATTATATATAATTGGAACCCATGAAGTACAACTTAGACACATTTTAGAATGTATATTCATTCACTGTCTTCAGTTCAAGATTTTCCTCATTAAAACACATCTTCTTTTCTTCATCTCAAGTAGAATATCAAGGCAATAATTTAATCCAAAATGTTTATTCATGGTTCTAATATTTAACATTTCCTTTTTTATAGCAGCTGCATTCTGTCTGAGCTATAACAAACTGATATCCACAATCTCTTGACTAAATCCAATGTTAGTCCTGCCTCAAATAGACACACAGATATCATTGGGGCTTATGAGTCCAACTGAACTGAATACATTTATTCGAGTTATAACTAACACTAGATATAGTGCTTTTTCAAAATATCTACAGTACTCCCTAGTTTCTGGCATTCCCATTCCCAAAATTGTTCTTTACTATTCTGACTTGTTATATTATGTTACATTTTTGAGGTGTTTTTCCTAGATAATTTGTTTTGCAATTGTATTTTATAGTTTTATATTTTATGTTTGCCTTCTTCTTTTCTCCATTTGTGTGTTAGTGTATGTATTCTAATTGTACGCCTTTGGCAGGACATACTTTGTTGTTGCTATTGTTGTTTTACTTGTAATCCAATGTTGATGATGATGATGATGACAAGAACTATCCCATTTCTGTTTTAGTATCATTCAATTGCTAGCTCTTTTTAAAGCTCTAATCCTACTTATGTTGGCTTCCAAATCTATATACAGTAGAGTCAATCAATCAATCAATCAAAACTTTATTATGGTCACAGACCAGCACAAAGCGGGCACAAGCGCCCTAAGAGGAGAAGGACAACTCCCCAGTAAACAGTTATTTAAAATCAGACTAAAATCAGTATAATATATATATTTTAAAAGACAGGATATTGTTGCCTTACAGTAGAGTCTCGCTTATTCAACCTTCGCTTATCCAACGTTCCAACAGAGTCTGCCTCCCGCCCAGATCCACAGCTGTTTCAATACATTGTGATGTTTTGGTGCTAAATTCATAAATATAGTAATTACTACATAACATTATCATTTATTGAACTGCTTTTTCTGTCGATTTGTTGCAAAACATGATGTTTTGGTGCTTAATTTGTAAAATCATAACATAATTTGAGGTTTAATAGACTTTTCCTAAATCCCCCTATTATCCAACATTATGTTGGATAAGTGAGACTCTACTGTACATTAATGTCAGTTTATCTGGTTTTGCTTTTCATGTGTTGCCCCTAGACAATCAGTGTTTCTATCCACTAATTCTTGGTCTCTCACACTATTTTAGCAATTACACAGTAGATTATCTGTAGACAAAAACATAAAGGATAATAATGTATCAATAAAATAATGTATCAAAAAAAATAAATTATAAGCAGTGTTAGATTATAATAGTAGGGTGACCGGGTGGTCTTCTCACTCAACTTTTGCCTCAGAAGTCATATTCATATTTTTAAAACAATCAAGTTGTTATGGCATCTAAAGAAGGCATATGCTTGTACAGAGATAATATTATGAAATATTATCCATATTTATAAAGTACAGAAGAAAATTGTCTTTCACAGAATGTCTGTTGGGCCTAAGTAAAGAAAGGTTTGGGTAACCAAGGAATTCCCTTGAACAATCTTTGAAAATCTGGATTTCACTCAACCTGCGCTTAGCTGTGTTGTGGATTAGGGTTTTTACCTTCCCACCCACTTAGAAGGTTCCTTGTCTTTTAACCTTTCTACCTCTGCAAAGCTGTCTATTTCAAATAGGGAATGATTTTGTTGCAGTTAATTTGAATGAATTTGCTTTTAAAATCATGTTATTTTTTTCAGATTCAGAACGGAGAGAATTTCAGTTAAGAGAGAATTTAGGAGATCTTTAAAAATCCAAATATGGGCAAAGGTGAAACTGGCAGATGTTCCCAGGATAATCAACAGTACGACATATTTGGAAACAGTGATCTCGTCCATATGTGCTGTATATCCTTTACAGTCCTTGTTACTCAGAATAATCAACTTTTTCTTCCCTTTTCTTCACAAAATGTTCTGCAAATAGGCTAGACGTTTCTGCCAAGCTTACAATCCTTTAATTAGAGCAACATTACTTATTCAAAGGCTTAGAGCCACCTATTAAATGTCATAGAATTACTATTAGAGCAAAGTAATTTTACTTTTTACATTACGCATAGCAATATAGGAAGGTAACCTGTTATCTCTTTTGACTTGAAGATTTTGAACAGCTATCAAGTACACTTTCACTTATCAAACAATGCACCAGATATCTTGTTATTATGCACACACTCTTCAAAAACAAAAATCAGCTGTATTTTCTGCTTCTCATCATTTCTTTCTGCACAGTGCTTGAAGAAAATTGGGTTATTAACTATAATAATCTAAAATATTTTATTATTTTATTTTCTTCTAAAGAGCTTTTCCCTCTGGTATTGTACAACCATCCTCCCAATAATTTCCTATTGTAATCAGCAAATTATTGTGCCTCCACCAAAATAGAAATGAACCTGGAAGATATTTAAGTTTTCTTGCAGTTATTTTTTTGCATATATTTTCTTCTTCTTTTAATACCAGTGTGATTAATAACTAACTATCTATCCCTGTATCTGTATGCACTGTCCTTTTACTCAAGGCAGCTGTTTCTTTCAGACAGTGTTTCACATCTTCTGCACTTCTTTATGCAAGGCCAGAACCTGGAGTTTATATATTGATCGATTAACTTGTTAAAGTATTAACTCAATCTTTCTAGTGATTTAACCCAGTTTTATAGATTCCTACATTGATGCTGTAATGAAAACTATGCTTTAGTGAATCTTGTCATTAGAGTTTGTTAACTGGCCAGGCCACAGCACCCCCACTACGCCATTCAGTGAAACATGAAAGGCTGCTGCCGCAGGAGAACAAAAATGGAATTGGGCAAAATGTTTTACATGGTTCTGTTCTTTGGCAGATTAATGCATGTGATTTCTTTCAGTGGATAGCAAGGAAGAGAAGATAGTATTCCTAGAGTCTAGGCCAGGTGGTTGGGCTTGTGGATCAGAGCAACATTCAAATATGGGAAAGAAGTAAGAAAATGTACATTATACATTAAAATATTATTTGGGGTGAGCTAAAATGAACTCATTTACAATTCTTAGTACTAAGGTAAAAGTTTGCCCCTGACATTAAGTCCATTCGTGTCCGATTCTGCGGGTTGGTGCTCATCTCCATTTCTAAGCCGAAGAGCTGGCGTTGTCCATAGACACCTCCAAGGTCATATGGCCAGCATGACTGCATGGAGCACTGTTACCTTCCTGCCACAATGGTACCTATTGATCTACTCATATTTAAATGTTTTTGAACTGCTAGGTTAGCAGAAGCTGGGGCTAACAGCGGGAGCTCCCCACGCTCCCCGGATTTGAACCTGCAACCTTTCAGTCAGCAAGTTCAGCAGCTCAGCAATTTAACCTACTGTGCCACTGGAGGCTCACCTCTTAGTACTAAGTTCTTCAATAATTAAGTACAGGGAGTTCCCGAGTTACAAACATCTACCTTACAAATTAAGAATGGGGGAGAGACAACAGGAAGTTAGAGAAACCTACCTCTAGGAAGGGAAAATCACTCCTGAAAGAGTTGTCATGGGAAAAAGATGTCTCCACTGAAGTTTTATTTTGCAGTGGTGCTATGGGTTAAACCATTGTGCTAGCAGGACTGAAGACTGAAAAGTCAGAGGTTCTAATCCAGGGAGAGGGTGGATGAGCTCTCTCTGTCAGCTCCAGCTCCCCATGTGGGGACATGAGAGAAGCCTCACACAAGGATATAAAACATCAAAAACATCTGGCCGTCCCCTTTGCAATGTCCTTGCAGATGGCCAATTCTCTCACACCATAAGCGACCATAATAAATTATCTCAAGTTGCTCCTGACATGAAAAACAACAACAAAAACCCCCAATCCTTGTATCCACAACAAGCCACAGTTTTCAAAATCTATCACAGGGATAGAAAGTAAGCTGGAATCTTTTGAACATTGGCAAAATGCCGGTTCTGATTTACATACAAATTAAACTTAAGAACAAACCTATAGAACATGCACATCGGGGAAAAGAACCCCAAATACACCTACCAATTGATGGGGGTCAAAGCTTTCCGAGACAGACCAGGAAAGGGATCTTGGGGTTTTGGTGGACAGCTCAATGAAGATGTCAACCCAATGCGCTGCAGCAGTGAAAAAAGCAAATTCTATGCTTGGCATGATCAGGAAGGGAATCGAAAATAGGTCGGCAAATGTTGTATTGCCTCTCTACAAATCTATGGTGAGGCCACATCTGGAGTACTGTGTACAATTCTGGTCTCCGCACCTCAAGAAGGATATAACGGAACTGGAAAAGGTACAAAGAAGGGCAACAAATATGATCCAAGGGATGGAGCAGCTCCCTTATGAAATCAGGTTGCAACGCCTTGGTCTTTTCAGCCTTGAAAGACGGCGTTTAAGAGGTGACTTGATCGAAGTGTATAAAATCATGCATGGGATAGAAAAGGTGAACAAAGAAAAATATTTTCTCTGTCACACAATACTAGGACTAGGGGGCACTCCCTAAAGCTCCAAGGTAGGAAAGTTAGGACTAATAAAGGGAAATATTTCTTCACCCAGAGGGTCATTGGGTTATGGAACTCACTTCCAGAGGAGGTTGTGACAGCTGTCAGCCTGGACAGCTTCAAGGCAGGATTAGACAGATTCATGGATACCAAGGGAATCAGTAGCTACTGAAATGGACATCCAAGTGCCACCTCTGTGTTGATGGAGGCAGGCAGGATTTTCCCCGGGTACTGGTTGTGGGGGGTCGGGAGCAGGTGAGGGTTTTGCCCTCCTTTCTGCTAGAGATCCCTGTGTACAACTAGTGGGCCACTGTGTGACACAGAATGCTGGACTAGATGGGCCGAGGCCCGATTCAGCATGGCTCTTCTTATGTTCTTATGTTCTTATGTTCTTAACATATCTTGTTCATAACTTGGGGACTTCCTATAAACAGTTTTCCTCAAACCCCTCTTCCATTTCTTTTTCTAAGTGCTCCTCTTCTCTCCCGATTCTCCTTCTCCCCCCCCAATTCTTCCCATTCTGGTTTTTACCTCCTTCTCTTCCGCCTTATGCATCCCTTTCACTTTGAGATTTAGGGTACATTGGGCACAAAACGGTAGGCATGGTACTTGCCCGATCACTAAAATCTGCAATGCCACATATTTCCTTGGGATCTTTGATTTCATCCTGCAAGTTAAAACCTGTGTTCTGGTACTGATCTTTGAAGACTATCTCGCCTGGGACTGGGAAAGCAGAAAGTATGCAGTAATTCAGCTGTGTAGAAATATATTCTTTATATTCTGAGAAATTTGCAAAAATTTCAGGTTAACAATTCTCCACTCTGTATTCATTGACAGACTTTTGAAGCCATCTACTTATTGATGAATTGGTTTGAGTATTGGACTATGACTGCCCAGTCATAGAAAACCTACTCAAATATTCTCAGGGGGAAGCAAAGGCTATGAACAAATCCTTCCAAGAAACCCCTGTGATAGATTGGCCTTAGGGTTGCTGTTAAGTCAGAAATATGTCGAAGGCACACCACAACAAAAATTATTACCATACTTGAGGCACATTAGTGCAGTGTTTCCCAACCTTTTTTGAGCCGCGGCACACTTTTAACATTAAAAAAATCCGGGGGCATACCACCAACCAAAATGACACAAAATGACACTCTAACACAGTAAAGAACAGCTGGGGGTTGGTGGCCTGCTGGGAACAGCCGCTGGGAGTGCCAAAGCCGGGGAGGGGCGGAGCCAGGCTGCGCCATGCCCTACCCCTACCCCGGCTTCACCTCTCCCAGCAGCTGCTCCAGCCTTGAGGGGCAGTGCCAAGCCAGCGGTGCCAGAGCCAGCACAATGCTGGCTTGGCACTGTCCCCTCAAGGCTGGAGCAGCTGCTGGGAGTGCGAAGCCGGGGGAGAGGGCAGAGCCAGGCCGTGCCATGCCCTGCCCCCTCCCCCCAGCCTCAGCTCTCCTACAGGCCGTGCCATGCCCTGCCCCCTCCCCCCAGCCTCAGCTCTCCTACAGGCCGTGCCATGCCCCGCCCCTCCCCCCAGCCTCAGCTCTCTTACAGAGGAGGAGCATGAGTGGTGGATGGGCTTCAGTGGGCGGGGCTCCTCCTTCACGCGGCTTCAGCGAGCGAGGGGCGAGAGTCATGGTGGGAGTCATGGCAGATTGGAGGCTGGCTGGGGAAACGGCCAAAGGAGGCGGTGCCCCGGTCCCTTCTTCTTTTTCTTCACCACTGCCCGGCTCTTCCTCCTCCCCCAAGCAGCAGGAGTTCGGCAGGAGGGGGGGGGGGAAGGGGGGCAGACAGCTTTTCTCAAGGCACAGCAGGAGGTCCGTCACGGCACACTAGTGTGCCACGGCACACTGGTTGAGAAAGACTGCATTAGTGCACTCTAACTGAAATAAATCACACCTTATTAACCCTTGACAAACAAGGTATTTGAAGAGTGAGTGAAACATATGTATTTATGGAACCAGTGGGGAAAAGAGATGCAGAGGAATGGGAAACTATATTGAAATATGAGACTGAAAACTTTGGGACAGCTTACTTTAGCTTGATTTGCCATTCCCAGGCAATCATCCTGTTATGGATTTTAGTCTCTTTTACTCTCTTTTTCATACCTGCACACTTTCAAGTTCTTGGTCAAAATTCATTTGTCTAGGAATACCTAAATAATTCTGATGGGTAATATTTCCTGAAGGAAATCTTTATATCCTTCAAAATTCATCACTCTCTTTCTGCATGTGATATGAAACAGCATGCCTAAACAATCTTGATGTGACAAATTCCTGGATTTAACAGAATTATTTATCATATTGCTGTATAACATGAGAATGGGCATACCTAAATGATACTGTTGAGCTAATGTTCCTTAACTGCACGGCCATCAAATTTTGGTTTTGCCAGAATTAATTATCCCTCGTTAGGATGAGGTGTTCACCTAGATATACAATTCAGATAAAGTCTCTATAAAGGCAAAAATGTAGTAGTACCTGGCAATAGAAAGGAATTTAACAGGCTTTGTTTCAAGTTCAAAACTATAAAATAATAATGAGCCCAGAGCAAAAGCTTCTTCTCAAATCTGAGAGGAATATCTAAATCCTTATCCCTAGTGTAGCATCTAGCTATCAATGAAAAACCATGTACTAGGTTGGGAAAGGCTGATCTATAAGATATATCCAATTGTAAGCTCTAGAATAGTTACAACTCCCTTGTTTTCCCAGCTACAGGTACAGCATAAGCGACAACTCTTAAAATCAGAAAGTAAGCCAATATTCCCTGTTCTTATGGGAGTTGAATAGCAGTTTGGTCGCATGCATACCATCATATTACCAAGAGGGGGAAATTGTGGGAGGGTCCACAGACAATTTCCCCTTAGACCCCATTCTGGACTATACTTAGCCCTCACGGCCAGATACTTCCATTTTCCTAAGTAGCTCCTCTCAAAATGATTACAGGAGATCTTAGAAAGTCATTTTGATAGCAGAAAACAAAGGTATTTGGACCATATGGGATCTCAGGAATTTGTAGTGGTCCTGTGGAGATAGATTATTTGCATGGTTTACACATTTCATTTTACTGACAATAGTCGGTAAGCTTTTCATGCACACTGAGCATACTGCCAGCTTATTTATTTATTTATTTCATTTCTAATCCGCCCTTCTCTACTCCCAAAGAGGGACTCAGGTCGGTTCACAAAAGGCGACAATTCAATGCCGCATACAAGAACAGGACAACAACATATAAAAAAAACAACAAAGCAGATTAGAAATAGTTACATATCGAATCCCCCATAATCCCCGTTCCATTCAACCCATGGGATTTTCATTAAAGCATTTTTTTAGTTCTGTGAATACTGAGACATCCTTCTTCTACTTGGATATGCCATTTTGGCTACCATTGGGTCCACTGGGGAAAAACGAAGAAATTGCTGGGTTGCTTTCATGGCCAGAATCACTGGGTTGCTGTAAGTTTTCTGGACTGTATGGCTATGTTCCAGAAGCATTATCTCCTGACGTTTCACCCACATCTATGGCAAGCATCCTCAGAGATTATGATGTCCTCAGAACCTCTGAGGATGCTTGCAATAGATGTGGGTGAAATGTCAGGAGAGAATGCTTCTGGAACATGGCCATAGAGCTCAGAAAACTCACAGCAACCCAGTGATTCTGGCCATGAAAGCCTTCGACAACACAAAGAGATTGTTGTTAATATATAGCAGAGTTGGGGAACCTGAGCTCCCATGCTGACTGGGGCTAATTGTTATTGAATACAAAAAAATGTAGTACTATGCCCTTACTTGTGGGTTTGTGGGCCTCTCCAAGTCCTCCAGTGCAATCGCGTGTGAAATGCTACTGAGCCAAATAGAGTAAAACATAGGATTTGGTATTATGTTTTTCAGGTATCCACAGAGAGTCTAGGAACATATCCTCCGTAGATACAGAGAATAATGTGGAGGGCCAAAATTTCCCCAGTCTCCGTATATCTCAATATTTTTCACATAATACCGGTAGTAGATAGATAGACATCCATGGATACATTTGTAGCACAACTATTTTTTAACAAAAACTCCTTGTAGATGGAACAGAGCTCTCCTGGGCTTCAGTGTGATCACTGCTAAAGTGACCATTTAGAGCTGGATTTTAGTTTTACATTTTCACCTCTCAATTTTAAAGGCTATTTAGAGTATTACATGCTCGCCTATAAAAACTTAACCTGAAAGGCAATGTTGCCTGCAATCATATAACCCAGTGAAATAACAGGTTTTTCTTGTTCCTAATAGGTAAAACAACTTCGGCTGGAAGATGAAAATGGTGATTGAAGACTTCTTGATGCTCTTAAAACTCGGAGCTTTTCCTGTCAGCTGGAGATTTGACATTGGCTTCCACAATATTCTTATGATAACATTACTAGCCCAGTGGGTGCTGCGTGAATATCAGAGCACTCATCTTTTTAAAGTTTTGTATAATGCAAGATATTAAAATTAAGGCTGATGTTTACCATTCAGTTCCTATACACATATTCACACACTCACAGCTAGATATTATTTCCCTTGGAAATGCTGGCTGTCTCTCGCTAGTTACCAAATGCAATCAGATAGCTCTGCGTGGGCTAGCATACCAATTAAGCCCTGTCTCTGGGTTCTCTGCCATTTCTTCCCACAGAAACTCAATAGTTTATCTTCAGATAAACAGAATCTAATGATAAGGAGGAGGAGAGAAAAATCCTTCTCACACAGTGGAAGCAATTTTTTTCTTTAAAATGTTTTCTATAGGCAAACTGAAGGAGCTGAAATGGCTGGAAGAGGTAGACAGAATGAAAAGAAGATTAATGACAAAGAAGGATAAAGGGGGAAAATTCAATTAGGATTTTGGAGCCCTGCTGCAGATTACTCAGTATTACTGTATAGTTTGCCATTCCCCAAATCTGTTGTTAGAACTGTTGACATTTGTCTTCATTATATATTAAAACAGAATAATGAAGAGGTTACCAAAATAACAGAAGCAACAGCCTGATGCTATCAGTATGAAAAAGATACTGGCGGCAGTAGGAGACTCTTCATTTTAATGATTGCTTTGTGGACTTTGGAATAGGTGGATGTTCTCATCAGAAATAGTTGGTTTTATTCCTCCACGTCACTGTATGGTTCTCTTCAAAGAGAGCTCTGAAATACAACCATGCAAATAAATAAATAACGGTGTTAACAAGTACAAATCAGCACATTAACTAGATGGGCTTCATGGATTTATTTAATCTCTCCAAGGCAGACATGTTTGAACTGACAAAATTGGCCCAGTGGATAGGTTGAAAGCAAGGGAAGGGGGAGACACTCCCTGAAGCCATTAGCTTGTTGGGGGGGGGGGGGCGTTCTGGTATTTTGATGGAGGTTCAGAGTGGTCAAGTATGAAGCAGAGTCCAAATGGAAACCATCACTGCCACATCAATCTAAGAATGAGTGAAAGCCACTAACTAGAGGGTGTACATATTGAATGTTTGTAATGTACTTAAAATAGTATCACTTTGTGGAGAGAAAGCATTTCCCTCAGATGCACTGCAAAGAGCCTACAAACAAAGCCACAGTGTGTGACAGAATAAAACAGTACTTTTTTCTGACAGGTTCAGCACCTTAATTATTTTTTAAAAATGGTACCTGACCATTTAGCTGTATCTCTCTGTTGTGCCTGGGAAATGGGCACACATAACCACAGCTCCATATATACTGTAAGTATTTTAATTGAAATATTTTTATGCTGTAATTTTCTCTACAAAACCTGTTAGTGGTCATCTGTGCTAGTCACTTTAGAGTAAGTCAATTCAATGAACTGAACTCAAATCAGACCCAGTTCACAGCTGGATACTGATCAGCTTTTTGGACTTCCAGCTTCCTCTGATTAGTGATGGAAGACTTATTCTGACTGTTCTAGGTTGGTGCCCTCATCTTTCTCTCCCATAGTGCTGTAGGGTCTCTCTGCAGTGCAATCAGTGTTCATTCAGAGATTTTTTTTTTAAAAAAAGAAAGCTTTCTTAGCCAAAGAAACCTAAAACATCCACTTTGTGCACAACTACCATTCCTTGTTTTGCCCTTTACAGCTGTGGCTTTTAAAGAACATTTCCCCAATGTGCATCTCAGTCTCCATTATGACTTTTGCTCTATAGATTTTAACAGTTGTCTAAAGAGTTTTCTTTCTGACACTTAAGGCAATGGTAAACATTAATATGGTAAGGCCCTCCTTAATACCATTGTGATTTGGATTCATTCTTTTTCATGTACAGGTCCATAGATCAGGAATAGATATAGACTTTTTTATGGGGTATACTTTGTTTTTCACTACAATCTGCCATGCATTTGCTTAAAAAGATTTTGAAAAATGGATTTCTGGATAGAGGAGCCTCTGAATGCACATTCCACTCTGGATGTTTTCAGTAATTTCTGGGGAAATTACTATTTGGTTTATAGCTCCCAAAATTCTCCAGACAATATGAAGATTGGCCATGCAGACAGAGGAATTTGGTGACTTCTAATCTGAAAAGGTATTTTTCCTGAACACTGCTTCAATATCACTACTGGATTCCACATGGCACCCCTCCCATGTACATTATTATTTTTAAAAACTAAGCATCAAAAACTCTTGTGATTCCATTGTTCTGAATTTATAGTAGTTTGACCATCCTTCATCTGTACAAGGTATCTATGAAACAAAGTAAATTTGTATTTACATTTGGGTCCCACCTCCAAGATATCTCATTGTGTACAAATATGGAAATGCAGATTTTCAAAATCCTGCCCAATCCAAAATCTAAAACACTTCTAGTCCCAAGCATTTCGTATAAGGGATACTAAGCCTGTAATAGAGACTAATCTAACTTTTGCCTGTTACCAGCATAGATGAAAGGAAGGAGAATTTACTAATTAGAGAGTTATAATCCAAGCATGAAGATACGTCATCTAAACTTAGTGAAACACCCCTTGCTTGAATATGAATTGTCTTTGATAAGATCATGATTTATACCAATGCATAGGATGTCTGTCCAGCATCTCCATCCATGCAAGCCAATGCTAGTTCCTAAAGCCTGTGAGATGGTATGTTTTAATTTATGTGCTAATTGTGACAAAACTGATCCCAGACATTACTTTGTAAGCTTACAAAATTGCTTAACAATTTTCAATCCAAGTGACACTGAATGTGGCATTAGCCGCTTTCCTGAGAGAGAGAGAGAGAGAGAGAGAGAGAGAGAGAGAGAGAGAGAGAGAGAGCGCCAGCCGGGGGGATAAGTCAACCATTAAAAACCAATGGAATTCTAAACTGCATCAATTAGAGTTCGTATCTAGAGACCTCATCATACTGGCTACCAAAATCACCATGCATCATGGCAAATCCCGTGGGGTCACACTGACTGGCTTCCCCCCTACCTCATCCCACTGGGTGAAGCATCCACTGCCCGGCTCCCCCTGTTGATCTCAATGTAACACAGGAAACCTCCTATGTTGCCACTGCAGTGGCATGCACCAGTTCACCTTCCCTTTTGCAGTAGAGCCCCACCGTAAGTAGCTCTACGTCATGGGATGAGAGCAGGCAGGCTCCATCACAAAAGTAAAGGTGAACCAATGTATGCTGCTGAAAAGTACCTTGTCTAATGAGGTAATTGATCAAAGGAAATAATAGTACCGCTTTATTCTGCCTTGTTCAAACTTCAACTGAAGTGCAATTTTAAAAAGATATTGACAGGCTACAATGTATTCAGGAAAGGACAAAAAAACATTGTAAATGGTCAAACATCATGCTCTATGACACTGATTCTCAAAGTGGGTGGTACCGCCCCCTAATGGGTGGTGAGGCGATCCAAGGGGGCGGTGGGAGGCTCAGGGGAATTTGGGGGGCACTGAACACCTTTAAGGGGGCGGTGAATGATTGGGGGTTCTGTGTGCCAAGTTTGGCTCAATTCCATTGTTGGGGGAGTTCAAAATGCTCTTTGATTGTAGGTGAACTATAAATCCCAGCAACCACAACTCCCAAACGAGAAGGGCTGTTTTCTCAAAACTTCACCAGTGTTCAAATTTGGG
Organism: Anolis apletophallus; assembly: GCA_030556195.1. Classification (NCBI taxonomy): domain Eukaryota; kingdom Metazoa; phylum Chordata; class Lepidosauria; order Squamata; family Anolidae; genus Anolis; species Anolis apletophallus. The sequence goes on from JARBWK010000009.1 coordinate 90,742,897, forward strand.
CATATTGAGTATTTGTGCCAAATTTCATCCAAATCCATAGTTGTTTGGGTTCATAGTGCTCTCCAAATATAGGTGAACTACATGTCCCCTAAATCACTGCCAATTCCTCCCAAACCTGTTCAGTATTTTCTGTTGGTCATGTGGGTTCTTTGTGGCAAGTTTGGTCCAGTTCTGTAATTTGTGGGGGTCTCAGTGGTCTGTGGAAGTCAGAGCTGAATCGATTGAAGGTACTGCAAATCCCATCATCCGTTGTCCATACTCCCCCAAACATATTGTTTTTGTGATTAATCACTATGCTTTAATTATGCTCAATTTGTAACAAGAAAAATACATCCTGCATATTAGGTATTTGCATTAGAATTCGTAGGAGTAGCAAAATTATTTATGAAGTAGCAACAAAAATATGGTTGGGGGTCACCACAACATGAGGAACCTTATTTAGGGGTCACGGTATTAGAAAGGTTGAGAACCACTGCATTAATATATATATATATATATATATCTTTCTGTTTAATTGCTATTAAAAATTTTAAAAAATAATTTCTAGGGGGGCGGTGAGTAATTTTTTTTCTGGAAAGGGGGCAGTAGGCCAAAAATGTTTGGGAGCCACTGCTCTATGAGGAATGGCTTAGGAGGCTGGCTATGTTTAATCTGGAGAAGGGGAAGTTAAAAAGTGACGTGATAGCCATGCTTAAATATTTGAAGATGGGGCCAGACTGGTTTTTGCTTCTCCGGAGACTAGGGCATTGTCTAAATTACCAAAATTAAGTGATCTCAGTACTCAGTTGCTACAAGGAGTCCACGTGATGCATGGTGGAGTCTCAGCACAACTATCCAGACGTTACTCCATATTAAGGAAACATGAGAAGCTCCAGAGCTATCCTGCAGTTTCAGAGATGTGGACAGCTGAATTGAACTAGATTGGCCTAATCAACATTCCTCTATAAAGGTTAAACCCCACTGCTCCTCCTTTTTGGGCTCCTTTCCTACAAATACACTTTGTTTTCCTATCACATCTAGGGTCTTAACCCTCTAACATTTTATCTCATACATCTGGCCCGCCCGCTGTATTGATTATACTATGTGTTGCTATATTGTTTATCTTATTTGTCACTTTATATATTTTGTTATGATGTGTTTTTTTGTTTTTTTTCCTTTTGCTGATTTATGTTTAATTGTGTTGTATTGTTTTTTTGGGCTTGGCCTCATGTTAGCCGCCCCGAATCCCCTTTGGGGACATGGAGGCAGGTTATAAATAAAGTTTCTTATTATTGCTGCATAGTAGCAAGCATCTCTTTCCCGCCTGCATTTCTGGTGATGCCATTTCGGTTCCTGTGCTCCCTCACACCAGTTGGCTATGTGGACAGTCAAAGGGTATCAGCAGCTGCTGCAGCAAAGGCCTCTGCGGATGCTTCCAATCCCTTTCCGTGAACGATCTCTGCTTCACCAATCAGGAGCAATATCTCTGTTACAATGATTCATCATACTCAAAATCACTCATGAGAGGAGAGTAAAAACATCAGTCTGTTGTGTCCTCAACAACAGGAAAACAGATCTCCTATCCATCATTTGCAGCAGCTGATAACCAGTAAGTCAGGATTGATGGATTTTTATGATCCCTATGTTTTTTCCTAAACTTAGATATTGTGAATGCACTTGTGAATGCATAATTCTACATTATGTATTTGCTACTACAGTAATGAATTCTAGTCCATATCATTTAGAATAGAATATAAACATTTCAAACATAAATTAAAAATTGTTGATTATGGTGGTGATGAGGAGGAGGAGGGTAGGAAACACCTAAGTTCATCAGGTGCAATAGAAAATAAATCTGAATTAGGAATATATACCTGACTGCTGTTAACAGCTGAAATCCTGTATGTAAACAAGAGCAGTTTTAATCATCGCATGCATTGCTGAAGTTGTTTTAATTGAGCTCTTCAGCAAATACGAGTTGTAGCTAACATATTTAGCTGACCAAACACAATGCTGACCAAAGGTACTTAGATTACCTTGTAAGTCCGCTCCTGCCACCTATCCGCGACTCGTCAGAGAGCTTTCTCTGCGGCAGCTCCAGCCCTGTGGAACTCTCTGCCGGACAGTACCCGGGCCATCCTAGAACTGGTACCCTTCAGAAGGGCCTGTAAGACCGCCCTCTTTGGACTAGCATTCCCTTAGGGCTCAATGGACAGCATACTGTAAATTTCCAGTATGCCCTTGTATTTGGAATTCGTCGGATGCGTTTTTAATTTGTTTTTATGTATTGTAGGGCTGCATGTTGAGGACATGTTGCCCATGTATACTCCATTGTTACCCGCCCCGAGCCTGCAGGGAGGAGCGGAATATAAAATCGAAGAAATAAATAAATAAATAAATAAATAAATATTTGTCACCAAGAATAAGGAGGGAAACACTGCCTAATGTGATGCAAGAGAAAACTATAATCTAAAATCAATATTGTCTTAAACACAAATTGCACTAATTAGATTGGATCAGTAAAATGACTGATCTTCAAAGAACTGAATTAGTTTGCTTTGTGTGTTCCAGAGAATTACAAATCTCCAGAAGCATATGCTTGCATATCTCAAACTTGCAGGCTGAGTTGCAAGACTTTGTTGTACTCTCTTCTACAACGATGACTTAATGAGAACTAATTCTGATTTACAGAGGTTTCTATCAAAAGTGGATCACTATTCCTTTGGCTAGTTATTAAATGATGCAAACTATGATTTCATGATAGTCACAGGGGAAACAGTGTTTAGCCTTGCTAGTTTCTAATAGTATTTGCATACTGGAAAAACTGTGCCTACTTCCGTGCTGCTGCTGCTGAAAACTTTAAGAGTTTGTCTACTAGACTCCTTATCAGATAATGTTTACACAATCTTCCAGTAAAGTATGATAAGAAAAAGAACAATACTGACATATTAAATATTTGACAGGAATATCCAATAGTCCTATTTTTGGACTAAAGAGTACATTGAAACATAGTTATCCAGAGGCCAACAGAACTTCTGAAGATGCCAGTAACAGGTGCAGACGAAACATCAGGAGAGAATGCTGCTGGAACAGGGCCATACAGCCTGAAAAACTCACAGCAACATAGTTATCCCAATGATTTGGACATTTCCGAAATGTGACATCACATGTCTTGGTTCAAAAGAATCATATTGAAACACATTTTAGGGAAAATAAATTATAAAATACACATTTTAAACAGTGGATTCATATGGTAATTAAACAAATCATAATTATTATGAGCAAACAACTGTGAAAATAAAATGGCCTGAAAACAGCCTAATTTCCATTCTAGACTTACATCACATACTAAAAGAAATGGTGGACAACAGTCTTGAGTCTTCTTTTCAGGTTTTTGGTTTGATTTGGGGGGGGGAGGGGTTGGTCTCTTGATTAATGGTATATTCATCTAGTTATTTAGGAGAGCACAGCACAATGCTGACCAAAGGTACTTAGATTACCTTGTAAGTTTTACTCCACTTACAAGGACACAGAGTCATAGACCTGCGGAGGTGCAAGAAGACCCAACAATTATTCAGTTCAATCATCTGCCAAAGGAGGAATTCATAGCTAACCATTATGTGAAAGATGACCCTTCAATATATTTTAAAAGCCTCAAGAAAGAAAATTCCAACAACCTTTCCATTGCTGATTTTTAAAACAATTTGGTGGTTATTTCTAATTTCATTCAAAATTTCCATTCTTAAAATTTGAGATACTTGCTTTATTGGAAATGCAACAGTGTCCTAAATAGTTAGAGATGTCATAGGCCCTTTCTACACTGGTATATAATCCAAATTATCAAATCAGATAATTCACATTATTTACTTTGAACTAGATTGTATGAGTGAACACTGCCATATAATTCAATTCAAAGCAAATAATCTGGATTTTATATGGCAATGTAGAAGGGGCCTATGTGAAAGGCCTATGTTCCAGTAACCAGAGTGCTCTTATCCTTTATCCATGTATCCTGAATTGTAAATAGATCTTTTTATCTCTTTTCTTTCAGTCTCCTTTTTATCTCACTTCTTTGTTGTTGCTGTTATATGACTTCGCATTGTTTCCAGCCTATGATAACTCCAAGGTGAACCTCTCACATGGTTTTCTTGACAAGATTTATTCAGAAGAGATGTCTATTGCTTTTCTCTGATGCCGAAATAGTGTTTCTTGCCCAAGGTCACACATTGGGTTTCATGGCCAAACAGGGTTCAAACTCTGGAATCCAGAGTTGTAAATGAACACTCAAACCATTACACCTCTCTAGATCCTTCTTTAGCCTCTACTACAAGGGAAGTCTGTATTAGCTTCATACCATTAAAGATCTTTCCTATCTTTAATGGAGTTCTTACAATAAAGCTTTAGTTTGGTGTCTTTACTACTTAAGCAGAATTTCTAGCCATACTCCAAAATGACTCAAGCCCCACCCTTTGCAATCCCTGAAAAGTTCTGGCCTATCCAGTTTTCCCAATCTTTCCTCATAGAGCTTTCAGGGCCCTTTACTATCTTGGTCACTCTCCTCTAAACATGTTTCAGCTTCTCAATATTATCAAATTCAAGGGTCACAGCTCAACACAACGAAGTAAAGTATCACTATTTCAGGACTGAACTGTCATTGCAATTAGGGTTGTAATGTGCAAATTTGAGGGTACCTTGATGATCAAACAATTTGAGGGGTTGCAGTTTAGAAACACAGAAGCCTTCCTTTCTAGACATCAAAATATATATCTAGAAAGAGTTCTGAACATTGAGAATACTAGACTTTTGTAGTATATCAAATCTTCAGCATGTTTCTAACAATGAAGCATGATATAGGGGTCAAAGTGTTGGAGGTCATTGGGTCTATAGTGCAAGCTACTCATTGATCTATCAACTGAAGACAGATGAGACTCCCACTGTGGCAATCCATATGCTATGGTGGTATCTCACAGCCATATTCATTGTTCAGCATGAGACAATGGTTGCACGACAGAAACAGAGCTTGGAATGATTACATTTGAGCATACAACTCCTAGAGTGTCTTACCTGAGGGATTCTAGGAGTTGTAGTTTTAAAAAACATAAAATGATAATGTCTTCATTCAAATGTATAAAGCCATGTGTGATTTCAAGTTATGGAGCAGGATGAGTCACTCTGAACACCCTTTTAAGAAGAACTAGCTTTATCACTTTCTCCTTCTAGCTAACCTCCATTAAGTTACTGCCAGTACTCTTCCCAAAACTCAACAGTTTCAGACCCACTATTTCTTTATGAGCACATAATGGAACCATACAGATCAGATAATCAAGCTTCAGTCAAGGTCATAAGAGCCCAGACAAAATATAAGCATGTCAGGAATAACATAATATTCTTCTCTCCGTTGCTCAGGAGTAAATCTGACCACCTTTCAAGCTCTCTGTAAAATATGCCTTAAGTGTAAAAGGAAAAGAAAAGCAGATATGAGTGACATAGAAGTTTTTGGTTTGATTGAAACTCACAACTTTGTAAACTTTTGAAATGTAATTAGTTTTAAAAGAAATATCATTTTGTGAGAATTCTAGAAGTCTACTTGCTTAAAGCGAGAACCTGAAACCTCAAAGCAAAGGTACCAACAGATGATAAAATTTTAAATCAAATCTTCAATAACCACCCACACATTTATACGGCCAAAATTAGTTTTGGTCAAACTGTATGGTAATCCACAAGGATATATTGCAAAAGGTCATAGCAATTATGAATAAACAAAGGATAAAACCTCAAAGATCAAGGATAGATAACTGTAGGAAAACTGGGTGAAACAGCAAAAGGAGTCGGGTGACTCACTGGAATTGCCAAGTTGGACCTCCTTTTATTCATATTCCATTCCTTCTTAACTGAACATACCCCGTTTATTCTAGCCTTATACATCTCCAGCTGTAACCTGTATCTTCCAATTCCATTTTGTGAAGAATATTCACATAATTATGCACACAATGTCTATTTTCAAAATAAATATTTTGATTTAAATTAATTTCTCTGTTCTTTGAGTCTTCAACATATCTCATTTATTTTCATGATTTTACTAAGAATCAATTTCTAGACATTTTAATTTGTACATAGAGCATACAAACTGTATGGCATATTATAAGGCTGGATTCAAACAACAGTGAAACTGACATAAATGTTTGTTATTTTGTCACTACAAAATAGGATTTTTGTGGCTTTGTGATAGTTCAAAACACCACATGTAAATCCTCAGATACATTATTTCATCATCATCACAACCATGTCATGGAGAGGAAAGCAAAGGTGTGTTGCTTCAGGAGCTAATTCAAAACAGGATCAATGATATAATCAACATGAATGCTAGGAACTCATTCAGACAATAGAAATATAGTGCTGTTATTCTTTAACAGTCTTGCTTCCATTCAGTATCATTCTGAGACTGGTAGCACTAGCCTTTCCGCCTGGGAATTCTAAAGATCCATCCTTATACTGCAAATTCCAGAATTCCATAGGTTGGACCATGACAATTAAAGTAGAATAACAACTTTATAATTCTGTAATATGAATAGGCCCCAGGTTACAACTATTAGATCCCCTTGCTCCTGCAATAAAGACAATCAATGTGGCTTTCCTCACTTTATTTGTTGTATATGCTGAATTAGGTTAGAGCACTGCAAAGCAAACTGAGAGGCTCTACGCTCCCCCCTCTTCCTTCCCACCTCCTCCTTCTCCTTCAAGAGTGCACAGAGACTGGAAGGTAGTCACCAGTCAGCTAGTCACACTCCCACCGCCTGATGCTTCCCTTCCACACATGCCTGGTGATGGCAGGAAGCTCGCTCCCACGGGGAAAGTGTGGTGTTTCAGCCTGGTGCTCATGTGCATGCTAGGGATGATGGGAATGTTCCTGAAAATGCTGATGATGGAATTGTTCCTGCAAATGCTGATGATGGGATGCAAATTCTGAGATGCAAAGTAACCTTTCAGATGAGGCTTGCTTTCCTGGGAACAGTTCTCTTCCCAGGGCTTCATTAGATGAGAATTCTTGTGTTCAGGAGTCGGAAGGTCTTGATGTTGATAACGGGACACCTGGGAATTTTAATGAGCTTACATTTAACCGCCGAGATAGCATTCGGCAATCTAGGCAGGCTGCCAGCCTGCAGTGTAGCAGTTGGTTTGCAAACCGAAACTGATTTGTCTTTATATTAGATGGCTAGAGAAATTGTCTTCAGTTTCCAGGCTTCGTTTAGAATACCATGCCAGATCTTGTCTTGTCTCCAAGCTCCTGATTTTGCTTAGGCCTTTGTGCACGTTTTGCTCCTATAGCTGCCTTGTATTACTCATGGGATTTTCATCAAGCATTTTACCTTTGCATTTGGATTTTGGGACTATATCTTTGCCTTGTATTTTGGGACTATTTGAACTGTGTGTTTTACCTTGGATATATTCTACTAGTGATCTTCTTTTAACCCTTTTGTTGGACACTATATTTGTTTCAATAAAAGCCTATTATACAGAGACTGTCTGTTGTGTGTGTGACAAGGGGGGTGCTCCGTATCTGAAGTGCAACAGAAAGGGGGATATGCATGTGTGCATGCCAAGTATGAGGTTGGATTCTAGCACTGCCCAAGCACACAGTTCTCGCTTCCTTTCCTTGCTCACACCCCTCCCTTTCTCTCTCACACCCATTTCCATTGCTCAGCACATGAACGAGTTTGCAGACGGTGTTGGCAGGCTGAGATGTGAGTGTGCACAGGCACCATATGATTTCCCACCTTGCCTTCTCTATGCCCATGAGAAAACTGAGGAGCTTCGCAGGGGCAGGCCAGAAGTCAGTGGAGGAAGGAAGGCAGGAGACAAGGTATTCAGTCGGTGTCCCCTTTCCTTCCCCCTTTTCACCCCATCCCATATTTCAGTTGTTATCTAGGCCTTTACCTGAGAGGTGCTGTCATTCCTTATGTGAAAGGAAATGGCCCCAAACTCACACTCAGTGAACCTGCAACACCTCCCTCCCTTTCTTTCCCTTTTCTTCCTCCCCCCCCCTTTCCTTGTCATTATCTCTCTTCATTTTCTACATTTCTTTCCCTTCTTTTCCTCCCTTCAGTTCTCTTTCCTCTTCGCTCCCCCCTTCCTTTCCTTCCTTCCCTTCGGTGTCGGAGTAAGCAAGCGTGCCCAGGTGATCCTTGAGGCTGCAACTCCTGCCCACGTTCCTCCAGCCAACACCATGAAACTTTTTAAAATATTGTTTCCTTTATATATAATATAATCTATAATATAATATGCTATATAAACATTTCTTAATTATAATAATATATAAAAATTTAAATATACACACATATACACATTTCTTGGCGCTCCACAAGAAAGTTTTGCTTCAAAAAGGGCCTCTAGCCCAAGGTTGGGAACCCTTGGGCTAGAGGCAGCCAGAGAATGAGCAAAATCAGTAAGCAGAAGCTAGCTACGGTATGACCCCTGTGGAGCATATGTTCCAAGACCATGAATAATAGCGAACCCTATGTATTGACTATAGCTAGAATTGCACTGGAAGACCTAGAAGGCCCAAAAACTCTTCTGGGGTGGTGGTGTGGATATTATTTGGATATTGTATCTGTCAATGAGAGAGTTGTGCTGACTTCTGTTTCTTTCTTCTATAACAGAGCTCATACTTCACTTTAGCAATTAAATACCTAACACCTCTTTGCAAGATTTATTTGCATTTCTAACTTAAAGCTACAGATAATATTTCAGCTGACTGAGGATTTCTTAAAATGTAATTTTCAAAGAGGTAGCTATGCATTGGGTTTTTTCAGCAAAAAAGAAAAGAAAAAAGGCTTGCAGCATTTTGAAGATTAGCAAATTTATGTTATGAATGTTAAAGTGCAGCATTAAAGTACAATCACTTTTGTACACTCGCTCATCATAGGAGTTCCTGGTGGTGCAATGGGATAAACCAATGGTTCTCAACCTGTGGGTCCTCAAATGTTCTGGCCTGCAATTCCCATAAATCCTAATAGCTGGTAAACTGGCTGGGATTTCTGAGTGTTGTAGGCCAAAACACCTGGGAACCAAAAGGTTGAGAACTGGGGTAAACCCTTGTGCTGGCAGGATTGCTGACTGAAAGGTCAGCAGTTTGAATCCAAAGAGTGGGATGAGCTCCCATCTGTCAGCTCCAGCTTCCCATGCAGGGACATGAGAGAAGCCTCCCACAGGATGGTGAAACATCTGGGTGTCACCTGGGCAATGTCCTTTAAAATGGCCAATTATCTCACGCTAGAAGCAACTTGTAATTTCTTCAAGTCACTCCTGACCAAAAAAACCCTAACTCATCATGATCTTACCCCAAAATCCTGTAACTGTATATACAAATGAAGTTCCAACAGTATGCATCTGATGAAGTGGGTTATAATCCATGAAAGTTCATATTAAACTTAATTGATTAGTTTTAAAAGGGTCACAAGATTCCTGATCTTCATTTTACACCTAAACTTAAAAGTTTAAATTCAAGAAGGCTAGGGTGGCTCATTCCTTCCTGCCAACAGGTTTGAGGAACTGACTGCAAGGGTCTGTGATTCTTAATGGATGTTTTAATTCCATGGATAGTTTACTGCATTTCAACAAAAGGTTTTTGCATATTTTCACTTGTGCCTCTGTATGTGTTTCTATGTCTGTTTGTGTTAGTATTTGTAAGCTGCCTAGATACCCAGATTTGTAGAAAAGGTGAAACAACAATAATGATAGCTGATTCAATCATGGAGCTGCTGTTAACTCATTTGTGCCTTAAATACTGCAGCTTTTTGGGAATACTTTTGAATGATGATATATGCCACTATATGCTACATTAGCTATTGCTGCTATCTCAGAGTTCAAACTTCATGACCAAGATTGTCCACTTTTTGTTCTACCCAAATAAATCTGATAGTCTTTAGGGTGCCACCAAGAAAAATGGAGTCCCAATTTGGAAAATGTGGTGTATAAATAAAATTAATCACCAGTACTCTACATTGACCACTTTACAACTATTATTTATTTATTTACAGCATTTCTACCCTGCCTTTCTCACCGCGGAGGGGACTCAAGGCAGCTTTACATACAGGTAACGATTCAATGCCTTAAAACACAATGTACAGTTAAATAAATATTAAAATAGAATTAAAAGTACATTAAAACAATTAAAATATTTAAAACAATACATTCAGAGTTAAACACATAATCCACAAGTGTAATCTGGGCCGATCCAATTGACATTGCGCATTGTTCTAACTCTATCTATTGCACAAGTTCTGCAAAGGCTTGGTCACAATCTCTTGCGGACGATCAGGATGGAGGGGGGGGGGTGTTGATCCAATACCCTTGGGGAAGGAGTTCCACAGCCAAGGGGCCACCACTGAAAGGTCCTGTCTCTCGTCTCCGCCAATCACGCCTGCGCAGGGCCTCCCCAGATACTCTTAAACACCATGTTGGTTCATAGAGGGAGATACGTTTGGACAGGTAAGCTGGGCTGGAACCGTTTAGGGCTTTATAGGCAAAAGGCAGCACTTTGAATTATGGATGCATCTACGTTGTAGAATGAATGCAGTTTGACATAACTTTAACTGCCATGGCTCAATGCAATAGAATCCTGAGAGTTATAGTTTGATGAGTCACCAGCAGAGAAAGCTAAAGACCTTGTGAAACTACAGCTGCCATGATTCCATAGCATTGAGCCATGGAAGTTAAAGTGACATCAAATTGCACTAATTCTACAGTGTAGCTGCACCATAAGCAACATTTCCTGACATAACTCCCCCACTCCAAAACCCCTATTTTAATCAGCAGCTGACTGAGCAGAACAGATCTCAGCTGCTGATTGTGATGGAAAGAAGAGGATATTTCAATCTACTAGTCCAGTGTTTCCCAACCTTTTTTGAGCAGCGGCACACTTTTAACATTAAAAAAATCCGGGGGCACACCACCAACCAAAATGACACAAAATGACACTCGAACACAGTAAAGAACGGCTGGGGGTTGGTGGCCAGCAGGGAGCAGCTGCTGGGAGTGCCAAAGCCAGGGGAGGGGGTGGAGTCGGCTGCACCATGCCCCGCCCCCAACCCCTGGCTTCACCTCTCCCAGCAGCTGCTCCAGCCTTGAGGGGGCAGTGCCAAGCCAGCGGTGCCAGAGCTAGCACAATGCTGGCTTGGCACTGTCCCCTCAAGGCTGGAGCAGCTGCTGGGAGTGCCGGCCGGGGAGGGGCAGAGCCAGGCCGTGCCATGCTCCGCCCCTCCCCCAGCTTCAGTTCTCCTACAGGCCACGCCATACCCCGCCCCCTCCCCCCAGCTCCAGCTCTCCTACAGAGGAGGAGCATGAGCGGTGGCCGGGCTTCAGTGGGCGGGCTCCTCTTCCACGCAGCTTCACCGAGCGAGGGGCAAGAGTCATGGTGGGAGTCATGGCGGATTGGAGGCTGGCTGGGGAAACGGCCGAAGGAGGCGGTGCCTCGGTCCCTTCTTTTTTTTCTTCGCCACTGCCCGGCCCTTCCTCCTCCTCCCCCAAGCAGCAGGAGTTCAGCAGGAGGGGGGAGGAAGGGGGGCAGAGAGCTTTTCTCATGGCACAGCAGGAGGTCCATCACGGCACACTAGTGTGCCACGGCACACTGGTTGAGAAAGACTGTACTAGTCATCAAGTCTTTGACAAAGAATTGTGAGAGAGGCCCTGGGAAACATCATCCTTCCACCCCAATCTGCAGTTGAAGAGACCATTACCTACCCAGCTGGGGGCTGTTAAAAGGGATTGAAGGGGGCATTTCCATAGTTTTAGGATAAAACTACAGAGTAGTAACAGATTCTAGGTTACAAATCCATAACTGCAGTGCAGAATGCCAGCCAACAACAACCTGTCATTTTGTTGCTATTGTTCCCAGTGTCTCCTTCATTTTAAAATTTGCATAACTATTCTTCACATAATGTGCAAAGTGGTATAACTATTCTACTACTAACCCTCCAATATGGGTACTTTTCTAGCTTGGGGAGTTTGTTCGTTTTTCTACCGATCCAAAAAGGAACCAGCAGAGAAAGTTGGGATATAAATTTGAGCTTTAGTGAAAATCATAGCAGAATCTCTAAGTATCCATTCAATCTCTCTAGGGTCAGAAGAGACAAATCAATGGCAAAATATGACACTAAACCCTCATAGAAATGAGGTGAGGAGGGCAACAGTGAAACCAATTTCAAAATCGAATTGCTGCAGTGCTAAGACACACTGATAACCTGTTAATATTTCAATAAGAAAAAAGCAGAGAGACAGAGCCACTTTTCCCCATAGATTTATTTATGTCACCTTGTAAACAAGGGAATGTATATCAGTGGTTGGGCAATATTTCTTTATTTGACTGAACATATTAAACCCTAAACAGAAACTCACCAGAGAGGCAATGACAAAAGAGTATTAAGGAGGATTGTAAATGCAGCCATGTTAGAGCTGGGAAATATGAGATATAGGGGAGATAGAAGATGTTCAAATGGTGATTTTAAAAGTGCTCCTGGCCAGAATTTCTAAATTAAGAATTTCCATTGATCAGTCGGTGTTAGTATCAATCAGTTTTATTGTAGAACAGCAGCCTATGACTTATAGAATCTGTTCTTGGTACTGTTTGGAATGGGATAGGTCTCTGAAAACAACTTCTTAAAATGCTATAACGAACTGCAACCGATGTTATCTTGGGGGCTACAGAGATCATACCATTCCCCTCATCAAACACCTTCATCTGCTGCCACTTTGTTTTTGGACACTGTTCAAAGTGGGCTATGACCAATACTGCTTAAATGCAGACTGTGTAACAGACTTTATCTTCTCTATGAGTCTTTCCAAATCGTATGATCCAGGGAAGAAATTCTTCTTTTAATCCTATCACCTCCATATGTATGGCTGCTGGGAACACAAGACGGGGCTTTCTTAGTAGCTGCCCCTAGACATTGGATTTCCCTCCCTAGGAAGGCTAGAAAGCTTCCCTCCCTGTCCTTCCATCAGCAGGCAAAAGCTTTTTAAAATATTACAGATAAGCTTTAAAACTGGCGTATTGTTTAGCACACAATTAACTATATTGTACAGGAGTTATAATTTTTGACTCTCCAGATATTGTTGGATTGCAAGTCTAGCTAATGCAGACACTACTTTGGAACACTAGGAATTGCAATCCAAACAATTGGAGGGCTCATGATTCCTACACCTGATATAGTATATTTACAGAGAGGGAATAATTTTCGTAGAAAGAAAAGAAAATGAAGGTTAGTCCTGTACATTTCAGCTATTATGTTGTTGTTCATTCGTTCGGTCAATTCCACCTCTTCGTGATCTCATGAACCAGCCCACACTAGAGCTCCCTGTCGGCCATGGCCACCTGCAGCTCCTTCAAGGTCAAGCCAGTCACTTCAAGGATAACATCCATCCATCTTGCCCTTGGTCGGCCACTCTTCCTTTTTCCTTATTTTTTGCTCCACCATCCTTGTCTTCTCTAAGCTTTCCTGTCTTCTCATTATGTGACCAAAATATTCCATCTTTGCCTCTAATATTCTTCCCCTCCAATGAGCATTCGAGCTTTATTTCCTGAAGTATGGACTGGTTGGATCTTCTCGTGATCCAAGGCACTCTCAGAACTTCCCTCCAACACCACAATTCAAAAGCATCTTTCTTCCTTCGCTCAGCCTTCCCTAAGGTCCAGCTCTCACATCCATAGGTGACTACGGGGAATACCATTGCTTTTACTATGCAGATCTTCATTGGCAGTGTGATGTCTCTACTCTTCACTATTTTTTTTTTTTTTTTTTTTAAAGATTTTTATTGGTTAAAAGTCACATGAAACATGGGGTATGGGGGTGGGAAAGGTCAGTCTGGGAGGTCTGCAATCAGGGATAATTAGGGAAGGGGTTATAACAGGGGGTTAACAATGAACAACAAGTTAAAAACAAAACAAACAAATTGACTTCACCAGGTGGCATCGCACTTTTCTAATATAATTGAGGAGCCTTCCATACTCTTCACTATTTTATCGAGATTGGTCATTGCTCTCCTCCCAAGAAGTAAGTGTCTTCTGATTTCCTGGCTGCAGTCTGCATCTGCAACAATCCTTACAGATATTATACACTGCATGAACACCATTCAGTGAGGGGGAAAGCACATTCTTTCTTGTCAGTCCCATCATGCAGGAGACCTGACCATGAAGCCATAGTTATTTATGGAGGCCAACTTCTACCCTAAGTTTGGGAAAGTAACTTGATTGATCCACAGCCCCCATAATCTCATAGCTAGTGTCAGGATTGGGTAACCTGAGCTTTGGGGAAGACCAGGTTCCCAACCTGTCATGAGGCAGCAACGACCTTTGCCTTAATTCCTGACGCGACCTTTGTCCTACTTTTCATGAGACTGCTGAGTCAGACTGGGAGAGAGGTAACTTCCAGGTGCCTAGGAGGGAAGTGAGGTAACTCCTCCAGGCTTGGACATTGGACATTGAGACTCATGACGCTGGCTCCGTGACCCCGGGTCATGCACTGGGATTGCTGATTCATGGAAGGCTGATGAAACCTCCTCTGGACATTGCATGGGAAAGGGGAGGGGCTACCGGGGTATTTAAGGTGTGTTTGGGTGGCGGGCCGGTGCTACCCTTCAGGGTGCCGTACCTTCAATAAAATCGAGTTGGACCAAGCTGACTTCTACGCGTGATCCCTACCGTGTTTTGGAGAGTCGTTACAGCTAGTATGAAACATCTATAATTCCCTATTCATGTCTATTAAGGCCAAAGTACAAAGCAGGGGTTGAGGAGGAAAAGAGAGGGCAACATTTTGTCCTTCCCATATGACTGAAGCAAAAGGAAACTGCTACAGTCTCCCCTAGCTTGTCTGTTAGGTAGGATTTTTTTCCCTCTCCTAAAGGGAAGGGTTCTTTTGTCATCTACCCCATATTGTATTCTTGTATTCTTGGCGCTACTAATTAAGTTTCCAGTGGCAAAATCTGTGGGGGGCATTGTTGTGTGCACCTTGGCATCCTCTATATAGGGGTGAAAGGGGATATCTGGGATGGGACAAATTGTGGTGCTTGGGGGCATCTTGGGGTTTTTCTCCTTGGAGCTGAACCGGGAGTTCCCACTGTCTCTTATATAATTTTGGGGCTCAGGAGAGAGTGCCCCTGGAATGACATTCCAGTAATGACTGTCCAGACCAGCAAACCATTAAGTGGATTGCCCCTAAGATCAGATGTTCACCCAGAGGTGACCAAACCTCTGTCATGACCTATTTCTTTGTTGCTCCCTCCAGGTTAGTTTTTACTGCTCTTCATTGCAGTTTAAATAGATCAGTATATGGCCCTTGGTTCCATATTTTGTTGTCTAGTCTCTTATTTCACAATGTTACTTCTGTTGTCTTATATAATGAACCATGTCACTATAGCAGGCTCTTACAACCTCTTCACATGGACTGCCAGAATCACCACGAATTGTGGCAAAGCTGGCGACTGCTGTTGGGGAGCGTGGGGAATCCATCACCCCATGCCCTGCTTCACCTGACTTACAGGAAACTGATCCCATGGCAGGAAGTATCAATCACACAGCCTCCCTCCTGTGTTGCTGCCAGAGCAGCATACACCGGCTTCACACTAGTTGACCCACATAGCCCTGCCAGAAGTTCCTCTGCGGCGTGAGATGGGAGCTGGCAGGCTCCACGGGTCAGCTAGGGCTGAATCAGCATATGTTGCTGAAGTAAGCCCTGTCTGATGAGTTCGATCGTGATAAATTTTCTCAATACATTCATTTTGTGGGGCAAGAAAGAGTCTAAGGAAATTCCCATTCTCTGTGGCACTTTTGAAGCAACAAGGTCTGCCAGCAGATCTCTGTTGTATCTTCTGCAATGCCTTCTGTCTTGACTGCACTCTACTTCTCTACCCTTGTTTTCTCCATTTCAGCCAGGATCCTGGTTGTTCTTCATTCCTACACTTGTCGGGTCTCAGGACATCAGGTGTCAGAGAACTGACAGCCTCCATCTGAGGATCAAAGGTTAAAGAAAGAGAAATTAATTTTTGTCTATAATGTGGCTATAAATTATTATTTCAATTATTAAATTAATTATTAAATTTATTATTATTATTAAATCTTGGAAATGCATAATCACCATTTCTAACTGATGCCAAGGTTAACTGGCAGAGCTCAGAGATGTTTGAGTGTGTTGTGTAGATACTAGCAAAAGGGAGATAATTCGTGAGTGAGTGAAATTGGATATCTTATATGCCATTTGATCAAGACAGGGAAAGGTCCTAGCAGTATCAGCACAGGATCTGGGGGATGTTCCACTTCTGTCACATGTGCTATAGATAAAGCCATGGGGGTGTGAACCCTATTGAGAATGGCAACTGTTAGGCCAGCAAAAATTTCTCTTCCCTTCTGAATTACTCTATTGCCTGTTTTCCAGATTGTCTTCATGCCTATTTATTCAATCAGCTGGGTAAATTATAGTTCTAGTCCCCCTCCCAAAAATGGTTCAATTGATCTCTCACACTGCAAGGGCTCACTCCTGTGACACCTCAAGGGTCATCTCCCTGCTCTCAGATTTTCGCCCTGAAATCTTTGGAAATATTGTGGTGTTAACCTGGCAATTTTAGTTCCTGAATTCTTACTCCCAGCTCTTTCAGGCACTCTGGACTATTCTCCATAGCTCTAAAGCACCCATTAAACCTGAGCCTGGAAAATTACATTTTAGAAAAATGACTAAACTAATGTGCTGAAGTCACCCATACCTGGATCCTAAAGCATCACTGCACAGTTATGGATGGGTTGCTTCAATATGTCATTATATTCATCAATCTTAAAACTATCATTCCAGGTTCTGAACAGAAAAGCAATGTTTAAAGCCCTTAAAAGACCTTTACAAGTGGATTTACAATGCAACAAAAACAATATTTTAAACCTCAATTGATGAATCTATGTAGGCTGCCCGGAAGTCTACAATGTGCAAATCCTCATTTTCTTTTTTTTTTTAATTAAAGAAATGATTTAGATTTCTATTCTGAAATGTCCAAACAGTTCCATTTTAAACAGTTAGTTCTTCACAACTGATTTGATAAATCCTTGTTTTGACCGGCGCAAGTATTATAAGAGAACATTTCAGTGGCCAAAAGGGAATTTTTTTTTAAAAAAAAAGAATTGAACATCCACCTGTTTTTGGATTTGACTGTCATGCTTTTATGCATATTTTGCACATTGCACATCTATTATTAAGGAAAATTACTGGCTCTAGACCAGACAGGACCTAATGGTAACAAGCTTTGCATACAAAGTACATTCCCTTTTAGTTGTTCTTTTCACCACTAAGATAATATTTTACAATGTAAACAGAAACACAACATTAAATACAGATAAACTTTGCAGTGATGAAAACTGAGATGGGTATGGGCAAGCAACATTAGAGTATAATTAAGCAAAAGTTATTAATTTAGAAAAACAACCAACCTGGTAGGATTTTTTTTGGTTAGCTGTGTTTAGCTACATTCCCTACAGTTTACTGTTGTTTATCCCTTAAGGCAAACAGCTTTCACTCATAATGTGCCAAGGTCGGGCAGGCGTGTCACTGAACGAACAACTGAAGCAGGAGAGAAGAACCGGCTGCTTAACCTTCTGCCCTGGCCCCTCTCTCCTGACCAAGACTGGTGTAGACCACCAGCCTATGCATTAACACTAGTGCTTCATTAATAACCTGTAAACACTAAGAGTGTAACAAAGAGTACTCAGAACACTTACTATTAATTGGCAATCAGTTCCTGTTTTAAATGATAAAGACAGTCATTCAACCGATAGCGAACTGTGACACTTCTTATTAATCATAACCCAAATGCAATGTTATTAATTTCTTAAATGTTGTATTCTATTGTTCTATTTTCACCTGACTTAGCCGATGGTTTGTTGACCGAAATAAAGGCTACTGACTGACTGGCATTAACACTAGTCTCTTTAAGGGGGTTTCCAATTCCTTGCCCCCAGTCTAATCCTTTGGCTGCTGGAAAGGCTAGTCATTGGACCCTTCATTGTGAATAAGTAGCTCTTGATATTACATTTTTAAAGCAAATAGTTAATAATAACACCAAAAATTAATTCTCAACCATGCATTTCTATCTTGCAGAAACAGACATTATATCTCAGTCTCAGCCTCTCATCTCCTGTGGATCAAACAAGCAGTCATGTCCAAGTTTGAAATTAGCTTTGTGCATTCTTGTTTATACTTTCTCATTATGAGCAGTGTCACTGACTAGTTCAAGATAATTTGCTTGTTTTCCAGATGGTCAGAATATGTCTATTCTTGTTTACACAAAAGTAAATTCTGCAGTGTTCAACGGTACTTAACCTCAGGGGGAAAATGTGTGTAGGATTGCAACTTTAAATGTTATACTAAAAGACAACGTGTGTGGACAAATAAACATTATAGGTTAGAACACAGAGAGAAATGTTCTAAAATGCACATGAGTGCAGAACCTCTGTAGATCATAAAACAAGATAAAGATATGACCCTTCGTACCACGTCTGTTATATAAAAAATCAACTCTTGGGCAGCTAGTTGTCTGGTAATTCTGTTTCCTATTAACCAATAGAATTCCACCCTTGCTTGCTTGCTTTTGTATAAGATTTTTGGGCATAACAAAACAAATTGTTACCATAAATAACCTCTTGAGCCCTTGGAGAATTCAAGGATATGAAGTGGGAAGATACAATAATGCTGTTCATATTGCTGTTTCTGTAGGTCAGGGGTGGCCAATTACTGGCCCTCCGGGTGTTTTGGACTTCGACTCCCAGAAATCCTAATAGCTGGTAAACTGGCTAGAATTTCTGGGAGTTGAAGTCCAAAACACCCAGAGGGCTGGTAATTGCCCACCCCTGCTGTAGGTCATAAGGTATATTTGCCTTTGAAAGATGGCTGAACATATTCAAGACCTGAACTTGTTTTAAAATGGTTTTAAATGGTTGCTTTTCATCAGCATCAAGTGGATCACATAATTTGAGGGTATTTTAGTCAGGTTCCATAGCTTTCTCAACACTGGGAAATTAAGCCATCGAATATTGTTGCCACCAAGCAACTGATATCATTCAGAAGAATGGTGTCTATGACTGGGGTTCCATAAAATGTTCATAATTAATAGCTGTTAATAGGCATGACTATGTACAGAGGCATAATAATTTCATTATTATTGTTATGGTCATTCATTTTTGAGGAAAGAAAAAGCAAACTATTTAATGGGCATTCATTTTCAAATCAGGGTCACCTGATATTTGGAGCTCTTGATAATTAGCATTTCCACTTTTCAATTGACCAACTCTCAATATATCTTTTAAAAGTACACAGCAGACAGGAATACAGGAATCTATTTGCTGGCATGCATACAGGGAAAAACGTCAGCTGTCATCAAATGATAACAACTAAGAAACCAACCTGAATATATCTGACACATGTGAATCTGGGAACATTTTTAGAGTGGTTAAACCCAGTTACCCAATCAATTTAAAATAAATAACCATTATTCGGAGCTGTGGGGGAAACAGAAAATAATTACAATACTACAAAAAGCTACTGCTGTTGTTTTTAATATCCATGCACTAGACTTTTCTCTGCAGCTCTGCAGGGCATCTGTTTTCTGTTGATGCACCTGGCTGTTGTACCCTTTAGCAAATGCAGGGCAGCAAATGAATCGGCAAGCAAATGAACTTCATGTTTCTGAGTCATTATTTCGCCATGGCTGGAAAAATCATATGTGTTGAATTGATATTTGTTACACAGCACAGAACCTCCATCGAAAAGACTCAGGCAATTTGAACAGGAGTATGATTGATAATGCCTCTAGGGACTTCTTCACAAGGAGTTAAATTTGGCGGCATGTGCCAATTTAGCTCCGTTCAACCACCAAGCCAGCCAGCTCCCATCAGATGTTGCTGGTGTGGCTCCGTGGGTGAAGGAGGGCACAGCACGTGCATGCCGCCACAAGAGCAACATGGGAATCCATGAGGGAAATCCACATGCTCCACACATGCTCATGCTTCCCCCCCCCCCCCATCTGATCGTCCTCAGCTGATGCTGGGCGATGCATGGCATGAGGCACCAGGTTCCCCATTCCCCTCTATGAAGCGGAGCACATCCTGCAGCTGTGAGACTGAGAATAAGTGGCAAGCAGTACCCATGCCCAACACAGACAGGTCACGTGTTACCCGAATTATAGTGGCCGAGTGTCTTGTTTTCCCCAGATTCACAGCTCAAATTCTCATATTCAATTTTCTATAAATGAAGATTGAGCTTTAAAGTCATACTTGATCCTGTTACTTTGAAGTCCTTGAAGTAATATGTTCTATTCCACAAAGAAAAACACATATTTTGAAATATGCATGTCACTATTGGAACCCTGGCAAAAGAGAAACCATTTAAAACTTCCTCCTGTTATCCACTTATAATTACCAGGTTCTTACATTTCGAAAACCTTTTCTTTTGGGTTGACTTTCTCCTATTCTGTTTTTGAATATTTATTTTCAACTTCTCAATTCAGTTTTCAGACAGAAAAGCTTGCCGGTATCTGTCCAGGCTTTTCTTTAAGTCTTACAGACATTTTTTTTCAAAATCCTCTTTTCTTCATGCTTCCTTATTCTCTAGCCTGACATATCTTCTCTCTGCTCATTTTCCCCCTTCCTTTGCTTCTATTCATTAGCATACGTTAATAAGGTTCTCTGAAATGAATAAAAGCAGGAGGAGGGAGCAGAACTTTTCAGAAGAAGCAATTAAACATTGCTCTAGGTTTTCAGTGCATTCCACAGCCAATATTGACTTATTAGTTTGTCCTAGATTTCCTTGGCATGCAATGGTCAGGAATTTAACATTTTTTATCCAAGAAACATGAGTCCATTTTTCATTTATTGTGTGTGTATGTTAAGAATTTTTTTAAAGGAACACAGCTCTTTAGCCATTTGCTTAGGCCTGATTTCATGTATTCCATAGCCTATGTACATGTAATATGCACCTTCCATGTAATTTCATGGCCTGTGTATGATAAGTTTATTGCATGATGGGTTCTAAAGAGAACCTTCAAGTGATAGACATTCCTCACTGTGCTTCAGAGAATCAGGATGATGGAATAAAACTGAAGATTGGTTGACTGGCTTATCCATAGAACAAGACGTCTGTAACCATGGAACCCATATCCATGGTTTCACTTATCTGCACCTGGAGTGGAGAAGGGTCTCTCTAGGAATTTGCTATGTGTTCCAGGTAGTCCAAAGGTTACCACAGAATTGTATTAGATGACCTAGCAAATTTCTAGAGATGGATACAGGAGTCTAACTGTGTTCATTCAAGACATTTATTTATCACTTCTTGACCACTAGGCCTCCCAACGTGACATATAAGATCCAGATATGATTCTATTCTGATCTTTTCTATAGCTGAGCAGTTCTAATTAGGATCATCAGCAATAAAGCAGAACAGCAGAAGTCAGACCATCAGACCATAAACATCAGATTATCAAACCATAAAATTATACAATCATCATCTCCTCTAAAAAAATTATCATATTTATGTTACCTAAACAGTTGCTTCAGAATTTGTAAACATTATATCTAGCATCCTGTTAGTCACCTACAGTATCATATTTTTGAGGTTTTTTTCCTATTCATATTTATTTTTGTGGCTTAATGGCTACAATGGTTCACTCCTCTCAATTTGCCTTAAAATACATTCAGCTATGCAGAGGGATAGAGTTCTGCACTGTTGGTGAAAGAGGTGCTGCAGAATGAAGAATTAATTCCACTCAAACTGAAAGTGAATTGATGGGTTTAGACAGAACACTACAGAGGTTCCTGCTTCTGGCTAGTGCACCAGGAGAGGACTAGACATGTCATCTTTCAGCACCCCACTCAATAGCACCACAAAACACTGTCTTAGTGCAGCTAGCTGGATTTTAAGGTGGTCCAGTCATGAAATGGAGTGCAGCCATGATATCATGGTTACATGACTGCTGCAGGGACTTTACAAAAAAAACCAACCCTGATGGCCGTACATAAAATGGCAAATTTACCCATCCAATGGCACTTTCACCACAGTTTAAGGATGAAGCTTGCCAGATCCCGTCAAACAATGTAGAGCTACTTCCAAGTGGGGCCCCATCACCAAACTCTGGTGAAAGTGTCATAGGGCTGAGCAATGAGAACAAGGGAGGCTTCCTGTGTTCTCTTGTCAGCCACGAGGTGAGTGTAGCAGGAATCCAGGCAGAGACACTTTCCTCCATGGGATGGGGAAGGTGGTGTTGCAGGCAATGCAGGGTGTGGGGTGGCGGTCTCCCCCACTCCCCACCAGATTCATCTCACTGTCTGGAGAATCCCCCCACTGCCATCCACATTGGGCAACTTCATGTAATGAAGTCCAAAATCTTTCTGTCCATATAGTTAGAGGCCATACTGTTAAGAAAACTTATCCCAAGTGTAAGTTTTATAAGTTCTGAATTGCACATTGTGTATTTAAAATATTACTTATAGAATTTTTTATAGCCTAAGGCAGTATATACTTACAGCTACTAAAGAGATTGGCACAATGTTTACATATTACTACTGGATATTTTGGTTTATCTCCCTTGGTGGAACACCAAGACTATTATAATCCAACCTGCTTTTTTTATTTTTAAACAAACTGTTTATTGACAGTGCCAAATTTCTGGAGCTATAATTTTAGTGGTTTTACAGGATGCCATGTATTGATATCAGCAACCCGGGTGTGTTCAGCACAGCAATGCTTTCAGTGTTCATGACACAACCTATAATTCAGCCAACACAGTGCCAGGAACCTTTTATTATACACGTTACACCACCATTCTCTAATTCGTGCTGGTAGGAAGTCTCTACAAATTATCATGAGACCTTCACCAAGCTTCTATTTGATAGAGAAAGCCCTGTGGTCTGTTGTGCCTGGAAAAAATGGTGGCAGAGCCCATACCGTTATAGCTGTCCAAAAGATCCAAAGCAGCCGAAGCCCACACAACCCTAAAGAATAGTTTTGACTGAATACTCAGTCATCTACAGTTACTTATTGTTTTCGGGCATCTTACACCTGCATAGATCTGACACAGAGAAAGAGAGAGGGCAAAAGGGAGAAGTATAAAGAAATTTATGAATTCTAATCTCAAGGTGAATCTGCACTGGCCACTTAATCTTGGTCCAATCTGGAGTATTATGCTCAGGTCTGACCCTGGAGTGACAACAGCCAAGGACAATGATTGAACATGCTGCAGCACTGCATTGGCATCCAGACAGGCATGTAGCCAGGGGGGGCTAAGGGGGCTTCAGCCCCCCACCCAAATTCTCAGGGTGGTCCGTGAAAAGGCCTTACTGGTACATTATTTAAACTGTTATGTTTATTCATATCATGATCTGATCACCATGCTCACTATATCCCACATTAATGGGGTTATTGGGATAACAATACAAAAGGTTTGGTAGGGTAGACCCTCTTCCACCCAGTCTCAGCCCCCCAGAACCAAACTCACCCCGAATCAAAATCCTGGCTACGGCCCTGCATCCAGATGATCTAAGACTGCATCAACTCCACGAAATGTTCACCTCATCCTTTCTGTTGCTACTAGACCATTGCTTCCTGCCAGCCACAGAGCTCTATGTGAGCACCTTGCTGTTGCCTGTTAAGCCCTTTCAGGCTGTGAAACTAGTTCTGGGAGAGCTGTATGTCTCTGCCAGAAAGTTAAAGAAAGGGAGGAGAGAGGGTTGATTTTGATGGGCCAGGACAAGAAGGTAGAGTTTAGCAACCCGGTCTGTGTGGACTCCTTTGCATCTTGCAGTTGGTTTTTGTGGTGCCTTCATGGGAGCCAACCAGACCTCTAATCCACATTCCTATCTGGAGTAATTGCTTGTGTGGAAGGGCCCTCAGAATTATGCCTCCAGCTATTTGTGTTCAAACAGATTTGCTAACAGTGCTAAACTGTCTTAATGCTACAAGGGGATTAATAAATACATAAATCATAGGCCTAGATGATGGCAAATGCCACCAGGCCCTCTGTAATGATATCTCAAATATATGACTGCATGTGCATTAGAATTTTTATAAGCTCTTGCTTCTTAGTGTAATTTTCACCAATTGCTTTGACACCACTATAAATACCCCAGTTGAATATTAATAAAACATTTTAATCCCATCTTGTATCCCAAATGTCCCCATCTTCATTCAGGATTAATTGGATGAAATGTCTGAACTTTTGAAAGCATGCCACTTTTGGAATTTTGGGAATGCTTTAAAAGGTCATGTTGCTTGTTACATGACAGAGACAAGGGGCATTACAACTTTTCTAGTTTGCTAACAGAGAAATGGCCCAAATGATTTCTATGAATTGAAAAAATTAACTAGGAAATTCTTGATCTAATCAAATAAACAATCAAATAAGAGGCTTAATTTATAAACACATTAGGTGAGCAGTGCTAAGACCCCCACACCAAATGTAGGCAAAGGTAGAAGAATTCTAACTGTTACTGTAAGTGTGATTTCAAGTCATATTTGACTTATGACAACCCTCTTAGAGAGTTTCCTTGGCAATACTCTCATAGGGTTTTCTGTCTCCTGCAGAGGTTTGGCATTACATTTCTTTTAGTCTGAGGACCTCATCATACAGGCAAAATTGCCGATCCTATGCTACTTTCACTCCTCTTCAGCCATGGAGCCCTCCAGCTCCCACCCCATGATGTAGATCTACTTTTGGCCTTGCTCCATGGTGCAAATGAAGAGGAAACATCATAAGCCGCCACTATGTCAACACAGGAGGCTTTCTGTGTTGCATAAGGAACAATGGGGAGGGAAGTGGGTGGTAGATTCTTCCCCACATGGGATGGAGTAAGGGGGAAGTCATGCAATATGGGGTGTAGGGTGATGGTGACCTCCTGTCCCCCGCTGGGTCCTGCCAGATTTCCCCCGATTCATAGTGACTTCACTACTTAATGTGATGAGGTCCTGAGAGAGCTTGGTGGGTTTCTAAGGATGATGGGGACTAAATCCTGCTGCCAATCAATCAATCAATCAAAACTTTATTACAGTCACAGACCAGTACAAAGCGGGCACAAGTGCCCTGAGAGGAGAAGGACAACTCCCCAGTAAACAGTTATTTAAAATCAGACTAGAAATCAGTATAAAAATATATTTTAAAAGACAGGATATTGTTGCCTTACGGTGTCAATCATCACCCGTCTGATATTAAGGGCAGCAGCACAGAACTTAGCAACACTGTAAGTCATTGCAGTGCTAGAGTCCGAAAGCAGCAGGGTGGAATAACATCTTTCACTGCGCCCTGGGTACTTTAAAAGCCATGGTCCAATGAGATTGGATCTAAGATCTCTGTAGAAAAATCCTGCTGTCTGTCTTGACTATCACAGACTTATTAGATCAATGAAATGTAGCTACCAGTTGGTTCACCATTCAACAATGGATTAAATAGTAGTACTCTAATGGGGACTTATCCAAAAGATGCCAGCTTCTTGGAGATGTATTCCTGTACTCAAACCATTGAACTATGGTGGCTCATTTGGTTCCTACTGGAAGTTTGATCAGCTTGAATACTTCCAGTATAACATTCTCTCAAAAATTATGCCTATTTTCTCAGTAGCTTTCTTACTACAGCTCAAAACTAAACATAACTTATCAGGTTTCAAACAAGGAAATAAGCATTGATGCTTTAAAACAAGAGTCTGGATGTCCATCTGTCAGGGGTACTTTGATTATGCTTTTCCTGTATGGCAGGGGGTTGGACTAAATGGCCCATAAGGTCTTCCAACTCTATGATTCTATGCTGTGAAACATCTTCCACCAACCACTACAACTTTTCCAAAGTCCTAGTTTGGGTTTCCTCTGTTGATGCCATGAAAGATAATAGATGTACTCCTTTATTGTTGCAGACTGTTTTGGTCTAACAGTGTTTAAACGAGATGGGGAAAAATCCACCTCTTTTGACCACAAACATAAAGAGAAAAAACAATTTCTGGCCATTTATTTTAGAAAGTCCAAAATACTTATTTTTTAACCTCCCCACCTTAGTAATTATTTTCTAATTAAAGTTGTTTGTTTTGAAACCTTGGGGCAGTCATACTATTGAAAGCTTCTGTGAACCATTATTCACTTATCTCTTGATATTCTCCTTTGAAAATAAGCAGGTTTAACCATAGCAATGGACTTTATTATTCATTTTACCGAATTCTTCAATAACTATGTGCGTTCTCCTTTGAGAATTACAAAGTAATACTGAAAGAGACAGAAAGATTGTAAATGTTTTGTTTGTTAAGCAAAGCAGACTGTGGCTTTCCTCTTCCACTATGTCTGGGTTTTGTTCAGTAATAATGTTTACCCTGCTGAATGCATTCCCAAGTATAGGACTTTTTGGCACAAATTGTAGTCTTGTGCTGTTGGGTGTTATTTTAAAGGAGAGATGATAGTCCCATAGCTTTTTGATATATTCGTTATTTCGGTTCCCAAATACTCCTAGATAAGTCCTTTCTGTGGAACAGAGATTCTTCTAAAAATTGTTTTACAAGTCTGCTGTTGTGATTAAGCTTGCTTGGCAAATTAATTTAGGTAATGTTTTGCAGCCTTTAAAAAGATTGTTTGAGAAATGTTAGGAATGCCAACACTGTTCGGAAATGCAAATGTGGCATTTGTTCATTTTAATGGGAAGACTCCAGCACCAGGCAACACCCAGCAAACTGCCAATTGCAGTGTGAGATGCTTTTTTAAAAGCCATCCTTTATTTCACTTGATATGCCATTTACTCTTTATTTCTACAAGCAGCTTTGCTCAGCAACCAGTACCCAAATGCCAACCCTCGCCAGGCTTTGTTTTAAGTAAAGTTTACTATTTTTCCATGTGACATTAAGCAATCCTATGCCTTTTTTTCTACAAGACTAGATTGTTTTTTAAAACAAAAAACAAAAACCCCATCTTCTCCATCTAGGATTATCAGTGCTAGAGCTGTCAGTAAATATTATCCTCCAGAGAGTGTGAAAGTCAACTAATCATGTTCATCAGACATCACATTTCCATTATTTTATATTATCGCTATAGAGTTAAATGAAATGGCTCTCTCGTGGGAATAATGTAAATAAATTATACATTAAGAATCAGAAAGCCATAATCATCATTCTTGAAGATTACGTGAAATGTTTGCAGTCATGGAACAAGACGAGATATTTCATTAAATTACTGTTCTGGAAACTATATCATTATCACACAAGGCAAGGCTCGTGTGCATATATCTCGGGTTGGGAGTACAATCTGATTGTTTTAAGGGCATGAATTAGTGTACAATAATGCACTTGCCAAATAATTCATTAATGACATTCCTCTCTTTTACATTAGTATGCATAAACTATGGGAAATGAATAAAACAAAAGGCCCTTAGAATAATATTATCATCATGCCAACTATAGTTTAATGTGTTTATATGTGGAAACATAAGAATCAAAATGGGTTTGTTGCAGCTATCAGTATATTTTCCTGCTCATCCTAATATGCACTATTATTTGGAGTATGCTTTAAAGTAAAGGGACATATTTATTCACAGACTTCCATATCACTTTATAATTTTAAAAAATCTGAAGCTGTTTGATATAATATCTCTAAGTTACTTTCCTATTTGGGAAAGATGGGGGGAGGGGTGTGGAAAAGCAAAAAAGAGGGGCAGCGTGCCACATTTCTTGGTCTGGTGATCTTGGGCACTCATTTTCAGAGTTTAAGATGCTTATCTTTTTGGACTACAATTCCCAATATCTAGAGTTACTATGGTGGCTAGAAAATTCTAGGAGTTGTGGTCTTTAAATGTAACATTACACAGTCCTGCTCAGATTTACATACTCATTAGTAGATCTTGGGAGTAACTTGTTTTTCTAACAAATCATTCTTGTAATTTACGGTGGGCCCTTGCTTCCAGGATGCTCCATGGATACCAATATCCGTGGTGTCCCTTATATAAAGTGGCAAATTGAGGTTTCCTTTTGAGATTTTAAAAAATATTTTAAAACCATGGATGGTTGGATCTGTGATTGCAGAATCCATGAATGTGGAGAGCCAATTGTATTCCCTTTAGTAGAAACAAGATGGAACAGTGTTCCTTTAGCAAGAGTTGTCATTAATAACTAAATGAAGAAAATAGAGGTTTTGTCTGTTACACATGACTGGTTGTGTTCTTCTTCTGAGCCTGTGTAATGGAGGAAGGAGAAGCTAAGGGTCAGGTTGGTGGCTGCCTTTTCTTGCCTCTTTGTGGGATGTTGTGCAGTTAATGAGGAGCAGAGGTGGAGGAGGGAGAGATGAAAAGAGGGGGATTGAGGAGGAGACACATTTCAAACATGAACTGCATTAGAGATTCAGGCTAGATACAGTATAAAAAACTTTACACTTTCCTCCATTCTACTCAAAGGAAAGCAACTGCTGCTGCCACCAGGAGAAAAGGAATCCATGTGAATGTAAAGGTCAGTGTTGCCAGAGTGGCCACACTATGGATGTGCACTTGAACTGGCTGGATTTGTTGAACTGTGAGAGAGCTGAAAGGAAAAATACACAAAGCTTTGTGGTGTTGTTGAATTTGATTCAGAACTTCCGTGATGCAATATCCAAATTAACCCTTTGGTTAAAGAACGTTTTCCACTCACTATTTGGCAGTGATGCAATAGTAACAGAAATTCATTAGTAACAACTAACTCTACAAGCTAACCTTCTGAGCTGCAGTAACAGTAGTAGTTGGGTGATCAAAGTAAAGTAATTCGTTTTTTAAAGCATTCTTTCAAATTATTCTCATCAAGCATTGAAGCATACTTCTTAGGTAGTTACTGATTAAATATTGAGAAATTTGACATTTCTCAGCTTTACCCACACATTGGTTGGATGAAGGCTAATCTTCTGAGGTACTGGTTGAATTGACTTTTTCCAAACTTTACAGAGACCCTGCAAGAAACAACACATCATCATATCACATCACTCTTGCACTTATAGTTTCAATATCTGCAATGTAAGCAACCACACATCACAACTGCTTAAAATGGCTATGGAAATTCAAATTCCTAGTATCTATTCCAGGCCCGGATTAACACTTTTTGCGCCCTAGGCCACACTTTGGAATTACGTCCCCTTTAAGCCAACCTCCCGCCACCTCCAAGGTCCCCATTCCCACTGGCTGGAAAGCTCCGCTGTGCTCTGAAGGTCACCTTGGGAGTCGGGAGGCTTGGGGAGAGTGCATGATAAACCCTTTAACATGCTGGTCCAAATGGGGTTTATAATCCAAGAACATCGCGAGACAGATACCTCCCCACTCCTTTATCTGCCTGTGCTAATGTTATTTTCTCTCATTGCCCCCCCACCACCACCATAAAAAAAAGAAACCTCTGTAGGCCCTTGAAAGAGACTAGGTCAGAGAACTACTCAAGCAAGCAGCATGTTTTGAGACACTTTGGCAATGGCAGTACCACAGCTTACCTTTGTGCAATGACAATGCTACAGTATGTTCTTTGACTGGTGGCCTACAAATATAGGACTGGAAGTTAGCTGTTACCAATGGGGCTATGGATTTTGAAGAGGCACAAATAAAGGAACATGCCAAGAGGAAGATGCTTCAAGCAAACCCTTGTCACAATTACCTTCCATTTGGAAATCTATGTCCTTTATGTGAAAGAACACATGGATCTAGAATAGGTATTCTGATCTGAATCCACAGTCATTTACAGGTCCACTATTACTCTTCTTCCTCTTCTTCTCCTTCTTCTTCACTCTATCTGTATCCTGCCTTTCTCTACCCTGAAGGGGAGTCAAGGCAGCTTTACATATAGGAACTATTGAATGCCTTTAAACAACAGTTGAAATACATTGAGTTAAAGATTTTAAAAAATAAAATTTAATACATATTGAAACATATAAAACATTGCAATCACCATTAAAATAAATCACTATCAAGACTCAACCTCTTGAAGACAATCATACTATTGCTCAACCATGAGTGATCGATTGCCCATTCAAATACAAAGTTCATTTGCATAGGACATAAGATCAGCAAGTTTTGTTGATTTGGGAAACCATGGTGTAAAAAAATGTACATTTTCCAAACTATGGGCCATTGACATTGTTTACCTTGATTGGCCAGAGTTTCATGGGATTTTTCCAATACTACCCTAAGATACCAGAAACTGGGACCTTTGTATTCAAAGCCTATTGGTTTGTAGTTTCCCTGTATCCTCCTTAAGATGAAATTTTTAAGGTGTTTGTTGATGAAATTTGATTCAGAAGGTTAAAATTATGTTAATAAAATATTATTCTTTTCCATTATTCAAAACTGAGAGCAATCAGAAGAAAGATAAGTGATATCCTCTGTTTAGAGCAATTTCTTTTATAATAATTTCCTTCATCTTAATATGTTGTTTTCACTGAAGTGTATGTAATCACTGAGTCAGTGCTTGTCTGAAACTAAAAATATTAATTGAGCTCATGTAAATCACTACAACACACATTGAAAATGTAAATCTAGGCAACCGTTTGCCAAATCAATGGGGGATGGGGGAATGCTAGGACTCATTCAGCACCTGCTATATCTAAGACTGCATTCAATTTGCATACTGAATCAAAAATGACATATTTAAATATATAGTCATATATATTGCAAAGTCTTTTTTCTTTCAGAATCATACTAGCATATGCTTTTGTGAAGATTCAATTTAACAAGTAGAATTTAAAACTGTTGGTCTCCTGTGAAGGCAGAGGTATTATCAGAAATGTAGCTACAGGGGAGAGCCATCTTGCCACATGGCCGCTGGCGTTGGTCCACTTTGTAAGGGGGTATGGGGAATTTGGCACCCCATGCCCCACATTGCCTGGATCCAGGTGAGGGCGATCACATGGGGAGAAGCGTTCAGCATGCATAGAGTGCATGTCTTCTGCCCATTGATTCTATGGCAACGCAGGAAGCATCTCATGTTGCCATGGTAGTGGTATGTGCCAGCCCTCCTTCACAAACAGAGCCACACTGGTGGCATCTGATGGGAGTTGGATGGCTCCATGCAGGCATGTAGCCAGGGGGGGGGGGATAAAGGGGCTTCAGCCCCTCCCCCCGAAATTCTCAGGGTGGTCCGCGAGAAGGCCTTACTGGTACATTATTTAAACTGTTATGTTTATTCATATCATGATCTGATCACCATGCTCATTATATCCCACCTTCATGGGGTTATTGGGATAACAATACAAAAGATTTCCTAGGGTAAACCCTCTTCCACCCAGTCTCAGCCCCCGAACCAAACTCAGCCCCGAATCAAAATCCTGGCTACGGCCCTGGCTCCATGGGTGAGCTGAGCTAAAATCAGTGAAGAGGTCTGTAGTGTTGCACTGGGGTTCTGGAAGTTCAAATCTCAGCTCAACTCATTGTGCAACCTTGGGCAAGTCACACATTCTATAGTTGGGGTGCCACAGCTGGGGAAAAACCTTTCCCATTCCTGATACAGTGTATTTACTTCACAGGTTAGACACAAAGGAACTCACCATCCCTACAGATCATAATCCTTGGGCAGGCATACATTTCCATGTTAAGATCTGTATCCAAGTAGGGCTTTAAGTGTCATGACTCATTATCAATACCTTGAATTTGGGCCAGAAACCTATCTGCAGTCTGTGCTATTCTTTTAAGACTGACATTACTGTCTATATGCTATTCCAGTCAGTAATTGAACTGGTCCATTGGTTACTAACTGCAGCTTCCAAGTCTTCTTTGAGGACAATCCTATATAGAATGCATTACTAGTAACTACATTGGCAGGTTCCCAATGCATGGACTGAAGTTGTTAGGTTATCCAGAAAATGCTATAGCTGGTAGACCAGTCAAAGCTGGCACCAAATATGCCAGTGTCCAGCTGTGCTCCAGTGACAGGGCTAGATCTAGGACCACTCCCAAACCATATACAGTACCTGATTCTTCATGGGCAGCCAAAACATACTTTTAACCCATTTCCCAGTCCTGAGAACCACAAATCCACTGAGACCCTGCCTTATCAAGCTTATATTATTGCTTTATCACACCATCAGATTACACCAGACCACACATATAAGCAGTTAATTACAATTCACTCTTTAGAACATTTGTGATTATATTCTTATGCCAAGCAGGTGTCTCCGTTTTGAAAGAAACATAAGTTATAGATAAAATTTAAACAAGAACCACCATATATATCCAGAAGTCTCTATTTCCATGTGCCTTATTTTCTTGTAAATGCTAAATGTATTACATATTCCTCTTTGCTATATAGAGTTATCAAAATTCATACAATAAATTCCAACTATGACTGATGGAAGCAAGAATGTGAAAATATGGTAATTTCTGCCCTAGCAGTCATACATTCCTCAGAACTATGTGGTTTTGAAATGCCAGTGTAGACATCGGTGAATCTAACAGTAAATAAATGGTGACCATAAATTCACTGATTTCCTTGAGTGCTGTCAAATTATACATTAAGGCAACAATTTTAAAGTACTTTTGTTAATCTTAGCAAGCTGTTCGAATACTTTCATTTGACTATATCAGTTCTACACCAAACCATTTCCCCCTGTATGAACCTGCGTGAGCGTTAAGATCTGTCAGGAAGGGCCTCCTCTTGATCCCACCACCGTCGCAAGCGCAGTTGGTGGGGAAGAGAGAGAAGACCTTTTCAGTGATTCTTGTCTTGTCAGTGGTCCTCGGCTCTGGAACGACTTCCCCAGATTAGGCAGGCCCCCACACTGTCCTCCTTCTGCAGGGATCTGAAGACTTGGATGCTTAAACAAGCCTTTGAGAACATCTAGCCCAATGTGGGGATTATGTGGGTATTTTGATATGTAACTGTTTTAATCTGCCTTGTAATTTTGATATGTTGTTTTTTGTTTCTGTGTATGCGGCATTGAATCGTTGCCTTTGCCTTTGTTAACTGCCCTGAGTCTTCCTTCGGGGGTAGAGAAGGGTGGGTTATAAATAAATGAAATAAATAATGGTTCACAATTAAATATTTAGCACTGCACTTTCATCCCATGCCCTGTTCCTTAGCTACAATTTGCACTATCCCATTCCCTTGTCTTGTTTACAGTTTGGCCATGTCTTATGGTAGGTCATTGGACATTTGAAATTGTTGCTTTAAATGCGATAGTTTTACTTTATTGAATTGTACTGTGTGTTTATTTTATGTTTTGTTTTAGGCACTTTGTACCATATGGGGAGATGATGGCAGAGTACAAAAATAAAGTTATCATCATCATCATCATCATCTTTCCTAGTTGGAGACAGAAGATGTTCCCAATCCACCAAACATAATTTTTATTTCAGTATTAGTCCTCTCAGGTATGCAAACGTGATTGAGAAATGTCTAGGAAAAGGTGTTTTCTTTTATTCCATTTGTAGAATTTCATTCCCGAGTCATGCCCTAGGTAAGTTTGCATTGTATATTTTGGCATATTACCATGAACATGCCTGATTTCAGAAGATGACCAGGACTAAACTTTGATAGAATTTCTTACCTGCCAAAGATTACCAGAAATCTCCAGTAAAAGAATAATCCTTCTTAAAACTCTAGAGACCTGCTTCCACTCAGAACTAATCATACTGGGACAAAAGAACCAATTGTCTGAGACAACATAAGGCAGCTAATATATTTATCCCCTAGCCTGTTGAGCTACAACTACTATAATTCCTTGCCAGAATTTATTTATTTATTTATTTATTTATTATTTATTATTCGGTTTTATATTCCGCTCCTTGATCCAAAAGAGGTACACAATGGCCATGATGGCTAAAGATGATGGTTGTTGTAGTCCAAACTTGGTGAATAAGACTCACGCTCAGATAGAATTGTAGACTTAATGCTTGCTTCTGCATCTATTCATAGAGAATTATGTATAGAATTTACCATCTAAGATTTATTCAATTAACTTGGCAATCTTACCATTTTGGTAATGAATATTGTACTTGATCCATGTGATGGTTAATGAAATGGTATTCTATTTTTACAGCAACAATGTGCTTGACAAGCCACGCTTTCACCATATCTTCCCATGATCTAAAATTTCATTTGAAGAGTGCCTTAGCATGCTACAATAAAACCAAGAGCAAATTCAGAAGTCAGAACAAAGAAATGGGCACTGACTGTCATGACAATGGATCTGATACAGCAGGGCCAATCCATCAGAAACCGCACTGGATTGATTTCTTAGTGGAGTGGATAATAAGGGAAATGACAATAGAACAAAGGTAGAAGACAAAAGTACAAATGCCAGCAACTAAAGGTGAGAATATGCTGCCTGATAAAAGAATGCCTATTAAGAGGGTCCATTGAAAAGTCCATCAGAGGACAACCAGTCTTCTTCAATGGGGAGAAAATAGCCCCAATTTCTTCTGGACACAGCTGAAGAAGTCAATTGATTGTAATTGGCATGTGACAGTGACATGCTAACTGAGCAACGGAGGACAATTTTCCAAAACAATTTCTATGCAAATAAGAAAGTTAGGTGAGGAAGAAATATTTCAAGCTTTATCCTGCCTCAGACTAGCTCAAATGTTTCAGCATTTCTAAAACAGTAAATATTTTTTATCTGTAAGCAATTGATAGCTGAACACAGAGCTAGATGGATCCATACATTAAATGAGCTTAGAGCTAGGTAATTGTACAAAAGGGAACATGCAACCATAATATTCAGATAGAAAAGAGCATCTGTAATCAGGCAGGATTGTCTTCTTGCCCTCTGATCCTGTGTGGTGTCACAGCACTTTGTTGTGAAATTGGAAAGGATACCACGCTGGCCTTTGCCAAAACATTATGGGCTTGCTGCATGAATAGCCAGATATTGCAAGACTTGAGGGTTACCAGCTGGGAACGGTTCTCAATCAATCAATCAATCAATCAATCAAATGGAATGACTTAGTGGTTTTAAGCATGTTGCAACTAGTCATTAGCTCATCTCTGCAATGAAAAGGGAGCTTCATGCTCAGGACTGTAAACTGCAGTGAGCGTGTGATTTGTAATTTAATTAACATTTAGCAGAATAATTTCCTTAAAAGTGCAAAGGAACTTGAACACTTATTCATAAAGGTTATATCCCATGACACAGATACGAGAAATGGTAGCATTTAAGTATCCTTAAATGAATTGCTCAAATGCCAGGCATGTGTAAAGTTTATTTAACCCTAAAACAAACCAGTTTAAGAAGAGCAGCCTAGCTTACTAGCATTTTTAAAAAGATGGAGTATCTCTGGTAGCTGTAAAAACTCACAATGAGATCCTATATCTGTATGTCTAATAGTAGGTCACACTGCATGTAAGACACTTCTACATATTAATAAACAAATTTGTTAATATTCAGTTATCTTCTGTACCTCATTTGACGGGGATACATAAAGAAGCACCTGATACATGAGGGGCGTTCATTAAAGATTTCTCCATTTCTATTTATCACAGGGGGCCGAAACCGCACATATGTAATGATATAAGTCTCTACTCATATTTGGTAGGAACAAAAGAGGTCTCAGGATGTTGGTAGTGAAAAGGCTGTGTGTTTTTGGTTTTATATTGTATTTATTATGTTGGCATCAAATTGTGCCTTTTGTTAGGCCGTTCTGAGTCCCCCCTCGGGGTTAGAGAAGAGCGGGGTAGAAATGTTGGAAATAAATAAATAAATATCCTTCAAAGCACCAAAGTTCCAATCATTACGCTTAGATCTTCCTCAAGCTAAGCAATTTTGAGGACTGTAGTCTTTAAAATGTTTTTTTTAAAGTTCTGGTTTATTCTGTCACTGTGAATTTTATCTGAAACTAGATAAGTAGACAGAGAAGACAAAAGCATATGGTCAGTGGTGTCAAACTGAATTAATTCTACTGTGTAGATCAGGCATGGGCAAACTTTGACCCTCCAGGTGTTTTGGACTTCAACTCCCACAATTCCTAACAGCCTACCAGTTGTTAGGAATTGTGGGAATTGAAGTCCAAATCACGCGGAGGGCTGAAGTTTGCCCATGCCTGATGTAGATTCGCTCTCAGTTCACAAAATTGCAACCATATTATATACATCTGTGATTTCCAGGTTGTTTTCAAAAACAGACCCATACATAACACATGCAATGTTCCAAATGAGAGACAACAAGAACATGGATCACTGAAGCAAGATTTGCTTCCTATCATGAGTGTGAGTGTATGCATGCCTAAAAGTCCTACTGCATTAAATGGGAGTTATTTCTCATAAATATGCACTGGATTTCATCTTAACTAATACAATACAGCAAGATTTTTGAGGCAAAAATATATTTCAATAGATGTAAGTGGACTGAGCAAGCAGTAGGGTTATTCCATCTGGGTTTAGATGTGCTGGAAAACAAACTAAATTAATGAACCAGAAGAGATAACAAGGATAGGTAGGTTTTTTGAAAATATAATCTGTTTGAAGTATTGATCCATAAATACAATATCCAGACCAAACAAAAAATATGTAGTAAAACAGTGAAAGCTCATGCATATCTACTTGGGTTGTTTAGTAGAGATTATTCATAGGATTTCACCCTCTGTGTTTTACTTTGATTTTTTATTTTATTTATTTATTTATTTATTTCCAGTGTTTATACCCCGCTACTTCTCAACCCCCGAGGGGGGACTCAGTGCGGCCTAACAGACGGCAACAATTCGATGCCACACAATACATAGTAAACTGGGAGCCAGGCTGCGCCATGCCCGCCCCTACCCCGGCTTCACCTCTCCCAGCAGCTGCTCCAGCCTTGAGGGGGCAGTGCCAAGCCAGCGGTGCCAGAGCCAGCACAATGCTGGCTTGGCACTGTCCCCTCAAGGCTGGAGCAGCTGCTGGGAGTGCCGAAGCTGGGGGAGGGGGCAGAGCCAGGCCGCGCCATGCCCCACCCCCTCCCCCAGCTTCAGCTCACCTACAGGCCGTGCCATGCCCCTCCTCCCAGCTTCAGCTCTCCTACAGAGGAGGAGCATGAGCAGTGAATGGGCTTCAGTGGGCGGGGCTCCTCCTCCACGCGGCTTCAGCGAGCGAGGGGCGAGAGTCATGGTGGGAGTCATGGCGGATTGGAGGCTGGCTGGGGAAATGGCCGAAGTAGGCGGCGCCCCGGTCCCTTCTTCTTTTTCTTCGCCACTGCCCGGCCCTTCCTCCTCCTCCACCAAGCAGCAGGAGTTTGGCAGGAAGGGGGGGAGGAAAAGGGGCAGA
Source organism: Anolis apletophallus (assembly GCA_030556195.1). NCBI lineage: Eukaryota > Metazoa > Chordata > Lepidosauria > Squamata > Anolidae > Anolis > Anolis apletophallus. Next base: position 90,780,086 of record JARBWK010000009.1, read on the forward strand.
GAGCTTTTCTCACGGCACAGCAGGAGGTCCGTCATGGCACACTAGTGTGCCACGGCACACTGGTTGAGAAAGACTGTAGTAAACAACAGTTAAAATTAAAATACATTAAAATACACCTAGAATTAAATACATTAAAATACAGTTAATATTAAAACATCATGTACATTCATCACGATTAAAACAATGTTCCATCCAAAGTCTTAGATCTTAACCACCAATTTGCCAACTGACCAGTCTAGAGTGCCGTGTCGTGCTAGGGTGCAAATGCTTGGGGGCCACCACCGAGAAGGCCCTCCCTCTCGTCCCCGCCAACCGCATTTGAGAAGTCGGCGGGAGCGAGAGCAGGGCCCCCCCGGATGATCTTAAATTACGAGGTGGGACATAGAGGCCGATGCGTTCGGACAAGTAAGCTGGACCAGAACCGTATAGAGCTTTAAAGGTCAAAACCAGCAATTTGAATTGAGCTCGGAATTGGACAGGCAGCCAATGGAGCTGACACAACAGGGGGGTGGTATGCTCCCTGTATGTAGCTCCGGTTAGTAATCTGGCTGCCGCCCGTTGGACTAGTTGTAGCTTCCGAACTGTCTTCAAAGGCAGCCCCACGTAGAGTGCATTGCAGTAATCTATTCGGGATGTGACCAGAGCATGGACGACCGTAGCCAGATCAGACTTCCCAAGGAACGAGCACAGCTGGCGCACGAGTCTTAAATGTGCAAAAGCTCTCCCGGCCACCGCCGAGACCTGGGGTTCCAGGCTCAGCTATGAATCCAGGATCACTCCCAAGCTGCGAACCTGCGTCTTCAGAGGGAGTGTAACCCCATCCAACACAGGCTGTAACCCTATGTCCTGTTCGGCCTTTCGACTGACCAGGAGGACCTCTGTCTTGTCTGGATTAAGTTTCAATTTGCTAGCCCTCATCCAGTCCGACACAGCAGCCAAGCACCAGTTCAAAGTCTGGACAGCCCCCTTGGTGACAGGTGGGAAGGAGTGACAGATCTGGACGTCATCTGCATACAGATAACACCTTACTCCGAAACTCCGAATGATCTCTCCCAGCGGTTTCATGTAGATGTTAAATAACATAGGGGACAGTACTGAACCCTGAGGGACTCCACACGACAATGGTTGTGGAGCCGAACAGGTGTCACCCAATGACACCTTCTGGGTACGACCTTCCAGGAAGGATTGAAGCCACTGCAAGACAGTACCCCCAAGCCCCATATCTGCAAGGCGACCCAGAAGGATATCGTGGTCAACGGTATCGAAAGCCGCTGAGAGGTCCAGCAGAACCAACAGGGACACACTCCCCCTGTCGAGTTCCCGGCGTAGATCATCTACCAAGGCGACCAAGGCTGTTTCAGTACCATGTCCCGGCCTAAAGCCAGACTTTGCCGGATCAAGATAATCAGTGTCTACCAAGAACCCCTGGAGTTGCAAAGCCACCACACGTTCCATGACTTTGCCCAAAAAGGGGAGATTGGAAACTGGCTGATAGTTCACTAATTGAGTGGGGTCCAGTGATGGTTTTTTCAACAGTGGTTTTATAACAGCTTGCTTTAAGCTGGCTGGAATTTTGCCCTCCTGTAAGGAGGCATTGACCACCACCTTAACCCACTCTGCCAAACCCCCTCTGGCTTCCTTGATCAGCCAGGATGGGCAGGGGTCTAGGATGCATGTGGTGGGCCTCGCCTCTCCAAGGATCTTGTCCACATTCTCGAGCTGAACCAATTGAAACGAATCCATTAAAACCTGACAAGCAGATTTTAGATACATTCTTCTTTATGCGGTACTCTTTCTTGTCCTGGAACAAATCTGAAGCAGCATTTAGTGATATGCAACAATTTTGTTCTGTGGTACATTAGAATAATTAGAATTACATTCATTTCATTAATAAAGTTATGTTTTTTCTGTTATTCCCACTCAGCTTTTGCCTGTAATATACTTAGTTCCCAACCAGTTCATTCTTTATTCATTATGTTATCCTTTTTAGGGATCTGACTTTAACATTTCAGATAGAAAAAGGTCTCAGTTTATAATTCCTTATTGTACAGCATAAGCAACTGAACGAGTCACATACTATCCAAACTATCATTCATTCATTCATCTACCTTGTTTTATTTGTACTGTATCTTTCCCCTGAAGCTGGGATGAAAGTTGTTTTATAGCACATTAAAATCCCTAACAAAAGAAAGTAAAGTATAAATAAGAAATTATACCATTTGCCTACTCTTTAAGCATTAGTGTGATACAAATAATGTCATTTAGATCCAGTCTTAATAAAAGGGGAAGGAGCTAGCCCAAACTCCATATGAAAGATGTTTTATAGCCATTTTCAGTGGCTACTGAGAAGGCTCAGCCAAATATACCCATGAGGTTGGGTATGTTGGGCCTCTCCTTCACATCATAAAGTCAGTCAGATTCATATGAAGAAATATTAAATTAATATCCAATGGGCCATTGGTATTCAAGAACATCCAAGTTTGGTTACAAGAACATCTCCACCTCTGTGTATATTCAACTCCCATTACATACAACGCTGGAGTAAAATATTGCCCCTTAAATCAAATGGCAAAAACAAGATTTGCTTTTGAGACTTTTACCTTGTAATATTTTCAAGCCACGAATGGTGGAATCTGTACATATGGAGGGTCAACTGGTTAGCTATATGAAAATTGTCATTGCAAGCCTGCCTGCCCTGCCCCCCGCCCCGCCCCACACCTTTTAATGTGTTTAGTCAATGAGTGAAATCTTGTTGACAGTTTCCAATCTTCTGGGTAAATATTACAACTCTGCAATAAAACTTATTTTATGGAGGAAGGTCTACTTAAGGTCTGTTTTGATAGTTGCTTGCAAAAACGTCACTGAAAGCACTGGAGTCTTTACAGTGAAGGAGTAGCAATGAACACTGTGAAGTAAGGAAAGGGAGGGTGAGAAGGTGAATGATGCAAGGAGAAAGAAAAGTAGGTATGAGATGAGAACCAAAGGACAAGCGATGTTTGTCCTTACTTTCTTTTGCATTTTATCCAGTGAATCAGATGATAGTCTCCTCCCCACCTCCTGATGCATCATTTCTCATGCCAGGAGGACTGCAGGGAGAGGCCTGTGCTGCCGGCAACCCTGTCTGATGGATTTGGGTCCCAAATAGGAGGCTTCAGGGTGGTTTAATGCCATCCTAATTTGACTTGGGATGACATACAGTATAGCTATTGGAAATTCCACAACCTATTGGAAATAAGTGCACAATTATCAAAAAAGTAAAAATGATATCACATCCATTTGGCAAATGTGAATATCCATGAACATGTGGAAACCACCTTTTGAAAACTACTAGTCAAGAAAAGCATGACCTTCTTAGAAGTCAACTATTTGAACAAGTGATATTCATAAGCATTCATATAATGCCACATAGGTAACTCAGCCATTAAACTAAAGAACTATGTCTTTAAATTGCTAAGGATAAAGACATGCCACTACAAAAATATATTTTGTGTCTTTATCCTTAGCAGTAGGATAAAGACACAAAAAAGTAGAATTTGCAGTTGCCAAAAAATATGCACTTCCTTAAAACCTCTTAGTTAAAATATGCACTCAAGAGATACAACAAAGTAGTCTTCTATTAAAAAAATAACATCTCAGGTTTACTAACGAACATCTTGTATATATTCAGCATATTAGTCCATAGTCCAATGTCTTTACGCATATAGATATAGCCCAAACTGTATAACTATATTCACTAAGCTGAAAGGAGACAAAGTGCACCCACCTCTACTGAGTATAAAAGCATACTGAATACAAAATGGAATCCTGTGTCTGAAGCCCCTCCCATACCAAAGTTAGTGGAGGCTTGGAAGGTTGCTATTTCCAACAGTCCCCATTCCCCCCCTGAGAAAGCCTAAGGTTTGAGTTGAGTGTGGCACTAGAACCCACGTGGAAGCAGGTTATTTTAACCCATTTCCACATGCATCGTAGCTATGTCTGGAAGCACCCTGAGACTACAAATCTTCCCACAACTTTCTGAGCATTGCCTTTAAGGCTTAGAAAGCAATGCTGACAGCAAGCTTTCCCAGTTGAGGTGACCCTTACATGAAATGCACTTCCAGCACTGAGGGATAATCTGGCCCTAGGACTACATCCACCTTCAGCATGATTTCATGCAACTCTGTCTATTTCAAATATCTTTTCCATGTGATCCGTTTAGGTCTCTATGAGGGTGTCCTTACCATTTCCAGGTAGCTCAGTAGTAGTGAAGAAAGAGTTAAGAAAGAAAGGATGGTAAATACAGAGAGGAGGAGTGGGGTCTCTTCCTTTTGGCTATGGCGGCTTCGTTAAAAAAACTCTTAGGCAGGAGAAATGGTCTCCACCTCTGACCTAGACTTTTAAGCATGCCTGCTAATTGGCTTTCTATGACAATGTTTGGCTCCTAGTGCTATGCTATATTTGTACAATTTTGCTATTTGTGGTATATGCCCAATTTTTTAAAAAAGAAAATAAATGATTGCTTTATTTCCATATAGAAGAGTAGAATATTAATTGTAAAATAAATTAGCATTAATTAAAATGTGTTTCTTTTCCTGTCTGGCCCCTAGAAGACCTAGCTGGCTCCTACTTTGTACACCCATACTGCACCTTGGCATAAAAGTGTTAGAAAAATGCCCCAAATAAGTGAAAGAAGATTGTTATCTATACCAGATAGTAATTTATCTTCTAAGCTAGCTTTAATTCAGATTTTCACAATTAATTAACCATCAACCTAATCATTATACACACAAGGCATTTAAATTGATCTATGGAGAATGATGGAGGAAGAATAATGCTTTGAAGATCCATTTCAAATTAGTTATTAGATTAATGAATATTCCACAAGGGCATTTGTGTGATGACCTCTGCTGATGACTTAAGGAAAGGCATGTCTGTTTAGATAATGAGGAGACAAAGGGAGTACGACTTATCGCAGTGAGAATGCTGTATAGAATTACAAGGATTAATCCGCACACAATGTATTCCCTTTCTTGTAGCCTGCTTGAGATAACACAAACTTGTAAGATCAATAAAAAAGACTGGCATTTTAAAGATTCAGCTTAATGATAACACATTTATTGTGCATGCCAGTTACTGCTGCTGTGAGGGAGTTAGCTCTGTGAATAGTTTAAAAAATATTTCCGAATAAAGTTGATTGTGGGATTTAGTGCTTTCTTCCTCAGTTCTTCCCCCTCACATTTTGAGGCTTTAGATTTCTGAAGCATAAAAAAATTCTGTGCAATAACAATAACTATTCAGATGGCATAAAATATAGCATTGCCTCCCCTCCTCATACGTTTCCACTTTATATTAACATTATAAAAACTATTTTTTAAATGCTGGAGTGCTTTTTAGCCTCTCTGGGTTTCTATTGTTAGAAATGAAAGATGTAAATATCAAACAATGGCAACAGCAACAAATGAAATACCCAAGCAGACAAATCTTACTTATGTTAAATACTTGAAATGCCTAAATTGCATTTCTAATATTTTCCACTAAAGCTTCTTTTTATTGTCACTGACAGCAACATTGTTTGTTATGTGCCTTCAAGTCCCTTCATACTTATGGCAACCCTCTCGTGGACCTTGTAAAAGTACAGCTCCAATTATTCCCATGGTGCCCAACATTGTTAAGAAAACGGGGGAACTCCAGACAAGAAATAATCAGGGACCTCTCAACAAAAGATTCCTCCAGGCAGTAAGAAGCCACACCTTGAAACTGCTAGGCCATTGAATGCTAATCAAGGTGACCAATTGAAACACTCACACCTACCTCCAACAGAGAAGAATTCTTTCTCCCACCCTGGACATTCCACAGATATATAAATACATTTTTTCTAGTTTCCAACAGACCTCACAACCTCTGAGGATGCCTGCCATAGATGCATGTGAAACGTCCCGGAGAGACTGCTTCTGGAACATGGCCATACAGCCCGGAAAACGTAAAACAATACAGTGATTCTGGCCATGAAAGCCTTCGGCAATACATTCTTAAGTTTCCATGGGTTACCAAGAATTTAAACTTTGAGTCCTACGTTTATCTACACTGTAGAATTTATGTAGTTTAACACCACTAACTACCATAACTCAATGCTATGGAATCCTAGTATTTGTAATTCATCACATTGAGAGAGGAAAGCATGGGTGACCGTCCCTTTAAGAGTGGACAATCAGCCCTCTGATATCGTCAGCAGTCCTGTTTTGAGTGCTGCCTCCCGGTCACATTCACACTCAAAAGTGGAAACTTAAGAGCTGGCAATACATTCATCTTACATTAATCACAAAGTCAGTATTATTATTTTGTTTTTAATCAGGAGAAACAACAATATCCAAAAACCAAAAGATCCTGTGCCCTGCTCCAAACCACTTACATTAAAGGACACTAACACCAATTTAAAACCACTTCTTTCCATGGGATAAAATTGTTCTGCCCCAAACCCCATAGGATACAAGAGACAGTGATCCAGTTTTAAACCATTGCTTTCCATGGGGTCACATTGCTTTGCATCAAATCCCATAGGATACAAGAGACTGCTGATGGTTGGGCAATGAAACAGGAGAGGAAACTTTGGTGTTTCCCATCCCACCTGTTTTTCATTTGGAACCATGGGAGTAAAGTGCAATAAGAAGTAGAAGCTCTGAATATGACTGCTGGCCCATGTTCAGAGTTCCCTTCTTTCATCCAGTACTAGACAGAGAGCTTTTTCTGCTGCGGCTCCAGCACTTTGGAACTCGCTCCCTGAGCACATCCGAGCGATCCCTGAACTCCTTCCCTTTCGAAGGGAATGTAAGACGACCTTTTTCAGGTTAGCGTTTGGCTAGACCCAAACGCGATTGGCTCGCCTGTCCCAGCAATGAACTATAGACCTGTTCCATCTCGGTCATGTACCATGTTTTTACTGCTGTTTTACTGTATGTTTTATTGTATGTTGTAATTGTGATCCGCCCCGAGCCTGCAGGGAGGAGCGGAATATAAAACCGAAGAAATAAATAAATAATAAATAAATAACATTTCTTCCTTTTCTCAACTCTGGAACATGTGATGAGCTCCATGCCTTTCCATACTACAGAAGAGGCTGAAGTGTCTTACCAGGGGGAATTTCTCAGTGTGATGAGGTTGTTGCTGGACTTTCCTCCTTTCTGCCGCTTTTCAACCATGGAAGGCTATGCATGATGGCCAGAAGTAATTTAACTCATGTGATGAGCTCAGTGCCTCTTCATGCTTGAAAAGAGGCTGAAGTGCCCTAAAACTGGAAAATTTCTCATTGTGACAAGGTGGACAGTGAGATACCAGCACATTTTGGCAGAACACTGAACAATGGTGCTCTGCCAAAATGTGCTGGTGTCTCACCAAACTACAAATCCCAGGATTTTGAAAGACCCTGTAAAACTCCAACTTCTATGATTTGAAAACATTGAGCCATGGCAGTCGAAGTGATGTTAAACGGTATGAATTCTACATTGTAGATGCACCCATATTTCTGTGCTCAAACCACTACACCATGTATATTTGTAGTGGTTTCAAAGTGCTGGCTTTAGCCTTTAAAGCCCTAAACGGTTCTGGTCCAACTTACCTGTCTGAACGCATCTCTCCCTATGAACCATCGAGATGTTTAAGATCATCCGGAGGGGCTCTGCTCTCGGTCCCGCCTTCTTCGCAGGCGCGATTGGCGGGGACAAGAGACAGGGCCTTTTCAGTGGTGGCTCCTCGGCTTTGGAATGCCCTCCCTAGAGACATCAGATCGGCCCCCTCCCTCCTGACATTTTGCAAGAAAGTCAAGACCCGGCTGTTTGAGCAGGCATTTGCTGATGAAATACAACGGTTTAATTAGATATACAATATGGAATGACGACGATGTGACGGAAAGTGATTTCAACATGATGCTGAGACTGTAATTGTATGTTTTAATTGCTAATTGTTGTTATATGGTCATTGTTTTGTTACTCGTGTTTTTGATTGAAAGGCAGAGACTGCCTTGTGTAAACCGTCCCGAGTCGCCTGAGAGACTGAGAGGGGTGGTATAGAAATATGACAAATAAATAAATAAATAAAATATTTCACTTGTATAAATATAAAAACAGAAATAACCCCTGTAATATATTAATAGAAAAATAGTCTATTGTTTTTATGATGGTGAGAGTGGCTGGTATAGTTGGCCATTCAGCTGTTCAGATGCCAACTATGGATGAGCAACTTCAAAAGTCCTTCTCTTACTCCTAATGACTTGTTTTCTGGACAGCCCTTCGAACAAAGACCTACTTTTTGACAGGACTTCAAACAGAAGGCCATTCCCTGTAAAACAGGCCACATGGCCATCCTACCATGAAATAAAAGATATCAAGAGAGAAGTCATGATAGATTCTACCTCTTGCAATATTTCACCTTAGTCATTCATTCACCAAGTGATAATCTTACTGTGGATGAATTTTTCATTCTGTGATGGTTACTGTTTTTAAGAGATAAAAAGACCATTTCACACTGCCATCATGTCATGATGAAAGCTCTAAAAGAACAGGTTATTACTTGCAATTTCAAACATTGTATGAATGACACAGTTATGTGAGTTGACCCACGTCACAATCATTCATGTTCATTTGACGTGAAACTTGGCTGCTTTGTGAATATTCATTAGAACTTCTTTCTTGTATAAGTAAAAATACTCAGTGAAAGCAATTAAACTACATCATCTCAATGCCTGTTCACAACAACCCTGTTAGGTAAGCTGTAGAGAGAGAGAATGAAAGTCTTAATAAGATTGACTCTGTCCTGGGCCCGGTTCTCTTCAACATCTTTATTAATGACTTAGATGAAGAGTCATCAAATTTAAAGATGATACCAAATTGGGAGGGATAGCCAATACTCCAGAAGACAGGAGCAGAATTCCAAATGGGAGGCCCTGCTCTCGCTCCCGCCGGCTTCCCAGGTGCGGCTGGTGGGGACGAGGGAGAGGGCCTTCTCGGTGGTGGCTCCCCATCTGTGGAATGCGCTCCCTAGCGACATACGATCAATTCCATCCCTCCTGACATTTAGGAAAAAAGTGAAAGCCTGGATGTGGGACCAGGCATTCGCATAGTAGCACAGGACAGCACTTTAGTAGTTTTAATGGAAAGTTGGTGAATAGGGCTCAATGCTTTTATGGATGGAACACTGTTTTTAACATAGGTGAATGCATAGGATGTGTGAATATAATTGTATTTTAATGTATTTTAGTGTCGAATGCTGGAGGGTTTTATATTGTGTTTTATACTGCAATTGTGATGTAGGCATCAAATTATGCCTTTTGGAAGCCGCTCTGAGTCCCCCCTCGGGGGTTGAGAAGAGCGGGGTAAAATGCCATAAATAAATAAATAAATAAAATGATCTTAACAGCTTAGAGAGATGGGCTGAAACTAACAAAATGAAGTTCAACAGTGACAAATGCAAGATACTCCACTTAGGCAGAAAAAATGAAATGCAAAGATACAGAATGAGGGATGCTTGGCTCGATAACAGTCCATGTGAAAAAGATCTTGAAGTCCTCATGAACAACAAATTAAACATGAGCCTACAATGCCATGCAGCAGGAGTATAGTGTCTAGATCCAAGGAAGTCATACTACCCCTCTATTCTGACTTGGTCAGACCACAGCTGGAATACTATGTCCATTTCTGGGCAATGCAATTGAAGGGAGATGTTGACAAGCTGGAATGTGTCCAGAGGTGGGCAACTAAAATGATCAAGGATCTAGAGAACAAGCCCTATGAGAAGCAGTTAAAAGAGCTGGGCATGTTTAGTCTGCAGAAGAGAAGGCTGAGAGGAGTCATGATAACCATGTATAAGTATGTGAGGGAAGTCATAGGGAGGAGGGAGCAGTCTTGTTTTCTGTTGTCCTTAAGACTAGGATGTGGAACAATGGAGAATACTGTTCTTGTATTATATTTTCTAAAATGCTAGGCCTTTATATTCATAGAATGCTGCTGCATTATAATATTAAAAATGTTAATATTATGTCTCAATGACAGAGCAATCCTACTTTCTTAAGATGGAGCAAGGTTCACAGAAGGCTATCATTTTCATCCAGAGACTTGCCAATGCACATCACTTATGATGAGGGGTGTGGTTAATTTTGAATTTATGTTCCTCATAGCCTCTAGAATAGTGGTTCTCAACCTATGAGTTCCCAGGTGTTTTCGTCGACAACTCCCAGAAATCCCAGCCAATTTGGTGGGTGTTAGGATTTCTGGGAGTTGAAGACCAAGATCTGGGGACCCACAGGTTGAGAACCACTGCTCTAGAAGATATTTGTGTATATCTTGGAGCTAGACTTCTTTTTTCCCCCCAAAAGGGGTTTAGTACAGTTTTCCAAGTTTTCCTGTGATGTAGACCCAGTACCAACCCAATCTACCACAGTTACCCACCTCCATTGTACAGCAATTCAGAAAACTTATCAGGAACCTTTGAATTGTGCAACTACTTTCTTTTGTTGGTGCGGATAGCAAAATAGAGTATATTCATTTTTCTTTTAACAAAAAAGGCCATTCTCATTTTTTCATAATTCACACATCAATTAATACAATCAGTAGACACAAATGAGGATAAATTTACATGTTAAGTTCAGCTGTGCTCAGATGCTTGTTGAAGAAGCAGGGAGTCAAAAAATAGAAAGTTTCAATAATAGTACTATAATAAATTATTCCATCCTAATACTCATTTTGTAATCATTAAAGTATAATGAGAATCTATCAAGAGAATTGAAAAGGACAGTATATCACAAATGCTACAAAATGTGGTTTCAATAAGACCCTTGAGGATGTAAGTGTGAAGCAGGAAAAAAATGACACTTCTTGATTTATTGGAGAGCTTTGCTTTGCTAAGTGCCTAATATTGCATTTATTATAATATATGCCCTGTCATGCATTATTGATTAAATTAAAAGTTCATCATAAATTAAATTTAATATTTTAAAAAACAAATTGAACAATTAATTTGTTTCTAATTGTTGTCAAAAGCAGCTACTACAAAGCCAGCATCAATATCAAATCCATACAAAAACCCTAAGGCCTATTTTATTATATGCTTTAATTTATTGCTTACATAATGGGAAAACAAAAAAAAGTCAAGTATGCCAATGTGTGGTCCTTTGAATACTATTGCTTCACTGGAATACAGCTCAGCAGAACTCCAGACCTGGTAACTCTGTATTGTAGTACAAAAAAGTAAATTGTTAATGAACCATGCAAAAACTAATACCAATCAGATTCAGTGAATGGTCCATTACAAAATGCCAGCTGGAGTCCAATAGAAAGTGAAATGAGTGTTTTAACTTTTATGTTTTGCAGTGACAGAAGTCACAAGAAATTATCCTATAATGCCTGCATTTTAAGGAAAATCTTACGATATCTTTTGATACTGCTGCGTTTTCTCCTCTTCATTTACTTGACTACAGGTCATATCACAATAGTATAACATTTGGAACATAGACCAGATATTGACAGAATAGCCCTATTCAGTTAGTGAGTGTGTGTTTGTGTGCTTGTATGTATATGTGTAGAACAAGGCTGTCCAACTTCTACCGGCCCAAGGGCTGGAATTCTGGTCACTGATCACTTGGGGGGACGCCGGCGCGAGGAGGAGGAAGGAAAGCCCCACCCCCGGAGCCGATGCTGCGCCCCCATGGCTCCACCCTCCCTCCTAAAGCGTCGTGCCGGGTGGCAGAAGTGGGCGAAATCCACGGCCGCCCCCCTTTGCTCTGCTCCCCATGGCTCCACCCTCCCTCCTAAAGCATCATGCTGGGCGGCAGAAGCGGGTGAAATCACCGCTTCTGAGGCTGGCGTGACGCTTTAGGAGGGAGGGAGGAGCCCCCCATGGCTCCATCCTCCCTCCTAAAGCGTCACGCCAGCCTCAGAAGCGGCGATTTCGCCCACTTCTGCCGCCCAGCATGATGATTTAGGAGGGAGGGCGGAGCCATGGGGGGCTCCCCTTGGCTCCTCCCTCCCTCCTAAAGCATCACGGCAGCCTCAGAAGCGGTGATTTCGCCCGCTTCTGAGACTGCCCGGCATGTCTCTTTAGGAGGGAGGGTGGAGCCATGGGGAGCAGAGCAAAGGGGGGGCAGCCGTGGATGGTGCTTGCGCCGCCGCACGCATGCACACTTTTTTGGGGATTTGTTTGGATTTTTTAATTTTTTAATTTTTTCAGAATTTTTTAAAACAGCTGATTTCTTGCAGGAGGGTAGGAGGGCTGGATCCATGGGGCTGGCAGGTCGTGTGCGGCCCGTGGGCCACCAATTGGACAGGCCCGGTGTAGAATGAACACCTGAAAGAGGGATTGTGAGGATGAATCCTTCTCCACTGCTGCCCTAGTCACTCTCCATGAATTGATATAATCACATCTGTAAGTGGCTACGTTCTCCATATGGTTAGAACATGGAATAACCATTTATCTGATAATATAATTCCTTTAAGGAGTCACAGTCTAATAATCTAATAATCTAAACCAGGGCTGTCCAACTGGCAGCCCCAGGGCCGTATACGGCCCCCCAGCCCCTTCCCCACGGCCCCCTACCCTCCTGCAAGATATCTGCCTTTTAAGATTTAAAAAAAAATTTAAAATATTTTTTTGGAATATTTTTTTGGAATATTTTTCGGAATATTTTTTATTTATTTATTTTCACGGCGGGGGGGTGGGGGCGGGGGCAGGGAGGAGGAGCAGGCTCTCTTCCTCCTCCTACTATTTTTTTCCTTCCCCTTCCACCACCTTATTGAGAGGGGCGTGGCCAGAGCGAAAAAGGGCGGGGACGAGTTCGGAGCATGGGGGGGTGCTCATTCATTCCCCTTCCGGCTTCCTCCTCTCCTGAGCCAAGTTTGGTCCTGATCCATCATTATTTGAGTCCACAGTGCTCTCTGGATGGAGGAGAACTACAACTCCCAAACTCAAGGTTCAGTACTTTCTGTTGCTCTCATGAGAGTTTAGGTTTGATTCAACATGGCTGAGGAATGCTTTGATTGTGTTTTCCCCTTATGGCAGAAGGAGATTGGACTGGATGGCCCTTGGAGGTCTCCTATTCTAGGAACCCATTGTAATTATTATTAATATTATATATTATTATCATCAGAGGCTGAATGGTCATCTGTGAAGAATGCTATGATTGTGATATCACCTTAAGGCAGAAGGAGATTGGACTGGATGGCCCTGGATGGCCCTTGGAGGTCTCCTACCCAGGAACCTGTTGTTGTTGTTATTATTATTATTATTAGCAGAGGCAGAATGAATATTATGCCTTATCATTCAGGGTTATAGGCCTGTGTGGAAGGGCCCTGGCTTCTTATTTGCCTTCCTTTCCACACATCTGAATAAAATCCCATGTTATTTGCTTTAAACCAGATTATATGAGTGTGGACTCCGATAATCCAGTTCAAAGCAGGTATTCTGGGTTATATGGCTGTGTGGAAGGGCCCTGAATCCACACTGCAATATAATCCAGTTCAAAGCAGGTTTTGTGGGGTTTCCTGCCTGGATATTCTGCGTTATATGGCTGTGTGAAGGGCCCTGAGTCCACACTGCAATATAATCCAGTTCAAAGCAGGTTTTGTGGGGTTTCCTGCCTGGATATTCTGAGTTATATGGCTGTGTGAAGGGCCCTGAGTCCACACTACAATATAATCCAGTTCAAAGCTGGTTTTGTGGGGTTTCCTGCCTGGATATTCTGCGTTATATTGCTGTGTGAAGGGCCCTGAGTCCACACTGCAATATAATCCAGTTCAAAGCAGGTTTTGTGGGGGTTTCCTGCCTGGATATTCTGAGTTATATGGCTGTGTGAAGGGCCCTGAGTCCACACTACAATATAATCCAGTTCAAAGCTGGTTTTGTGGGGTTTCCTGCCTGGATATTCTGCGTTATATGGCTGTGTGAAGGGCCCTGAGTCCACACTGCAATATAATCCAGTTCAAAGCAGGTTATGTGGGGTTTCCTGCCTGGATATTCTGAGTTATATGGCTGTGTGAAGGGCCCTGAGTCCACATTGCAATATAATCCAGTTCAAAGCAGGTTTTGTGGGGTTTCCTGCCTGGATATTCTGAGTTATATGGCTGTGTGAAGGGCCCTGAGTCCACATTGCAATATAATCCAGTTCAAAGCTGGTTTTGTGGGGTTTCATGCCTGGATATTCTGAGTTATATGGCTGTGTGAAGGGCCCTGAGTCCACAGTGCAATATAATCCAGTTCAAAAAGCTGGTTTTGTGGGGTTTCCTGCCTGGATATTCTGCCGTTATATGGCTGTGTGAAGGGCCCTGAGTCCACACTGCAATATAATCCAGTTCAAAGCAGGTTATGTGGGGTTTCCTGCCTGGATATTCTGCGTTATATGGCTGTGTGAAGGGCCCTGAGTCCACATTGCAATATAATCCAGTTCAAAGCAGGTTTTGTGGGGTTTCCTGCCTGGATATTCTGAGTTGTATGGCTGTGTGAAGGGCCCTGAGTCCACATTGCAATATAATCCAGTTCAAAGCAGGTTATGTGGGGTTTCCTGCCTGGATATTCTGAGTTATATGGCTGTGTGAAGGGCCCTGAGTCCACACTGCAATATAATCCAGTTCAAAGCAGGGACTGGGACTTGAGACTGGGATTTTGGTGTTCCTGGATATTCTGAGTTATATGGCTTGTTCATCTCTATCTCCAAGTCAAAGCCCCGGTGTCCTCCACAGACACCTCCAAGGCGGGAGAGGGTGGACCCGGGAGGGGCGGGGCAGGGGTGGAGCCAGGAGGGGCGGAGCCTGGGTGGAGCCGGGGAGGGGCGGAGCTGGGGCGGAGCCGGGGAGGGGGCGGAGCCGGGGGCGGAGGCAGACCCTTCGGCCCCCCAGGTCATCAGTAACTGGAATTCCGGCCACAGGTCCGGTAGAAGTTGGACAGCCCTGATCTAAACGATGCATATAAAAATATCATAGACTCTTACTTAACATCTGCTTCCTCCTTGTCTACATTTGAATGAATAAATAAATTTTTAAAATAAAAAATAAAACAGAACATGGAATAACAGGAGTATATATAGCATAAGTTGGAAGTCACAAAGGGTCGGAAGCGACTGAACGAATAAACAACAGCAATATAGCATAAAGTGCTATATAATCTGTCCTGAGCACTTAGGTGCTGGAGCACTACTCCAGCCTACCAGAACCCAATTGGCAACCGTCACCCAGAGGACCTTTTCATCAGCTGCCCCACATTTGGAATGACATGCCAAAAGAGATTCAACAGCTAAATGAGTAGGCCTATCCAGCCAGTTTTATTAATTTTAAACCCGTGTCCTGTGTCCACTATGTTTTAATCATTGTTATGTGTATTTTAATATGGTCATTCCCCGAGTTACAAACATCCAACTCACAAACAAGTGAAAGTTAAGAACAGGGGTGAAACAACAGGAAGTGAGAGAATAGGATCTTTGGGGAAGGGAATTTATCCCTTGGCCTTTCTTCTTGGAGGTTCCTCGGAGCTCCCGAGAAACACGTCCTCCACCTCGGGCCACTGACCGGAAGACGCAGTCTGAGGCGCAGTGGGGTCACGATCCCATAGCTCGTCCGGCCGACGGTGGCAAAAGAGGGTTGCCCTCAAGGCAAACTCTCCGAGTTCACCCGGCAACGGCGTGCAAGGGAGGAACAAGGCCTGACATCTTAGGAGAGGAGCCGACAGGCTCCCCATACTCCACCGGTTGCTGACTCACCAAAGGATTGAGAGAACAATAAGAAGTATTCAACGAGAGTAAAGGACCCCCGGGACCTCGAAATATCCAAAAGTGTTGCAGAGAATAAGGCGACAAAGTAATAGTGCCAAAAATAAGAGCAACCCCTCCTCATCCGATGGAGAAAGGAGGACAGAAAAGAAGGCAAACAAGGAGAAAGTGGTGAAGCGGAGCGGACGATAGGAGGGAGAAGGAGTGAGAGAGCGGGCTTCGGAGGATCCGCCAAGGATTCCCAACCCGAACCGGTAAATATCCCCCCCCCCTCCCGCCCAGAAAGTTTTAAGGCAAGCCAAGGGAAACTCTAAACGGGCAAGGCTAAAGACAGAAGGAGAGCCAAGCCTATTCTAAATAGTCCCCGGGGGACCACTATACCCTAAGAGCATTAAAAAGCTAGCCTGACCTTGAAGACGCGGAGCCATCTTGAGCTGCCAGACCTCGTGGGAAAGGAAGAGAAGGCACCGGAAGTCACGCCCCACTAAAATCCCGGTCCTGAGAGCTGAACCATCGCGAGAACAGCAACGAGACTAGCCACGGAAGGTAAATAAACAAGGGCAAACAAGGGGATAATAAAGGTCCGAGCGGCTGGTTGAGACTCAGTGGCAGAGGCAGCGACAGGAAAGCAGGAGACCGGTGGGAAGAATATAGAACAGAGAGAACAGAGAAGGGAGAAGAGAGGGGAAGGCAAGATACCTGAGGAACACCCCCCTCTGACGAGAGGCAGCAAGAGGATCGACTCACAGAAGCAGACTAGTCAATTGGGGGTGAACACGGCGAATCAGGCAAACCAACCTAATCATCCCGATGAGATTGAGACCAAAGGAGACTGAAGGAGCCGGAAGGAGCCGAGGGAGGGAAGAAGCCCTGTTCTCGCTCCGGTCTCGCTCTGGGAGCACAGCTAGCAGAGGTAAGATACCCAACTCTGGTGACACCACTAACCTGTCTGTGACTTACCAAGTTAATAACCATCACAGAGAGAGAGAATAATTAAAATAAAAAGAAATCAAGCTCACCCAAATAAGGCCACTTAGACAAGACCATGCATACCTCAAGAGGAAAAGGGGGGCAGACATCCAAACTGCCAGAGAGAAGATCCTCTTTGCATGAGGAACCAGGCTTCAGAGACCTGCTACAAGAAATCCGCGCAATTGCACAGAAACAAGACTCCCAACATCGGGAACTGCAGGCGGAGATTAGGAATATGGAAAAGAATATTACTGGGGATCTGAAAGTTCTGAAAGAAGACATGGATAAAACGAAACTAGACAACCAAAGACTTATGAAGACACAAGCCAAACTGGAGACTAAGGTAGATAGTGTGGAGACGTCCACACAAAAACTGCAAAACCAGGTGGAATGGCTAGAGAACAGGGCGCTGGAGTACCAACTTCGCATTAGAAACTTGGTGGAAACAAAAGGAGAAAACCTCAAGCTGATTATAGTAGACATTATTGCGGACCTCACGGATACCAACGCAGCCATAGTGGGCAATGACGTGGATAGGACCTATAGGCTGAATACGGATTATGCGAAAAGGGACAACACACCCAAGGATACCATTGTGACGTTCGCCAGAAAAAGCTTCAGAGATGAGATACTCCAAAGAGTGGCAAATCAATCCATTTACTATAAAGAACAAAAGATTATAATTATGAAGGAGGTATCTCAACAAACCCTTGCGAAAAGAAGAAAATATAACTTCTTAACAGAAGAATTAAGGAAAAGAAAAATCCGGTTCCGGTGGGAACGCACTGAAGGTCTCACGGTGACTTTTAAGGAGATGAGATATTGGCTCAACACGGTCGAGAAAGCGAGGGCCTTCATGCAAGATCACCTACAGGGAAGAAAGCAGGACTCGCCTAGATGGAAAAACAAGCAGTGGAGGGAACCTCTCAAAAAACAGGATAAAACATCAGGGGACGCGAAACCGGAGAGAGGAAGGGAAGAAGATGAAGAAGAAGAAGGCCAAATAGACGAAGAAGCAGGTGCGATAGAGCTGGAGGAAATAGACTCCCCGGGAAGAAGCCTACAAAAAAATCTAAAAAGGCTACGAAAATTCTCCCCAGAGAATTACCAGCTGGTAGCCCTCCAAGAGCACTCACTGAAGGACAGCTCCAAAGAACTGCAATATGGCGACCCTTAAGATTTTTTCAAACAATATTAACGGCTGGAACTCGCCGAATAAAAGAAAACGAGTATCAGAATACTTAAGAAAACAGAACTATGACATAATTGCCCTCCAAGAGGTCCACATCGCCAGTCGGCATGCTAAGCTATTAGAACAACCCAGATTGGGGAACCTCTACTACTCTGTGAGCGACGAGAAGAAAAGAGGTGTCGCTACGTATGTAAACCCAAAATTCTCATCAAAACTACTTTTTAAAGACATGGCGGGGAGATATGTGGGAATAAAGATTGAAATTAATTGCCAAGAAATATTGGTTTGTAATATTTACTGCCCTAATGGGCCCAAGATAAAATTCATCGGGGAACTCAAGAGACAGATTGAGGAGCAAGAATTTGATGAGCTAATTATCCTGGGGGATTTTAACGGGGTGGTTGACACTACGATCGATAAAACTCATAAACCAACAGGGAACACCCCACCTAAAAAAAAGGGAGGAGGCAGCCAATTACCGAGACGCTTTTTACAGGCATTGGAGGACATGGGTTTGGTGGACACGTGGAGGCATTTAAACAGTACTGAGAAGGACTATACCTTTCTATTGGGTAGACACGCGGTCTGGACTCGGATAGATATGATCTGGGTTACGAAACATCTGGTTACACAAACCAAAAAGGTCAAAATTCTATCAAACCTCTTCTCAGACCACTGCGCAGTTCCGTTGGCATCTATATCCAACAAAGGTAGCCAAATTCCACCAGGGACTCTCTAATAGCTGCTGGAAGTGCAGGAAAGAACCAGGCACTTACCTTCATCAATGGTGGAACTGCAAGAAGGTTAAAAGATTTTGGAGAGATATCCACGAGGCAACTCAAAAAATCTTAAAAGTCAAATTTACATTGGACCCACAACACTATCTATTGGGCATCTCCAACCGAGCCTTGAACAACAACCAGGATAAATTACTCTTCATTCTAGGAGCCTGCGCAAGAATAGTGCTGGCAAGATATTGGAAACAGAAGGCAATCCCCACATTGGAAGAATGGTTATTGAAAGCTTTGGACATGGTACAAATGGATTCTCTCTCCCAGAATTTAAATAACAAAAAAGAGAAAACAGACTGGTCGGGATTTAAGACTTTTATTCAAAATAGAGGAAACAAATTCATGATAGACTTAAACGATTTGTAAATCATCTCAGAACAACACGACGTAAGGAAGAAACATAGGCACTAAGAGTTTACGATATATATACTTAAAATATAGTCTTTGGGTATCCTTTGGGAAGTTCACTTTTAACTGTCCCCCCACCCTCCCCCGCCACCCTCTCCTCTCCCCATCATTTCCCTATCCCTAGCCTACCCACCCACCCATTTACAATCCCACGTAAGGCTGTTTGTTACATGTGTATATATTGAAAAACTAATAAAAACTATATATATATATATAAAAAGGAAGTGAGAGAATAGCTTGTAAGCCACACTGAGTCCACCTTCAGGGGCAAGAAGGACAGGGTTTTAGTCCAGTAAATAAATAAATATATCTACCCCTAGGAAGAGAAATTCACATCTGAAAGAGTTGTCATGAGGAAAAGATGTCTCAAATGAAGCTTTGTCACCAATCCCTGCTAATACAACAACCCAAAATTTTCAAAATCCAATTATCACCGGGACCAAAAGTGAGGTGAAATTCTCTGAAGAGGGGCACAGACAGAAAAACAAACACCACATGGGTGTTAGCCCTTCCCTATGCTGTCCAAAGCTAAGAATATATATTTTTGGCTGGAGTTACACTTTAAAAATATACCTGTTCCGATTTACATACAAATTCAGCTTAAGAACAAACCTACAGATCCTATCTTGTTTGTATTTTGGGGATTTAGAAATACTACGTATAATAGAAATTATGTGGTTTTAGCATGTTTATTTATTTATTTATTTATTTATGTTCGCTCTTATATATCCTCCCAGCAGGTATAATGATTATGGGTGGTTTTAGCTATGTTAAAAGCCACATTTAAAACCAGTTACATAGTCATACATCGGTCAATGGCATGGAAGTGCGCCTAATGTTGTAACTTACCTCAAGGAGAAGTGGGTAAGAAATAAAATTTATACATATATAGTGTCCCCACATGTAGAAATTGCTCTCTTCTTCAAAGGCCCACCTCACATTCTTGGAAGGAAGAGGGGGTGGAGGTTGGACATCGATACAGGAGGCTGGTGTTAACATTCTCATCCATATTCCCCATTCTTCACATGTTGGTTCTATATTATGGAAATAATGACTGCAGTGAGGTTGTGCACAATCTGGACAGCCATGCTGAACTAGGAGGAAGGAAGCGTCCCAGAGAAACTAAAATCAGGAACATCAGAGGGAGATTGGATGAAATGGCAAAAATAAGCTGTAGACATTTAATGAAAAAAGTAACACATGGAGTGAAAGGAGAGACTTTGGAGAAACAAATCTTCAGAGTAGGACTATCCATGTAAAAGACTGAAGAATCATATTGAAGGTACAAAGCTATGGGCAGGCAGATAGCTAGCAAACTGTATGGCAAGGGATTTGAGAGCTGTGTTAACAAGATACGTAGGTGGATAAGGAAGAAAGAGAGGTAAGTTGGAAAGGAGCTCCTGGTGGCACAATGGGTTAAACTCTTGTGCCAGCAGGTTTGCTGATCGAAAGGTTGGCATTTCAAATTTGGGGAGCAGGGCAAACTCCCATCTATCCGCTCCAGCTTCTCTTGTGGAGACATGAGAGAAGCCTCCCACAGGATGGTAAAACATCTAAGCGCCCCTTGGGCAACATCCTTGAAGACAGCCAATTCCCTCACACCAGAAGGTTGCAGGAGCAAACTGCACTTC
This sequence comes from Anolis apletophallus, assembly GCA_030556195.1. Taxonomy (NCBI): domain Eukaryota; kingdom Metazoa; phylum Chordata; class Lepidosauria; order Squamata; family Anolidae; genus Anolis; species Anolis apletophallus. The sequence continues at coordinate 90,800,798 of JARBWK010000009.1, forward strand.
TCCCAGCTGATAAAATCTTTGCAACGTTAAAAGAGATCATGCAGGAGAGAAAGAGAAAACCCCACAATATATTTGTCATAAATCAGGAAAAAAAATTGAAGACAGACAACAATTGTACAAGATGGTAGCCATATCCCCAGCCATTTTAACTAAGTGTAAAATCTTTTCCATTTAGAATGGCTGGGCCACATCAATTACTAAATGTCCAGGTGAGAAAGATCTCATTGGTGCCCTTTGAAGGAGAAGCCACAAACACTACTTCTATCTCTCAAAACTGCACATATGTATTGGTTTCACACAGTGTCAGATCTAGTTTGACCTTAAACCATGAGATTCCTTTTAAAATGTTATGGGTAGCATCTGACAAAAAAGAATAACAGTTTTCTAGCAGAAACCATACCATTAAAAAGGCCACAAATAATGTGCATTCTTATGCCTTATTCTGTTGACAGCAGGAATTTCTAGAGCTTTATTTCCAAGAGCTTATCAAATGTGCTTCATATTGGACATGCAACCTTTCCTGTGGCTGCATCTTCTCAGTCCTTTGAATGATTTAGTAATAGCAGTTAATGATGCAAAATGGGTTTCAATAGTGTTTTTACTAGCCAAATGAATCACAGGCTGATAAGGGAAATCAGCAGCCTTCTGACGCAGACTAAATTGCTAAATGGCCAATTGAACATGTCTCAAAGGAGAAGTTAACAGTAGGGGGTAGTCAGAATAGAAAAATAGAGCAACATGTTTCCTTTAGAGTCAAAAAGGTTTTTAGATGCATTAAAATATGACCTCTGCTTTTCCTTAGAGTTTTTTCCAAAGGAAGCAATGCTGCTTTCTTAAACACGAGTTGACCTTTTTTTATTCTATGCCAATATTCATTTTTGACATAGCTTAGTTTTCACCTTTTTAAATAAAACAACTTCCCTTTTATACAATGTGAAAATGTCTAGATAATTATTTCCAAGCAGAACCCTTAACCGAGCTCTGTAATTAGCATTATGGTTACTGTGGTCCAATATCTAACCATTGTTTAGGGGAGAAATCGAATACCTTTCTGCAGAAAAAAGACACAAACTAAAGAGAATCCATATTTTGTCAAAATGTAAGAGACAGTGAAGCCGAAACAAAGAGAACATGTTGCTCTTGGGGCACTCATCGCTTCATAGCTACGGTATTTGATTTTAATTTATTTATAAAGAGTGAAGACAAAGTAGATTGCTTTTCTCAACATGTTTCTTGAAAAGTGCTTTATTAGCCAAGTACGTACTATTTACTGCTGTACTGGGTAGCATTTTATAGAGCAAAACATGTTTTAAATTTTGAGTAAATTTTACCCCTGGTGACAAGTTAATACATATCTCACTAGGATATTTGCTGTGGATTGATTTATACCAGAAGTGGACAAAAATGATAGTTGCTATATTCTGAGGTAAAAAAACAACAACTATAGAAGCATTAATCCCTCAAAAAGAAACGAAGTAAGAATGAGGGGCAAAAGAAGGTGTTCTACTGCAAATTTATGAGCTACATCTTATAAGATACCATGTCATAGTAGAGGAGGAGAAGGAGAATACAACAGTTCACCTTATTTTTTGATATTGAGATTGGTTCTAGGGTCAGCAATTGCATAAGTCATCTTGAGTTCCAATTTTGGTGAAGTTAGTGATGATAATGCAAGAGTTCCGTAACATTTGAGAAGGGAAAACAGGCCTTTAATTGGAACCACAAACCCTGTTGTCCGATAATTTTAGCAAAACCTTGCTCCATAACCTTCTTTAAACAGACTGGGGACTACAGCTTGACAACCTGTAGTGGCTCCTCAGGTAGCTGGTTTTGAGAAGGAGAACCTATAATGTTAATTGAGTTCTGATTGAATTGTTCTTGTTGAGATGTGGAGAAGTGCTTGTAGCATTTCCTGCCTCTAGTGCCAAATTAACTTTATTGACCTTGATTATTAGGCATCTTCTACTTGGAGAAAGGTATATTTAACTTGCACAACTGTGGACAAAATTTTATTAGGGGCAAGCTCTAGTAATCTCAGTTAAGTAAGGAGACATCGCCATCTCCCCCTGCTCCTTACTCTGGAAGTGTAATGCTGCCTCGGGTATTTCCTGGTCTTGGAGACAAGAAGAACAATACTAAAAGTAGGGCTAAAAACCTGATAACTTTGAATTAATCTGTTCATGTATTGCTTTTCCCCCTTTTTCCTATAGCATTATGGTCTTTGCTCCGATAAAAGCATTGTAGTTAAAGAAGAAATCTAATCAGAAATCTAATTGGGAAGAGGATGCTTATAAAGTGTCTACATTGTGTTGTTATTGGAAAATATACAAAACTGTGTATATTAATGCCCATTAAAGCATCTGGGGTAAGGAAACAAAAGTTTGCTGTGCCATAAAACCAAGCGTGCATCTTTCAAGCCATGTAGTTCTTTTCTTCATCCCAAACAAGGGTTGTTCACTTTCCAAGCACAACATTCTGGTGTTTGAATATGGCCTCCTGGTATAGATCTTGGTAAGCTCTGGTTATCTGTGTACATGTTGGTGCTATCCAGTCACAAAGCCCACTGAAAAAGTACATTAATGGAACTCTGGAAACTTTTACCTAGCTAATTCATACCCCCTCCTTATATTAGATGATAATGTCTTACAAGATGTACAAGAACAAATATCAAGCTTCTGTTAAATTAGGCAATAAAATTAGTCACATGTCAACCTTATTCCATTTTTTTTTGTTTTTCCTTTTTCTGTTGTCAAAATTGTGCCTCAGTAAGATTATTATTTTGTCACTTTCAGTTTTCTGAGTAGCAGGTAATTATTCATAATAATGAATTTGGGCCTTGAAAATTTTGCAAACTGTCAAGAAGATAGATAAATGAAAAGAATAATTTTAATGGTGTGTTAATCATATACCATTAGATTAGGGGTGGACAAAGTACTGCTCAAGAAACCTATGTGGCCAGTTAGTCTCACCTTTGTAGCTTCAAAGGCCAAACAAATCTAGGCCAATTTTAAGGTGGGATTGGGTTGTTGTTTTTTTTTTTAAAAAAACCCTTTTAATTAATAACACAAAATTATTTTATACATTGTATTTTTAAAAAGAGGGAAAAGAGTAAAAGGAGGGGGGGATTGTTTTTGTTTAGGAGGGAACCCCTGAAAACATTCCCCCATCATCCAGGGCACTATGCAAAAAATTCTAGTTCCATCCTCCCAATGCTACCAACATCCTCACAATTCAGCCAAAATTAGTCCAAAGTAAAGTAATATCTCGAAGTGGTATCACATCACTGCTGTTGCTCCAAGGAGGTGACAAGGTGAAAATTGGGCTTCTTGTGAACTTTCCCATCTACATTATATATTGGTCTGGAAATTATTAATATTTAAGATTCAAATTTTCATTGCTTTTTCTTTTATCAAAAGTATATTTTATATTGGTTGCTAAATACAGAGATTAGCATCCAATATAGGACCAGATCCTACATTGTGATTACATCGCGTTAATCTACATTCATGTGCTTTATCATACTTCTGCTGAACACAAACATTAGAGCAATAGACCAGGCAGGCTATTCTAAACCAAACACAAAACAAGAGTGGTTGCAAAACCCACAACTTTATTAGGAAATGCAGTTATATCAAACAAAAAACAAGTAGAATCATGAACACATTAAGCACAATACACATTGGTAGCAAGCAAGTTACAAAAGGATATACATAGCTCAGGTATTACTTAATCCAGTGAGAATCAATGAGGAAGAGCAGCACAACGTAAGAGCGTTGTGCGTTCAGTTCACATAATCCGGAATATCTAGCAGTTTAGGGAGGCGTTGCAAGGTAAGACTTAGAAAAAGTGCAAACACAAAGTTCCAAACCCTAGTACACCAGTTTCATCTGTGTAGAGGTGAAAGTCGGTAACCTAATGCTATCTAGTTGCTTCTCATTGAGGACTATAGACTTGAGCAGTGTGTGATTGAATTTCAACAATTTCTTGGGATGGTGGTGCTGAAATGCACAATATCTCCTCCATCACCACACAGGTTGAGAGCCACCCCTGTGAATATGGGGCTTGCAACAGTAAAGTATTGCCCTGGTCTCCTCAAATCTTCACAGGCAATCAAGTGGAAGAATATTGACCTTGTGTGCAAAAATATAGCAATGTTGATTTTTTAAAATGTATTTTTATTGGATTTCATTTCTGAAAAAAAAGTACTCTTCAAATAAAATACTTTTGGGGAGATTTTCTGGCAATCTTCCATTTACATATATATTGGTTCTCATTACACTAGGGACTGTGTTTTGAATGGTTTGCCAATGCATGTATCTTCTAGATCCTTCACTCTCATTGTAGTTTTGACTTGTGATGAGAATGAAGGTGACTGAAATCACTTTCAACAGCTTTTCACATCTTTATAAGAATAATTTTTAAATTCCTATGTAAAAGCTGGAGGGTTTAATTTGTTTTGCATGCAGAGTAAATATCAAGAATCTCTCTTATATTTGAAAAATGCAAACATTTTTCTTTAAAACACCAGAGCTTTGAGTATAGAAGCACAGTGTATTTATAAATTAATATGATTTTAACGCTGACATTACAATTAATTATTAATTCAATTCTTGAAACAATGCCACCAGTCTGTCTCATGCCCTTTCTTTATTTCAGATTATCTTAATGAGGGAATAATGATACAGACTCGTCAAACTTCCAGTTGCTTTTAATTAAATAAATATTTGTGGGTTGGTTTGGGCTTCTTTTTTTTTCTTTTTTTTACAATCAAGGGCTCTAGAAATAAGTGATTTTTAAAAAAATAATTATTGCAATGTTCCATAATGTGCTCCCTCACTGGCACAATCAAGGGCTCTAGAAATAAGTGATTTTTTTATAATTATTGCAATGTTCATAACTTCCCATGATAGCAAGAGTCACAATGTCATTTAAAAATAATGTTCAATGCTCTTCAATATACTTTGAGCAGTTAGTCCTACTTGGAGCATAACCATTGAAAGTAATGGAGATTAATTCAGTGATGCCTAAACTGATTTCCATGATTGGTTTATGTTGGGCTGAGTCTAGATCCAATGCAAGTCATGATAGGTCTTTTTAAAATAGTTACGTGGTAATCTGGAAAGGGGATGTGGGACATTCAATGCCTTCCTGGGTTGTCTCTCCTAAGAGACTTCTACTGGACTCAAGGTAACAACATGGAGAGCAGTCTCACTCTTCAAATTTACGGTTGATTTTAATTCAATAAACATTTGTTGATTGGTTTGGGGTTTGGGTTTTTTTTGCAATCAAGGGCTCTAGAAATAAGTATCAATGTGCTAGAAGAAGCAAAGACCATCAGCATTGAAGCGATGCTCCTCCGCCATCAACTCTGCTGGATTGGCCATGTTGTCTGAATGCCCGATCGCCATCTCCCAAAGCAGTTACTCTACTCCAAACTCAAGAACGGGAAACAGAATGTTGGTGGACAGGAAAAGAGATTTAAAGATGGGCTTAAAGCCAACCTCAAAAACTGTGGCATAGACACCAAGAACTGGGAGCGCTCTAACTGGAGGTCAGCTAAGACCAGCAGTGCTGCAGAATTTGAAGAGGCACGAATGGAGGGCGAAAGGAAGAAACGTGCCTTGAGGAAGGCACATCAAACCAATGTCCTCACTGCAGGAAAACATGTGGATCAAGAATAGGGCTCCACAGCCACCTACACACTCACCGCCAAGACACCACATTTGGAAGACAATCATCCCCGAGCTACGAGGGATCGCCTAAGTAAGTAAGCATCCACTTAGCAGCTATGACAGCAACAACTTGAAAGTAACGAATAAATAAATATTTTAATTAGTTTAACCTTTTTGCAGTAGCAAATGTTAGACAATATCACAGTGCGTTGTAACTTAATGAGATGTGTTTTCACTCTTTCTGTTGCACTCTTTGTATTTTAACAACTTTACAATTGTGCTGGAAACGTAAAATCACATGTTGGGCCTCAGAGCTATTGTTTTGTACTAGTGACATAATTAGTAGCAACTTTCATTATGTTCAAGAAGTAGAAAAATATATATATATATATATATATATATATATATATATATATACTTTTCTATAGGTAACTAGCTACGTTTATGGGACTTAAACTCACAACTGTAATTAACTTGTGTTGAAAGTAATTTTACACATTGTATTTTGATGTCAGGCTAAGATTGGAAAAGCTTGCACTTGGAAGCCAAGCACAAGGCTGGGTTGCCTTAGAACTGGGCTTAATGACCAACATTTATATTAAACCATAAAAATACTGCTTCATTAGTACCATGTCATGGATATGTAAATCAAATTGAAGGATACCAAAATCTTCCAATGAAAGCCATTGATCCAAACACAGAACTGGCATTTGCTGTTTTCATATTACTGTGCAAACTTAAAACCCCTGAAGCACTTGACAAAAATTGATGCTAAAGAAGTAAAATATAAGACACAAAATAATGTATCTTAGATTGAAAGCATGGGAGATGTTTATCAATAAGAATATGCAGTCTCTGTTATTATTTATTGATTACCCAAAGGATTTTTGCCACCCACGGTGTTCTGTTGTACTTTAATAGATATGGACATTCTGCATCATCCCATTGATTTTTCTCAATAAAATAAATATACAACAGTGTGACAGAATAGTCATCAAAGTGCCCCATTTCCTTTAGGAAAGAACATAACAGACTTGAATTATATATTGTTACATCTTTAACCTTTACAACTGAACAGCTTGCTTGCTCTATCTGACAAAAGTTGCTCAGACATAATATATCATTTTCCTTTGTATTTTACCTTGAGGAAATGGCAAATACATGTGGACCATGTTAGTAAAATGACACAACAAAGAGATCATCAGATGGTTTGGGGGAAGTAGAAGATATTGGCCATTTGCTTTACTTTAAATGCCAGTGTGTTGCATATGATCTGAACAGAAATCATGCATATGTCATGTTCTCTTTCACTTTCTGTGTAAATGTCAATACCTGATCCACTATTTTCCCCCATTATATAAAAGACTTCATACATCAGGGCAATTGGCAAACTTTCCTAGGAGTTGCAAACACAAAGATAACTCACTAGAAGGACTCAATAGAGAATTTATTCTCTGTGGCAACAGCATTTTTAAGCATGCAGTTATTTCACCCAGTTTTTCAAATACCAGTAGAGTACTTGGATAACTGAGTCAGCAGTTTTTTGACAAAGTTTCTGGTTTGGTCTAGTCTAGATTAAATTTGCAGAGCTATTTTTATCATGCTGTGCTCCTAAAGTATTGTTCTAATTGTAATAAAATAAAATTGCTTTCAAAGATTACTATCACTCATCTATGGAAACCTTGGACAAGTCACAAGTCAGGAGGAGGAGGAGATAAGTCTTCTCTGAACAAATCTTGTCCCTTGATGGATTCATCTTAAGGTTGCTGTAAGTTGGAAAACAAGACAACCAGTTCATGAATCATACCACCAGAACACATGGATGCTATGTATGCAAAGTTCCAAAGGAAGTACAGCTGAAAAGGACAAATGAACAATCAGGTACAGCTAATCACCCCTCAACAAAGGATTTCCCCAGACAGTAACAAGCCACACCTAAAAACTGTCAGGCCATCAAATGCTAATCAAGGTGGCCAATTGAAATATTCACACCTAGCTCGAACAGACAAGAGTTCTTTCTCCCACCCTGGACTTTCCACAGATATATAAACCCAATTTTCCTAGTTTCCAACAGACCTCACAACCTCTAAGGATGCTTGCCATAGATGCAGGCAAAACGTCAGGAGAGAACATGACCATACAGCCCGAAAAACCTACCACAACCCAACAAATGAAGATCTTGAATATAACAGTATGAGTAATAAAACAGAAGGGAATTTTGTGCACATATAGAACAGGTTACTTTTCCAGACTGTATATCAAAGAACTCCCCAGACAGAATGGTCAGAACTTAATTTGAGACTTCTTTGGATTGTGCTAGTTTCTTTTCTGGGAATGTATTCTTTCCACTCACTAAACAAGAATATCTATTTGAACAAGCAACTTGTGATTGATTTCTTGTTGCTGACACAGTGAATACATTTGAGGTGGAATGAAAATTGCCTGGTAAAAATGATTCAAATATCACCTGTCTTCTTGGGTGAACGATCATTTATTTACTTCTTTCTCTTTTTCACAACGTACTCGATGACCTTTAAGAAAATAGTAGGGAATGCACGCATGCCAACATTTAAGAAATTAAGTTCACCCAGTTTGAAAAGGAAACCAGGAATGCAAAATAACTGGTGGGAGAATCCTACTAATTCAAAGGCTATTTTGCCTTTCAAAAGGAACCTCTTGAATAGTGGAAATATAGTGAACTTGAAACTTGATTGCAGATTTGTCAAAACAAACTTATTTGCCATTTTATGTCCCCATATTAAAGGTGTGTGAGAGACTATTTGTGTTTGCTTTTCAGAAGTGAAATGCATTCTGAGGCTCAAAACAGATGTCTTGTGAGCATTAATTCATATCATACCTAACTGAACACATTTTCTACTTGTCTTCAAACCCTCAGGGTGTCGTATACAAATAGTAAATATAAAATCCACTGTACCATGATTATTTTCTTTTTGAAATGGTGCATAAAATAAAACTGGCCTCAGAGAACCTCGACAGGTTGCTGATTCTAGAGTTGCTAACTTATAGCTGCATTGTCTTGTAACTCCATGTGTTATGCATCGACTTAATATATATTCTACTTATTAATGCTGATATTCAAAGCAATGTGCATTCAAGGATCCCATCGCACAAGTGAGGAGAAAGCGAGGGAAAGTGGGAGGGACGGGACTGTCTTATGCCTTTTCCTCTTGTCTTTCCCAGTCTTCTGGGATGGCCAGTCATCCCATGACCATTCTGTGATGAAGTCCATCTTTTCTTTACTTTCTGCCTCTTTCTCCTGTTTGGAGTTGGGTGCACCAGACACCTGAAGACAACTTTAGGGCTTCGTTTCTAAGCGCTGCAAAAACAGAGCCACACGGAGCCCCAACAAAAATGCCTTTATATTATGTGATGGCCTCCGTGGGACTCAATTTCTGAAGTGCATGGAAATGGAGCCCTAAAGCTGTGGGATGAATTTCCAAGACAAAGAGTGCACAAAACCCAAATGGTGACTTCAGAATCTATAGCAAGAGATCCTTCAATCGTTATTCTTTTCCTTGACAGTAAAAATACAATAAAAGTACATTAAAGAACTATCAGCACACTGTCCTTTCATGAAAACCAAATCAGCTCCCTTAGTAGTGTAGTAGTAGTAGTAGTAGTAGTAGTTTGCCTTGTTCTGCCTCTTTACAAATGTGACTCTGTGTAACATCAGTCAAATGTCTGAAAACGTTACTTAAAAAAAAAAACTCTGCAAAGACAACTCCCAGCATAGCATAGCATATAACATAATAAAGTTAGTAAATTTTACTAAAAGCATGAGTAACTGTGATCAGTTTAGTCTTATTTGAGCATGGTTGCAGCTAGCACATTAGTTACAACAGGCAAAAACACCTTGCCACAGCCACATAGAGCAAAACTAGGACCTGGTTATTGCCAAGCTGTGAAACTGTTTATTAATGTGAAATGCAATCCCACACAAAATTGACTCCATCTAATTTCGATGAAGGGCTACTCCAGACATCCAATAGCACAGGTAGTTGATTACATGCCTCATAGCATTTTTTTCTCACCACTTCATCTAATCATGCTATACATATCCTGGAGTTATATCTGTCTTCTTAGTCTTGCCTAAGATGGTTAAGTGTGGTGTGAATGGGGTTTCTTCCCTTCCTCTCCTGCCCCGTGCTATACATTATCAGTGTAAGTCATCAGACTGCCTAACAGTACAGATGGAAGAAAGACAGCGTAAATGAATGCAGAATATTCATGTATGTATCTTGGTAACTCTCAACACTATGGTTGGGGAGAAGGAGATGTATCCACACTCTTGTATTGGATTTGAAAAGCCATACATAGTTTTGAAAATTGATGAGGAATAAACCAGGAGATAACCATTTTTGGATATTAAAAAAGAATAGGTGCAATGCTTACTAAATCCCATCTTTTTTGTCAGTTTCAATGAGTCCTCCGTTTCATTTTGTTTTCAGACCACTTAACCCTTGCAAACTTTATTTCATTTACCACTTTATCACATTAAAAAACTTACCAGTCATAGGACACTTCATCCTCTAACCTGGAGAGGCACTTAGCTCATTACATGAGTTAAACTACTGCTGGCAGTCATGCATAGCCCCCCATGGTTGAAAATAGGCTGAAGTGTCCTGAAAGGAGGGAACTCTGAACATAAGCCAGCAATCCTGTTCAGAGCTCCTTACCTGTTACCACACTTTTACTTATATCTTTTCAACTGAAAACAGATGTGATGGGAACCATCAAAGTTTCCCATCCTGTTTTATTTCCCAGCCATCCGCAGTCTCTTGATTCTATGGGGTTCGATGCAGATCAATAGGATCCCATTGAAAGCAATGGTTTTAACCTGGATCACTGTGTCTTGTGTCCTCTGGCGTTCAGAGGCAGATCAATAGGATTTAATGGAAAGCAATGGTTTTAACTTGGATCACTTTCTCTTGTATCCTCTGTGGTTTGTGTTAAAACATTTTTTCCCATGAAAAAAGTGGTTTTAAACTAGTCTCAGTCTATGTTTCCATGTGTGAGTGTGATGGAGAGACAGAACTCAAAACAGGACTGCTGACATTATAAGAGGGGTGATTCCCTACCTTAAAGGGCCAGTAACTCATGCTTTCCAATCTCAGTATGATGAGGTGGCTAGAGACATATCTATTTCCTTGCACCTGAAGAAAATCAGACACAGAATTAGCTGACCTTAGCAGGCTACTGGTGAACTTTAGGAGGAGACATTATATTTCCCCCTATAAACCAATATTTTCCCCTATAAACCAACACAATTCTTTTAATTTTGGCAACTTTCCACAGTCAATTTTGGATAGCTTTTTCTCTTCCTTTCTTTTTCAGTTGATGCATCCAAAGTTGCTTCTGTAGCCTTCAGAAACCATGTTGGATGGGTTCTTCTGAGGCCTACAGTCCAAAAGAGTAGCTTTTTATATGCTTTGGATGTATTTCTCTGATTTTTTAAAAAAAATTCTCACTGTTCTCCATCAAAAAGAGGCAGTGCCAAAGGTTTCCATGTTATCCACCCACTCCACTGACTCTTATTTGGGTATGTAATAGCTTGTCATTTGTTATTATTCAGGAATTTCACAGTATAGCCTAGAGTGAATATTTGATCAGCAATTGTAGCAACCCAGTTCCCTTTCGTGCCTGGGGGGCAGGGGGCAGCACCGGGGGTCCCACTTGCATTAGGGCCAGCTGCAGTTGATGAGGACATGGAGGAAGGGGCTGATGAGTTAGCTGGGCCTTCCTCTCCCACAGAGAGCTTGGCCTGGGATGATGAATGGCCTGACGGCTATGCTAGCTGGGAAGTTCAGGCTGACCCTGAGAGTGATGATTCTGATCATTATGAGAAACCAGGTGGTTACGGGTCGCAGGAAAGGATCAGGGAAACAGTGGAGGATGAGCCCATGGAAGCTGAAAGGGAGTTCGGCTCTCATGAAGATAGCGACCCAGGTGCTGGGAGGCAAGGACGGAGCTTTGATAGGAGACGGAGCATTGAGTCCAGCAGGAGGGATTGGCACCGTAGCCTAGAGCGCCAGAGAGGCGCTAGATCCCGTAGCACAGATTGGCGCAGAAGCCTAGAGCGTCGGGGCCTCGCCAAGGGATTTAAGTATAGGATCTGTGGAAACGGATCCTCAGTAGCTCAGCCACTTCTATTCTAAGAGGAGTGAAGCGAGCGGAGTTCCACGGAGCCAAGTTGCCGGCTCAAGCCTTGCCAAGAAGTTTCTTGGGTTGTTCATGAACTTTGCCTTGTTCTTTGCCACGGACCAAGTCCTTGATCCGCATAGTTTTGCAGAGCCTTTGCCACGTTTGCCCTTGGATTTTACTTACGGACTCTTTACTTTTGGATAGAACTTTTGATAATTTTTATGGACAATTTACCTTTTCACCTGTTTCTTATTATTCAATAAATAGTTAGCTGATTACCGTCTCTGTGTGTGTGATTAAGGGGCTGGGCCAAGACCCTGCATCGTGACAGCAATACAGATTTGGTATTTTTAAAGTCATGTTCAGTTTGGATGTGTGATGAAAAATCTGCAGGTTGTTCTATCACTATGGGCTCATCCACACAGTACCTTTATCTCAGTAGCTCCCGATACAAAATGGCAGGTGGCCAAATGGCATCCCCTGTAAATACAGGAAGAATGGCCACAAATTGCTAAAAATGTAACATTTTCAGTTGCGAGAATTTCCCAGTTCCGGCCAGAAAATGTGGATATTTAAATCTCTGTATGTCCCTACTCTCAGAAAATATGGTGCTTTTTTATGTTGGTTTGTTCCCGGGTTATACATGTCGATTCCTGATTGGTTATATCCGAAAAACATGGCAATAGTTGACTAGACTTTACCCTGGCAAGAGAAACTTCAACCTCCACAAATCTCTCTCGCCAGGACAAAGTTTTTACCCTGTACTCAACGTTTGCCCTCATTTCAGGATGAGTCAAGTCAAGTTTTATTTGATGTTTAGAATATAGGTCAATCACATATAAGGCAAACAAATAAATACATGAAAACCAATACAATATAAAATACACTATTAAAATCCTATATATAACATTAAAATGCTTTTCAGGATAAAAACAATGAGGAACAGATATGTATGACTCAGGAACAAAACTTGAATGAACAATGCTCACATTCGCATCTGTGCAGTTAAAGTTGTTTTTTTTATTAAAAAAATGCTGAAATTTCCAACAGATGTCCTGTGGCAGCCATTTTGCAGGCTTTAAAATCCCATAACAAAGCAGGAAATCCAGATGTCACAAGCAGAAATCCCGGGACCAACAGGGATTTCTGTTTCTGTTGCCCCTCAAGGAAACCTACAATTTGGTGTTGTCTGGAAGCACCCCAAGTTACTGACTCATTTGATTTGCTTGGCATAATCTTTGAATGGACAGGAAAGTTAGTTGAAATATATTGTGACTGTTATTATTTTTACCAGGACTGTGAAAAGTTTTTATTTGCTCTAATTTGTTCCCAATGAGCCTAATAGAAATTGATTAAATGGCAGAGGAAATGAGAACATAAATTTGATTTCTTTCATCCTATGTAATATTATCGTTTGTATTCTTACTTTCTGTAATCATCACCTCTAGACTTCAGCAAAAATGAAAACCTTTAAATAGCCTTTCACAACCTTTACACAGTAGTAATGAAGTTTTAAGTGCTAACTGGGGATTTTTTTGGGTTCAGAAATATCTAAGCTGGAGTGGGTATTAAAATCTAATGTTTACTTCAACTCTTTTACAGTCTAATGGGTTTTTCTGACAGTTTAATTTTTAAAAGGTTGGATTTCATTTATTAATATACTCTCTTCACCTTAGAATTCTTTCTTATCTAAGGGGTCTGATGGGAACCTTTCAATAAAATCTTAGCATGGTATCTGAAGAACCAAGAGAAACAGAGAAAAAGGAAAAATGCAAAGAGCTCAAGCTGCACCAAAGGAGAATTGGGGAAAAAATAATGATTTACACTCCACAGGAGGTGAAAAACAAATTAAGGATGTGGGTTCCCTGTGTTCACATAATTACAAATATGTGAGTCAGTGGACTTTGCAATTTTTCATCAGTTCAAAGGACCATGTAGGAGATCGGGCTGTATTCAAAACTGGAAATAGCAGAGATTCCCTACTGCCTGCCCGCCTCTGTTACAGCACATGCTAAAGGGAGTGGCATTCAGGGAGAAAATTGCAGGATGACTTTACACTTACAGTACAAACACAGCCTTGTCACACAAATAGAGACAGCTGGAACACAAATGGGTACAAGAAAAAACAAAATCTTGTTTATACAGTGTAGAATAATTTTTGATCTGGCTAGTTCCTTTCCCCTAACATCCAATCAGCTCCTGAACATGAAATCAGAAGCATGAGGAGGGAAGCTGAGATCATTCTGGGCAGGATGTGTTGACCTGTGGGAACAGATGTCTGTGGGAACAGAATAATAATAATAATAATAATTTTATACCCTGCCTCCATCTCCCCGAAGGGGCTTGGGGCAACTTACAAGGGACATGCCCAGTAAATACAGATTAAAAACAAGCACAAAAATACAGTCAACATCTAACAACAATAAAACATTATAATCAGACAAACATCATAAACGAATATTGTGGCTGCCAACAATAGTGGGTTCAGGCTCAGGATTCTTAGAAGTGATTATACCTATGCAGGAAGTCATGGAAAGCTGGTACTACGTTCTCCTTTATTTGTTGCCTGCTTTAGGTCTGGCTAGAAATTTCAGAGGCCCATACTTTAAGTACATAGAAACAAGGACAGTTTGCAGTCACGCCTGGGCCTGAGTGACCGGGTGAATTGCTGTAAAGATCCTATGCCCAGGGGAATTGCTGTAAAGATCCTACAGACCCTTGAGAAAGGGATTTATTTTCTACAAGGTGCCTCCTCCGGGCTATGGGAGAGGGTCCCAAAACTCCACAGACCAAAGTTTCTTGAGAAAGTTAACTGTACTGCTGTTGTTTTTATTTTCTTACAAGGCACAAAGAAGCCCGAATAATAAATAAATAAATAAATAAATAAAGCTGTAGTTGCCTAGCTCTTAAATTAGTTACAAAGTCCAAAGATTTGCAGAAATCAAAAAACAGGCTTACAGTCTCTTTCTTCAGTCTGTGGATGATGGATGATGATTGCCTCTCCTTCTCTTTGTCTCTGGTCAGCAGCCACAGATGGTAGACAGACCTCAGCCACTGGATTCCTATAAGGTGAAGGGCGAGTCCTTCCTATTTTGAGTCCAGGGCTGTTGAAGGTGGCCAAAGTCCCACATCCTTCACCCAGGCCTTCTGATATGCCCAGTATGGATGGATGGACTCTGGCTGGATTTATATATTAAAAGAAGGTGGCAGGCCGGAGCTTACTGCCCCGCAAAACTCAGCCATACATCCCTGGCAGTCACTGAGGCAAACAGAGTGCTTTCCCCCTTTTATAACCTTTAAAATGTGTAGGGAGAAAATTGGAGGGGGAAAATCTAAGTTACCGATTGGATGGGACTCTGGGGTGATCTTTGGAGGGAATAATCTAAGGAGCTGAGTGGATGGAGACTCTGGGGTGATTTTTGGAGGGAAAATACTAAGTGGTGATTGGGGGAAGGCTATGAGGTGATTTCTGGAAAGGAAACTAAGAGGATGAGCCCCTCCCACCCAGGAAAAAACAACAACCCAGCCCAAAAACAGCAAAGAGGCCCGTTAACAGTGACAAGGCCTAGCAAATATACACAAGATGTAATCCTACACTTTCGATATGAATAGGCCAAGCTTTGCGCAGGTCGCAACAGACAGTTTAAATCAAATGAATTTGCACAACCTGATTTCAAAGTTTACAAGCTTCACAATAGTAAATGTATCCAAATGCTGTGCATTTTTTCATTAAAACAATATCTTGAAGCTCTCTCTCTCTCTCTTTCCTCTTCCCTTTTCAACCATTGTTTAGCTGTTCTGAGTGGCAATGACTACAAAGCCACAGGGAAATTCTTCAAAGGTCTGACACAATCTAGAGCCTTAGTGTGCTTTGATGAATTTAATCATATAGAGCTGGAGGTAATTGAAGTACCAGCTTCTTGGCAAAGCTGGCATTCAGTGAAAATTACAAGCTTGACAACTTCATTCACAGTACTGACATTAAACAACATTGACGACAGCTCGTGGTTAAGTGGGGAGAAAAATCAAAATGTAGCATGTTTTAATCAAAATCAACTGGTAGCCCTGTTGAATTTGTCCTTTTTTTTCCTTCAAGTGTTGCCACCTTTTCCACTATACATCCAGTGGGAAACATATTGCTGTCACAGGCCTCTGAACATAGTGACAGTGGTAGAATTGAGACGAGACATTGAATTTTGTTCATGATAGATTAGCTGGGAGATCTCTCATTTTCTAGAATACAACCTGCCACTCACTGTCTTTAGAAGATAAAAGTTTGGTTACAGCAAAAATAGACCAGCAGACAGGAAGAAAGTGTGCTTTAATATTTGTTTTTAGTGCCCAGTGGAGATCCAAAGACTGATGCTCCAAAATGAGAATTCCACAAAAAGTACTCATCCACATACCTTGTTATTCAAGAAGATGGATGAATTTATTCTATATAATTAAATGTCCATGCAGGAAAATTATATCCTTGTTATATGAGCTACGATTACCTAGTCCACCTTGGAAAATGCTTCTCCATTTTTTCTGCCAGTTACTGTCATTACAAAATATAAGCAACCTTGGTAGAAAATGTTCACACTAAATTAGATTTAAACCCACAAGAAACTTGTTATCTTGAAGAAACTAAAAGTATTTTAATGATTACACTGTTTGTCATTATTATAATGCCCAACTGTTTGATAGATGGCCATTTTTATCAGTTTTTTTTTCATCAAGTAGTCTATCATCTCGCATACACTTCCAATGAACTGGCCAAGGTATTGCTTGTGCAGCATTATAACTATTATTGTATTTAGTTACCCAGTTTCAAATATATAGTAAAATAGATTATTACTACCTTAAAACATGGATGTTCCACTGTGCTGTTGGGTAAACAGTTCCCCAGATAATTTTGCCCCTCGCCCCCAGCTATATTCCAAGAACTAGCCCTTGCACTTTCCTACTGTACCTTGCCCATAGTTACAGTGTTCTATTTCATATTGCTCTTCTACTCCTCGTGTGTCATCTGGATTTTGCACTTTATCCATCAGTCCTGTCCTTGCAACTGATTTGCACCAGCCCAGTTGTTTTTTACTGTTTATGATGTTGTTTTATGAATTTTACTGTGTTATATTTTAAATGATGTTACATTTCTATGTGTTTTAACTTGGTATGTTTTATGTGCTGTAAACCGCCCTGAGCTTCGGATAGGGTGGTCTATCAAGCTGAAATAATAAATAAATAAATAAATAAACTATGTTGATTGGGCTTGTCTGCATGTAAGCTGCCCCAAGTCCCTTTAGATAAATGGTGGTGAGATACAAAAATAAAGTTGTTGGTGGTGGCGGTGGTGTTACTATGGCAAAAAAAAGAAAAAAGAAATGGAGATGATCACCACCCTCCAGAGTCGGACACGACTAGACTTCATGTCAAGGGGAAACCTTTATTTTTACCTTTTATGTAAGTGAAAGCTCAATGTTAAACATCCATAAACAAAACAATATATTTGCCTAAAAGGAACCACAGAAAGAAGAGTAGTGGTGCAGAATCAGTATGTGTGGTGGGGGGGGGGGGGTTTACCATAATTTTTCATACAGAAATCTTTCTCCATCTTTAAGTTGCTGTTAACTATAATGAGAACGTTTTCTTCACTTCAAAGCACTGTAGTGTTAACCTATCTCCCGCAATGTAATGTCCAATCAAAATTGTCCCCATAACTTTTTAACTAAATAAAATTATATCAAATTTAATCTATTCCCTCATCAAATTTAGTCTTACATTATTCTCTACACATTAAGAAAGCTGGCATGAAAACAGAAAACAGTTTAAAATTGAGGCTTAAAATGGAATTTGTCTGGTTGAGTTGACCAGACTTTTTAAAAAAGATGTCCCTGCTTGATGATATAAGCCTCATCCATAAACAATGGAGGAATTGTTTGAATTGGCTTGCAATGTTTTGGTGACATCATTACTAAGACCAGATTGTGATGAAGGATAGGTTTCCTCTTTTGATAAGAAAGGGGCTAAAGATGCATTAGACTAAACTATCACCATCCTTAGCCAGCAAGCTCAACAAATACCAGAAAATGCTGAATTACAGAAAGTAAATTCTGAGTTTTTGTCAACAGTACTTGCCAGCTGGGTCTCACGAATGCCAATCAGGATGTATAAAATTCATTTCATTATTTGTTGCAAACAGCATATGTAACACTGACCAACTAAAATTACAAGTCAATAATAAGCAATATTTCTTAACTTTATCAATGGCAGTATTCATAGTATTCCTGCACAATTGCCCGAAAAGTTACTGCACACTGAACAAAACTTCTAATTTGAATCTACAGTATGGTATAGAACACATTCTTTATTCAGTGCTGAAAGCCTGCAGAACAAATCTTTATCTATTCGCTTTCTGTAACTGAAAAAGAAATAGGCTGCATGATTTTAAAATATAACATATAGAAGCAAATAAAATCTCTTTTTTTGCTAGTGTTCATTTTTTCCTGAACTTTTAAAAAGATGCTCCCAAATGATGGACAGTAATCATCTCTTCTTTGGAACCCAAGTTTGAATTTCAATTTAATTTGCTTAGATGAAGCCACAAACTGCAGTTTGGAAACATATAGATGCTCAATGACTACCTTTCCTCCATCCATGGTTAAATCATTTTCTGTTCTATTTACTTGATCTGTTATAGATCACCATGCATCACTTTATTAGGGAATCAATTATTTTACAAAGAGTTTTGGCTGTTATTTAAATGCGAGATTGCCTAAAAAGGCAAACGAACTTCATTAACAATACACAGCATAACCATCTCAAATATCCATCTATTTTAAATTTACAGATTCAACAGATCATGATACAGGTCCCTGTCCCATGCTTATTCCTGTCATCAGTCCCTCTATTTCTGATGTTCAGATTGTAAATGCTGTAGGTAAAACTACAATATACATGCAAGATTTACCCTCTGTCCTCTATATAATTAAAACCTAATGGAAACTACTGCATTTGACATCTAAACCAAGCCCAAATCCCAGGTGACTTCCTAGGAAGGGCGAAAATGCCTACTGCATATATATGCTATATTCTAACTTTTTGTACTCATTTTAATATTAGTAGACTGGAAAGTTCCACTAATGTATTTACATGGACAGAGCCAATAGTAGCAGGAGAGCAATGTAATCGATAGCTTTCCAGCTACTCCAAAGCTTGTCTCAGCCTTTCTCCACATTGAGGACTCAAGACGGCTTACAACATAAAAAAATACAAATTCCACTAATTAAAACTGGTTAAAAACAATAACATAAGATCATGGTAAAGACACCCAACAATATTCTTACTGGTATCTTACTGGTAACATCTAAATTAGGGGTCCCCAAACTGAGGCCTGCAGGCCAGATACAGCCTCCCAAAGTAATTTAGCCAGCCGTCACCCTCAATTTTATATTTAGGATCACCCTAAATCTGAAACAACTTGACGGAAAACATTAACAGCTATCCTAACTAATGTGACTATTTCATCAGCTAAAAATAGGCCCACACTTCCCATTGAAATACTGGTTAGTTTATGTTGGTTAAAATTGTTCTTCATTTTAAATATTGTACTGTTATTTCATGGCTTTTTTGCACTAGAAATGATATGTGCAGTGTGCATAATACATGTTTTTTCCCCTTCAAACTATAGTTCAGCCCCCCAACAGTATGAGGGACCTTGAACTGGTCCTCTGCTTTAAAAGTTTGAGGACACCTAATCTTAATAGTGAAGCTACCAGTGTACAGTACGTCCAGAACATCTTAAACAGGCTTCTAGCTTGGGGGACAATTTTGAATGAGGGAACATGAGTGGGCTGAGAGTTTATTTCATGTTAAAGTGACCACATGGTACTATTTCATAAGAGACATCCCAAAGTGAAACTTGGTGTAACTCCCGATGAGCTAGTCAACACCAGAATAGTTTTTCCCCCTCAGGAGATGGTAGTTCTTTTTCACAGAATGTATGTAAGCAGAATATGGATAGCAAATGATCAGGGATGCTGTAGTTGTGTCTTTCACTAAGCAGCATATTGCACTAAATGAGTTCCAATATCATTTCCAACTCTATGATACTATATTGACCTTTCAAAAACCAATGCTGATTGAGAATAGGATGGCCTCACCACAAACTGAGTTTTTCTAGAGTGCTTATACAAGAAAGTTGGTATGCCATGATCTCAGCCTTGCCATTAAAACATGTGTACTGTAAAATACATTCCTTTTTCAGCTAGATAAAAGTAAAAACATTTAACAAATCTACTTGTGTGCTATTTGGATTTTTCACACTTGTACCAAAAGAGGAACATGTCCACACCATTTTTAATATCAAGCACGTCCTTAAGATTCTTTCTCAGTCCATTAGAATGCATAGTGTGCCTTCATTACATAGAGAAGGATTTTAATGATTGAGGAAAAAGCATAGGCCTGGAAGAAAAATCCACATGAAAGAGAACAGATCCCTCTGTAAGAAAAGTCACAAATGAAAAAACACTTTGAACTACTCTTTCTATTTGATCTCCTAAATCAATTTATTTGATTATAAATTTACAAATTTCATTTATGCAAAAATAAAATATCACACCTTGAATTCCGAGATGTATGTTGTCCTTGCACCAGGAAAGGCAATTCTTTACAGATATTTCATTGGCATCCTTTATCATCACATCAATCATAAACAATGCTGTTGCTCTTCTGACACAATACTGTCTTAGAGAACACCTGAGCTGGTGGCTGGAGACATGGCAAAACCCAACACATATTTGCTGAGAACCTGATTCAAATAGTTTATCTTAGTACCCTCTTTTGACATAGATGTTTCAGAAAAGATTTTCATTTGAACTTTAAATAAGACAAGTTGGAATACTTGGCAATCTGAAGTTTTGTTATACGTTGCTTCAGGTACATCCTCCAGCTTGTTCCTATAGTTGATATGAGGCAGGAGACCAAGAGATCAGACCCTGGAGATGGCCCTTTTGTGAATTACAGCCACCAGAATTATTCACGTAATATTAAAGAAGAGTCAATCCCAAAAAATACAGGTTAAGCATCCCTTATCCAGCATTCCAAAATCTGACATTATCCACATGGGTGGCTGAGATAGGGATGTCTTTTTTCTGATGGTTCAATGTACACAAATTTTGTTTCATGCACAAAATATTATACATAATGTGTATAAAATTACCTTCAGATATATAGTTTATGTAAAACATAAATAAATGCTGTTTAGATCCCATCTGCAAGATATCTCAGTATCTATATAGATGTATTCTAAAATACAAAAAAAAATATCTGAAATCCAAAACACTTCTGGTCCCAAGAATTTTAGACAAGGGATACTCAACCTATAAGTATTAAAATTTCCCCACTAGAGAGATGATGTTCTTAGTGTTCATATTCAGTGCTAAATCGTTATTCTGTTGATGCCAGCATGTTGTCTATTTTATTGTTTTTGATGCCAAAGACCTTTCTATGTCCATGATTTTGGGGAGGGGGAGGTTAGTTTCAATTTTATGGTTTGTTCCTTTTTGATAATTGTTCTTGAAATAGTACTGAAGTGTGGTATGGAAATACCTATAATAAACTAATGGGAGGGGGGAAACAAATGGAAATAGGGTCCCAGGACCTTGAGTCACTCACTCAAAAAAGACACAAAAGATTTACAGGACCAAGATCATGATTTATTTTATTCTAGAGTTTATAATTGAGAAGGCATAGCTTCCCTTTGAAAGCTCTTTAGCTCATCAGTTTTCAAATTTTAGTGACTGCCAAAACCAAACTGACTTTGCAATTGCTGCTGAATGGTAAGACAGCTCTGCGCTCTTTTCTCCGCGTTCAAAGAAAGGGCATTCTTTGATAGAGTGGTAATTATAGTCAGGAGAGTGACCCTCAAAACAAGAAAATGATACAGGTTATCATTCTGGTAGGTAACAAAAGAGCTAGCATTGTCTTCTCCATAGGAGCACGAAAAAACTAATAATAATACAAACTGAACTTTTTAAATAAACTACCCAAACCTCCTTTATATCTCTTCATTGTATGAGCTCCAAATGTTTCTTAAGTTAACCTTCCCAATGCTCCTGGATGAGTAATTTGCTAAATGAGTTTCCCACTTTTCAGCAACGGACAAGTGAAGGCCAATTAGTCAGTGTTTCCCTCTGTCCTGACTAGCTGTGTGTGTGTTTTTTAAGTCCCTTCTAAAGGAGCATATAAAATAGCATACAAATTGTGGCATTAACATGGTTTATTTGGAACTAGTTCTCATCCTCAGTGTTGTTACCTCGGTGCCAGCTTTCATCTCATTGATCTAGCAGAATATAAATATATTTCCATCTCTATAGCCTTCCATATTTATGATTACTGTCTGCAAATGTTGTTAGTTAGCACATTCTGGAATCTTTTCCAAAACAAAGCTTCTGGTCCAATATCTTGGTCAGAGCCAATGAAAGCTTTTTCTCTTATATCCAATTTATCCAAATATCTGGTGGCTAGACACATTTCTCTCAACAAGCCTTTATAGGGCTAATGGTATCATTACGTGGAATCAGAATGTAAAATCAGTCACATTTTAGTCAAAGAGAAAATTGTCAATTACTATGAGATTTTTTCACATTTGGGAACTTTTTTGTTGATTTTTTCATATGTATGTGTGTGTGTCTCTGTGTGTGAAATCTCAATATATAAAAATGTTCCTGTCATTGTGAGTACCTTAAAAACAACAAAACCACTGAACGGGCACACACCAAATTTGGCCACTAAACGCCAAACGGGACAAGGTGTGACCAACAACCAGAAAAATTACACAAAAACAAAACAACTTCCAAATTGAATTTAAAAAACCACTGGAGGACGGCAGAGGGCACGTGCACAGTTCGGCTGCTTCACAGAGTTTGCCGCCTCCTCCTTTGCCTCCCTCTCTCCTCCTGAATAGCTGACTACAACTGGAGAATGGCACAGAGCACGCGCACCGCTCGGCCATTTCATAGAGTTCTCTCCAAAAGAAGCAGCAGTCAGCAGGGAAAGAAGGGAGCAGAAGAGAGGAAGGTGAAGAGAAGTCCTGCTCCTCAGAGAGAAGGAGGGAGGGAGCCCCATGCTTGAGGGAAGGGGGGAAGAAGCTGCTGCTATGCTGCTGTTAGCGGTGACAGTGGAGCGGAGGGGGGTGCCTTTACAAACTTCCCCAAGCAGCCGCACAAAGTTGTAATAATTGTGTCACATGGCAGACCCCCAACGTGCCACAGTGAGCACTCCCCCTTACTATTGGTCTTAAAGGGGTGTGTGTGTGTCTGATACACATTATTATTAAACTGAGGCCAGCCAAATTGCATTTATCAGAATCCAGCAAGATTGGCCAGGTGCAGGAGAGAAGGAGGGAGGGAGGGAAAGAGGGAAGGAATGAAGGAGGGAAAGGGAAAAAGTAGGAATGAGACAATGAAGGAGATAAAGAGGGAAAGGAGGAAGATGGAAGGAAGGAGAGAATGAAGGAAATGAAGAGGTAGAGAATGAAGGAAAAAGAAAACAAAAGGGGAGAGAAGGCAGAAAAGAGGAAGAAAAGGAAGGAAGGAGAGAAGGAAATAAAAAATGAAAGAAGGCCGGACAGAGGGAATGAAGGAGAGAAGGGAAGAAGGAGAAAAAGAGAGAAGGAAGGAAAGAGAGAGGAAATGAACACACATATATTCACACATACCAGTAGACAAACCACCCTGAGTCACCTGAGGCAGTAAATAAATAAATAAATAAACATGTCTAAATACACACATATATATACACACATACAAACACACTCCTACACTGCCGTATAATCCAGATCATCATAACAGATAGTCTACAGCTCCTTCTACACTGCCATATACATTCCAGGTTATCTGCTTTGAACTGGATTATATAGCTTTGTAGACTCATATAATCCAATTCAAAGCAGAGAATGTGGATTATCTGCTTTGATAATCTGGATTATGTGCAGTGTAGGAGGAGATTCAGGCAAAACCAAACCCTCTTCTACACAACTGTATAAAATCTACATTAATAGCTTTGAACAGGATTATATGGCAGTGTAGACTCAGATAATCCAGTTCAAAGCAGATAATGTGGATTATCTGCCTTAATATTTTGGAATATACGGTAGGGCTGGTTGATCCATAAAAAAATGTTTCTAAACTCATGGGGGAGGGGGCCCCCAGCCGCTGTTGTTTCGAAATAGAAAGTGTTCCGAAAATTTTGGGGAAATTAGCGAAATTGATTCGTATTTAATTATGAAATTCATTATTATTTCATTATTGGTGCTATGCATGCACAGTGCACAAGGGATGCCCACCTCCACACCTCCTCGCCAGCTCAGAATTAACCCGCGATATCTCTAACACGGGTTTATTCTCAGCTGGCGAGGAAAGGTGGTGTGCATGCCCCCCACGCCCCCTCGCCAGCTGAGAACCAACGTGGGCTAAAGATAACCCACGTTGGTTGTCAGCTGGCGAGGGGAGAGTGGAGGCGCTGCCCTCCACTCTCCCCTCGCCAGCCGAGAACCAAACGCGGGTTACCTTGCCATGTTCAGTAATGCAGGATTGTATGAGGTTACTTTGAAAGTCCACATACAGTATTAGAATATTGGCCTACAAACAGACTGAGGCTGATTCATGATGTTTTCCTAAATGTGTGTGCGCATCCACATATGTATTTCTCATACTATTTTCTAAAAAATCATCTTTTAAAAAAATAGATCCATATTGTTTCATGTTTTCGTTTCCTACAGAATTCTTCTGACACTCAAAGAACTAAGAATATGAAAACTGCCTTTTTGTCAGGCATTTTATTTTGCTATAAATATTTAATGTACTTCTACTGACAAGCGAGGGACATTTAAGATGAGTACGATAGTGATGTTATTTGCATGTAAAACACTGTAAACATGAAAACAGTACTACAGCACTTTTGTCTGATAACTGTACCAATTTGCTTGCAAAATCCAGAATGTCTACTTCTACATTTTCTGCTATTCATATTTTCTGAGAATTAGAGATGGTTGTCCTGAAACAGAGCTAGTGACAGATTCAGGGTCACCTAGTATTTCTGTGAATCAGGGCCTTTTCATCTCATAAGTCATTATCTCAGTCTCAACCTTTCCCGAAATACAACCTGACTCTTTAAAAAAGAAAATGTCATTGGCATTTCTATGAACAAAACTTGATGTCTCTTTCCCATTGTAATGGAAAAGAGATGGCTATTAATGGCAATTATCTGTCCCTCCCACTTCTCCACAGAGCCAATGGTCTAAAACTTCCAGATCAGATCACCAAAGGAAGATGATAAAGAAGAAGAACTTTATTTTTCTCCCCCGCTTCCAACTCCCCAAAAGGACTCAAGGCGGCTTCACTCCACCAGGAGGAAATCATGTGAATTTCCAAGATCTGGGCTTCGGAAACATGGGATACCTCCTCAGAGAAGGGCTTAAATGGAAGTTGGTGCTTCTGTTGGGCTTTTGTGAGGGACTACCTCCAGTCTCTAGACCAGTGGTTCCCAAACTTTTTTGGCCTACCGCCCCCTTTCCAGAAAAAAATTTACTCACCCCCCCCCCGGAAATTATTTTTTTAAAAATGTAATAGCAATTAAACAGAAATATATATGTATTAATGCAGTGGTTCTCAACCTTTCTAATGCCGGAAGCCCTAAATAAGGTTCCTCGTGTTGTGGTGACCACCAACCATATTTTCATTGCTACTTCATAAATAATTTTCCTACTCTTATGAATTCTAATGCAAATATCTAATAAAATAAAACAATAAATAAATAATACAAATATCTAATATGCAGGATGTATTTTCATTGTTACAAATTGAACATAATTAAAGCATAGTGATTAATCACAAAAACAACATGGGGGAGTATGGACAACGGATGATGGGATTTGCAGTACCTTCGACCAATTCAGCTCTGACTTCCACAGCCGAGACCCCATGAATGACAGACCTGGACCAAACTTGGCACACAGAACCCCCATGACCAACAGAAAATACTGGAGGGGTTTGGGAGGAATCTACAGTGATTTAGGGGAGATG
Source organism: Anolis apletophallus (assembly GCA_030556195.1). NCBI lineage: Eukaryota > Metazoa > Chordata > Lepidosauria > Squamata > Anolidae > Anolis > Anolis apletophallus. The sequence goes on from JARBWK010000009.1 coordinate 90,826,698, forward strand.
TAGTTCACCTACATTTGGAGAGCACTCTGAACCCAAACAACCCTGGATCTGGACCAAATTTGGCACAAATACTCAATATACCCAAAGTTGAACACTGGTGGAGTTGTGGGGGATTGATTTTGTCATTTGGGAGTTGTAGCTGCTGGGATATATAGTTCACCTATAATCAAAGAGCATTTTGAACTCCCAACAGCAATGGAATTGAACTAAACTTGAGCAATAGAGAATACTGGACCTTGGAAATTGGGAGCTGCTTGCATTTTCCTTAGTGCCACGGCCATCTCCCAGGAGGCACCTGCAAACGCTGCAGTGACTCAGGGGGCATTTGCAGACACTGAGGCTTTCCTTCTCCACTGGACCAACTGGCAGGCACACACTCGCAAGCATGCGACTGTCTCAGCCTGCCAGTTGGAATCCCTGGGCAGGCGTTGCCTGGAAACTGCAGTGTGCCCCCCTTCCTCTCCTCAACTTTGCCCATGGTGCAGTCCCGTATCGCCCCTTTCTTCCAAGGGACCCGTTGGATTGGAAAGGGCGATACAGGGCTGTGCTGTGGGCAAAGTTGAGGAAAGGAAAGGGGCACGGCTGCGGTTTCCAGGCAGCGCCTGCATAGGGTTTCCAACTGGCAGGCACACACTCGTGCGCTTGCGAGTTGGAATCCCGCCACCGCCCCCTTACAGGGCTTCAGTGCCCCCCAAATTCTCCTGAGCCTCTCACCGCCCCCTTGGATCACCTCTCCGCCCACTAGGGGGCGGTACCACCCACTTTGGGAACCACAGCTCTAGATCAATGGTTCTTAACCTGTGGGCCACAGACCACCAGTGGGCCATAAGGTCAAAAATCTGGTCCACAAGCTTCCTTCCTTTTTATTTATTTTATTGCCATTCCTTCCCTGTCACTGACTAGCTCCACCCCCTTGGATAGACCACTTCAGCTCTAGGTTATTAAATATGGTTTTCTGTGAGCAGATGGTGACCACTGGATGGTATATGTTCTGTATCAGAAACTAGAGCTGATGTGTCTATCCAATGCAATTTTCTGAATCAGCACCCCCATATAACCAAACCAAATCTAAAGTTGACCAAAAAAACTGATTTGTAACCCCTTTGGAACTAATGTTGGAGAGCAGTCAAAGTGATCCCTGGTCAAAAAAAGGTTGGGAACTACTCCTCTAGATGAATCCATGAGAACTCCCAAGCTGTGAACCTGTGTATTCAGGGGAGTATAGTCCCACCCAGCAATTTATCCATAGATCATATCAAAATGCATAATTTTGACCTCAAAACCAGCCCTCTGCCTATGCAAGAGGTTGATATTCACAAAATTATATACAGTCGTTATCATTTTAAGACAACATCCTACCATTGAATTTAGAAACCAGGACACTGGCTTTTCAAAAAGCAATTTTTTGATTTCCCATTTTTGCAGCTCCCATATATTAGGGACCCTCTGCAAACAGAAATCTGGTACAGTGGGAATATATGACCAAAACAAAGAGCAAACACTGGCAAAAGGATATGCTCCTTGTAAACAGTTCACAGAATGAAAGAACAATTGGCCTGATTTTTTGTGGTTCTGAAATGCCCAAATTTTGACCATAAAGTAGTATCAATGTAGCCCGCCCTATAGGGATTTGGCTGGCATTCTAGAATTATTGTTTCATATTGTATTAGTTGTGCTGTGTAGTGTTATACTACTTTATTTATACTCAACCTTAATAGCAAAGATGGGACTCAAGGTGCCTGGATCTGGTTCCTCAGCATATCTCAAACATGAATTTTCACTCCCCTTTCCTCTACCACTTTTTAAAGCCACAATCACCCTCCTAACCTTGTCATTGTTCCTGCTTTTGACTTCTACAATCTCTCTTTGTTGCTTTGGATCTTGATCAGTCTGACTCCATCCTTATCTCTGAGCCACTTTAGAGGCCTGAGATAATTTAAAAGACCCTTTAGAAATCACCACTGTAAATAGACCTGCACCCTTTTCATTACATTTTTCATTTTTTCCTTAGGAATGGAAACTATCCAAACACATTGGAACAGATCATTGCTTTTCTGCCAAAGTTTACATATAGGTAGCTCCTAGACATTCACACAAGTATAATCTGACCCAGCTTTGCAATAACGATATTGGCCTTTCTCAATTAATTGGAGACATTCTGGTATAACTTACTTTTCCTGGAGAGCATCTCATTATTTTTACCAATTAGCTGCTATACCTTGTAAAATCAATTACCGTTTTGTGAGAGAATGACTTCTTTCAGTTATGGATCTTTTCATAAGGTGGCTGAAACCTGATTCAGATCTAGGAAAGGAAAAGAGGACAATATAGAGTTGCCAACTGTATGGTCTATTATCACATTCTGCAGCATGCTTTAGATCCTGTTTAGTTATGGGATTACCTATTGCCATGACATTACTATCAAAACATAGCCCACAGATTTATAATCGTAAGATCTGGTAACAATCAGTTCAAAAAAATCTGATAGTTTATTAATAGGAAACTGTTGCTATATTATTGTTTTTGTTGTTGTCATCTTCATCAGCACTCTCACCTTCTTTATCATATTTATTTCATCTTTTCTCCAAAACTGGGACTCTTCAGTTATGTGATATAAACGCTACCTGACCCATCTGGTATCTCTACTGCCTGAAGCTGCAGTGATTATTTCAAGGGTTTTCTTTTCAACATCTGGGGCAGAAGGAGTTGGAGGAACAAAGTCATGAAAAAGAAATCTGAGAAGGGGGTATTGGTTGCATTCATTTTATTTATCATATAAGATGTTCATGCTCTTTTAATTTTATTTTTAAAAATCTTTTAAAATGCACTACTGGAGCTTGTATCAGCACAAGGATCAGCACAGTATTATATACTTGCATGAGCAACCTTAAAACTTGTCTGTGAAAAATCCTGCATTGCTACAAGCTGAATGTGCTTTTTGCACAGTTTTAAAAGCTTCAGAAAAGCCTTCTTTGCACTTGAGCCTGGTAGTCTGATGAGGATCCTTCTGAAATATTTCCAGATACTGAATCTGCCTGATTAGTGGTTAAAGGTTCAGTTGGCCTCCCCAGGTTCAAAAACTCTGGGAGGTCTGAGATCTTATCTTACATCCTCATCACACTCACCTAAATCAGCATCCTAGGATGCTTTCACCCTGTCTTGGAGATGGAGCCCTACACCAGCCATCACAGACCATTCTGTGACTTCTGAATGAAGCCTCACCCCAACCAGCTTAGAAACATAGTTGGATGTATCCCCCACAACTCAGGAGCCAAAACAAATCCTCTGCAGAATTGCAATGCTTCCCGTGTGTGATGGGGAAAGCATTGCCAAGAGGGACATGTGGACAGAGAAATGGATTTGCCCCACTGCCCCTCTCTTTTTGCCACAATGCCAGGTGAAGTGGGATGATTCCCCTGGTCTTTGTAATGAGGCCCTTAGAAGTCTTGGGTTGGGCATATAAGGCAAGGGGTTAGCCCGACATAGCAATCTACACCAACATATCCCCGGGGTGTTTTGAGGCTTCTCCATCAGCATACACATACATTTGAAACTTGGACATGAAGAAATTAATTTATGATCACCATCATGAAATCGTGCTCACTGTTCTACCCAAAAACCTAGCAGTCTCAACCACTCATAAGTGCCATACCAGCTTGTACTTCCAAGATTAAATCTTGGATCATTTACTCAATTCAGGATGAGAAATGGAAGGAGGGAACCAAGGTGAATATTAAAAGAAACAGAACATGAATTCTATAACATCTAAAGCAATCTAATCTAAGTGAATGACTCAGTGTTTTACCTAGGGCTGCTTCTAAGCTTCCTTGACTTTTAAACTGGGTAAAGGCAGAACCTCAAAATAAACGCTTGAAGTAGAATTTTCTTTAAGAAATAAATAGTGGATGGTATTTTCCCCCAAGTGTAACTAATGACTTGGGGTTTTCTATTAGATTTTGCAAAAGTTTTCAGAATGGGAGCTGAGAAAATACCCTGTGAAGCATTCTTTCTGCAGACAAGAAAGACTGTCTCAAAGGCACGGTTCTATGCCAGAGTGGTTTCGGTGGCCTATAAATGTTCTCAGCTTCAACTAAGTAGTTTCTGGGCAGTTAAACACACAGTAAGAAAGGGGAAAATAGAGCCCTTGATTTTAAAATGTCAACGTATTTAACATCTTTTCTTTAAAAGCCAGCCTCTTTTTCATATTGCTAATGAGCCAGTCAATGCCACGCTGTACATAATTGTATCTTTTACACATAATTTCAGGTGCTTAAGCTCTTTGATGTTAATCAGGAGGCAAAATTTGGTCTACTTTAAAGTGAATCTTGAGTTTTCTGATCTTATCAGCATAAATGGCATATTAAAAAATAATAAGTGGTCTCTGCACTGGTTTTGAAATGAGATCTCAGTTGGTAATGTTCCTTTGTCAGAATGTTGCCAGAGCAATACAGTCTGTCCTCATTGCAAGTGAAAAATAGCAATACCTAACTAGTAGGCATGAGAAAAAAGTTATGAAAATGATTAGTTTCGTAAGAAATGCTACTTTCGAGTATTTCCGCACTTGGAACGCCAACCAGGAAGTGGACTTTCTTTTTCGAACTTTGGGGGCCAGAATTTTCTTAAGTGTCGTTATTAGGTCGTGGGGGGGCATAAGGGGGCACCCTCCTTCTCTCTCACCACCCTCCGCCTCCCTTGCCAATAAGTATTATGGCAAGGCAAGCCCTAAACTCGCTCCTTCTTTCGGCTGGAAGGAAGCCTGGAAAAAATGTAAACAGAGGATTACTCAGAAGTAAATCTGCAAAGGAGGGCACTTTGGATGAAGGGCCCTCCCTTGTGGATTTACTTCTGAGTAAACCTCTCTGTTTACATTTTTTCCAGGCTTCCTGCCTCTCCTGCCCTGCCAGGATCTAAAGCATCAAAGAGTATTGGGGTGAGAAACCAACCTAATGTATAATAGAATGAATGCTACTGTAAGTGCCTAATATTATAAGTAATCCAACTGGTCATACCTACATTCCATGCACATGCAATAATACAGCAGTAATAACAATAACAAGAGGTAAAATTCAAACCGAGTATTCTGACTGGTCTCTCCTCATGCGGTGCAAAGCGGGCTCTTCTCTTATTAGCCGGGAATTAGCCGAGGGAAAAGCCAGCATTTGCTGCTTGGGAGCACACACATACATATTCTTGGGAGGGGATTTGCTGCAGAATCCAGGGCTCATAGAGAAGTTTCTGCAGCAAATCCCCCAAAGAATATGTATGTGTGTGCACCCAAGCAGAAAACGCTGGCTTTTCCGGGCTAATTTCCCGGGCTCAGAGAAGAGCCCGTTTGCACCGGATGAGGCAGGGACCAGTCAGAATACTTCGGTTTGAATTTTACCTCTTCTTATACCCATTGTTATTACTGCTGTATTATTGCATGTGCATAGAATGTAGGTATATGACCAGCCTGGGCAAACTTGGGCCCTCGCTCCCTCGGGATCGGGGTGAGAGAGAGGCAGCGAGGAGTGAGGGGGGGCTCCTCCTCCTTTTCTTTTGCTGCTTCCAAGAATAGAATACCCCCCCTCCCTCCTTCCCTCCCTCCTTCCTATTTGGAGAGTCCCATCTAGAATTCAGTGTGATTTATTCAAGTTTTGGCCTACAACTCCCAGAAATCCCAGCCAATTTACAAGCTGTTAGGATTTCTGGGAGTTGTAGGCCAAAACCATCTGGAATGCGCATGCGCTGGCATACGAACTACTAACGAATTTCATTAGTAATTAAGTTACATTTTAGAAATTTTTGGAAAATTTTTTGTAAGTCTTCCTATTACTAATCAAAAAAAAATCCCCCCCCCCCATTAGATTTTCGATTTGCTATTTTTGGGTTCTAAACCATGCCTACTAACTAGATTTAATGGCAGAATGTAAGTTAGGCTAAGAAGCTATAAAACAAAGGGGGAAGTGATGCTGAATCTCCCCACTTGGGCTTTCCCTCAAAACCACAATGTTCTAGTTTCTTATTTGTTAGCACAAGTGATTCATGGTCATGAGTAAAGGATTTCAGGAGGAAAGATATCATTAAGGAAAGTGTCCAGAACCCCCTTTCATAAATGACTTCTTTGTACAAAACTCCCCTGATAAACAACCACTGCTTGTGCTCTCCTCGCTCACCCAGTCACCTAAAACACAGGTGTCTTGATAGGTCTTTACATCTATTAGACTTTTTGATGTTTAGTTTTTGAGATTTATACATCTCTGACAAGATATGGGTGTGTGTGTGCACATTTTCATTTACTGCTTAGACTTATTTGCTCAGGAAAAAGACAGATTATCAAGGAAGTCCTCCCCTATGGCAGATCTACATGGGGACTTTAACTCAAAGTGGCTAAGAATCAGCTCCATGGCATTTGCATGATGCACAGAGCCATCTTATCTCCAACATGGGCATAGTTGAGTAACATGATCGTGCCCTTCATTAGGCAAAGTCAAAGAATGCACTGTAGTTTCCTAAAAACTTTGGAGCAACTCCACATTTCAGGTAGGATGAATGGCTGAGACACTTCTGAATTGGATCCCCACAAGTTTAGCCAGATTTTGTGATACATTCCCACATCAGGACTTACCCTAATAATGTATATGGAAAGCTACATATGCATGAATACATGCAGACACATAAAGTTTATGAGATTTATGAACTATTCTTCCATCTTAATGCTCAATTTCACCTAAAGCAGGAGGCAGACATCAAGAATACTCTCTTGACCTTCCAAGAAATACAATTACAGTGGACTAAGTACCAGCATTTAGCCCAAGGCTGCACAGACTCTGTCCTGCAACAGTACAGCTAGCTTGACTAGATGATTGGTCCCACTGATTGCATCTCTGTGTCTATATTATAACAGAGAAGACTAGCCAGTAGTTTATCTCCCTGGATACCTCAGCAGAATTGCTCAGAGTCACTCATTCTGAGCTGCTGCTATATGACACTTTAATCACCTAAGACATCTCAAGCAAGTCATTTTTAAAGTGTTATTATTGGCCACCCATTCAAAATGTTGCTGTGGAGAAGCTTCTCCCCAACATAACATCCCAGCATTCAGATTTTGCAAGAGAGAAAGAAAGAGAGAGAGAGAGAGAGAGAGAGAGAGAGAGAGAGAGAGAGAGTTTTTAAAGGAATAAGTTAATTCATAGCTGTAAATGCATTGACACAATACTATCTTAGCAATGTTAACAGCCTTCCAAACACTAGAAAACAGCTGAATTTTTTTTAAAAAAACAGCTGAAAAAACACAATATATACAACATTATATATGCATATATAATGTATATACATTTGTACATATATGTATGCATTATTTTTATTTTTATGGGAAAAAACTACAATTATTCTGAAGTGTGTGTGTGTGTAGACATATACATACATTCCTGTTTGGTTTTCCAATATCTAACAGAATATGTATTTAGGCAACTTCCGCACTAATATATTTCTATCAAAGCAAAAATCAGCATCCCCCATCTCATAGACTTCTTTACATATTTCAGCTTTCACGGAATACATATTAATTTAATTCATCCCAAATTTCATTTCCAGTGTAGTATGATTACAATGCCATTAAGTCACTTGTAAACAAGTTTATTGTGGCCATCTAAGTCAGAGAAAGGAACCATCTGGCTTGTAGGTCATATGCACCCTCCACTTGTTTCTTCATTCCTTGAACAACTCCTGTCTCCTTCACTGAAAATTAGAAGGCAAAAAAATGTTTGTTTCTGGAAGTTTCACAAGCAGCAATTACCCAACAAGCAACAATATGCACCACACTTGCAAACAAAAAAACCTTACCCCAGCATTATAACTTTCATCCAAGGACATTTTCGCACACACGCACACATCCCAGGACCATTTTGCCTCTCTCCTTCTTCCATTAGACAGGGACAACAGGACAAGGCACATTTTGAAAGTAATTGTATAAAATATTTTAAAATTAAAAACAAAGTCTATGTACATTGAACCATCAGATAGCAAAAGTCACTCATATTCCAAAATTCCGGATTTTAGAATTCTGGGATGTCGATCTGTGCTTGTGTTCAAATTCACTGAAATTTCATTCCAATTTGAATCTTTTCATCTGATTTTGTGTTCTTAGTTCATTGATTAAAATATTTGTGCCCACTTGGTTTTCACTGTATGTCCAATAGCCAGGACTAAATATACTTTCAGAAACACAGGACTATCACTTTAAACTATGTTTGTCTCCCGTTTTCTCTCAAGCTTTTTGTGTTGCTTACTGAATGTATTTGCCTCCATAATTAAGCATTGTACAAGGGAATACAGATTATATTTGAACAGAAGGAATTGTTTTACTTGGTTATACTGATTTTTTCCCTCTTGGTGTTAGAGCAAATAATATCTAGGTTCTTCTGAAATTTTATATCATGGATGGGAAAGGGGGATACCGGAGCTCGAGATCATTTACAAAGCTATTTTTATGTCTCTTGAGCCTCCAGAATTCTTCGACTATTTTGTACCCCAAATGGTGTGGGAGAGGGGAGCACATGCACATGCATGTATGTCTTATCTCCTATAAGTCTCAAAAAATTTACATTGATCATACATATTGCAATTCACAATTCTAATTGTGACACCATTGCAATGACCACAAATACCACCTTAGAAGGCAGGCAACTTGTCACGATGCACGGACTTGACCGGCCCCTTAATCACACACACAGAGACGGACTGAAGGCTAACTACTTTATTGAATATAAAAACAGTTCCAAAGACTATTGTCCAATAGAATATAAGGCAATCCAAAAGGCTTGAAGTAACAATGTCCAAGGTAACGTAGCAAATAGGCAAAAAGCTTGGCAAGGCTCCGCAAGGCTATGCGGATCAGGAAACAGGGCAAGGCTCCACAAGGCTATGCGGATCAGGAAACAGGGCGAGGCTCCGCAAGGCTATGCAGATCAGGAACAAGGCAAGGCAAGGCTTGATGACCACTGGCTAGCTTAGCTTGTGGTCCCACTCCGCTTCACGCCTATTCAGATGAGACGTGGCCGGAGCACTGAGGATTCGTTCCCACGGATCCTATACTTAATCCTTCGGCCGAGGTCCCCGACGCTCTAGGCTTCTGCGTCTCCAATTGCTGCTCACGGACCTCGGCCGGTCTATGCTCTTAGACCATTCCCTTCTGCTAGACTCTATGTTCCGTCTCCTATCAAAGGTTCGACCTTGTCTCTCCACAGCTGTGTTTCTATCTCCCTGAGAGCTCTCCTCCCTAGTCGTTTCCCATGCGCCTTCTTCCAGATCTTCTCAGGAGCCTCCTGAGAAGATCTCCCCCGGATGTTCATAACTCCCAGAATCGCTGTCCATCTGCACCTGGTTATCTGAGTCTTCACTAGGACCAAAACACATTTCTTCCCAGGCCAAGCTCTCTGTGGGCGAAAGAGGCCCCTGAGGGGAAAGCTGCCCTTCGCCCCAATCATCTAGCTCATCCTCTGAATCATGTTCTGGCACCGCTGGTTCTAATGCTAATGGGACCCCAGGTCCTATCCCCTGCCCTCCAGGCACAAACGAAAACTGCTGTGCTACACAACTGCACCAAACAAGAAATCCTAATGATTGAATGGGCCCAAGATTTTGGGCATACCATACTGGTACACGAATGGGAGTCAGTTTGGAAAAATTGTATAAAATTTCTGGGTTCAACCAATGCAGCAGAAAATTGATACAAGATGTTTTATCGGTGGCATCTGACACCACAGAAGCTGGCCAAATACTATAAAAATACCAACAACAAGTGTTGGAAATGTAAAAGTCAGATTGGGACATTTTTTCATAGCTGGTGGACATGTGGCAAAATTCAAAAATTTTGGAAGTCCATTCACATTCATGTACAGAAAATATTGGAGGACAATATGGAGCTAAAACCGGAGTATTACTTACTGAATTAATGGAAGGGGGACTGGTTAAGAACAAAGATAAGTTAATGTATTTTATAGAAGCAGCAGCCAGGGTAGTGGTGGCTAAAAATTGGAAGAACAAAAAGGTCCCATCACCTGAGGAGTGGATAATTAAGTTGAGTGAATTAATGGACGCAGACAAATTGAACAGCAGAGTCTAGAATGGACTGGCAACCAGTTAAATTATACCTAAAATGATTAAATACAAAACAATAAAGCCACACGGCTGAAATCAGTATGACGTCAAGCGAATCTCAGTAAAGGGAGGATCAAGTGGAGATGAACTGCCCGGATATCCGAACTGGAAGATCTTTTAAACTCATCCTATGTGCTATGTCTTTTTCTCTTCATGCTCTTTATCCCTCCCCTATCCCGCCCCACTCCCTTTTCCCTGCTCCCTATCTTTATTCTCACTCCAAATTCAATATCTGATCTTTCACAACTTTATTTTATGCTGTAAAAATATCTTCAATAAAAATATTGGGGGGGAAAAGAAATCCTGAAACACTGGAGAAAAGATATCTATCACTACTTTATGGGGGGTTTTTACCCCACACCTCACTGATAGGTGTCTGGGGTTGGACATGCCGTCTTTCAGTGCCCTGGTCTGCAAAGCTTCAGAACTTTATCGATGGCTGCAGAGCAGACTTGTCTTTCTACAGCCAACATGAATACAGGCAGGCCCCAAGTTATGAGCAAGATAGGTTCTGTAGTTTTGTTCTTAAGCTGAATTTGTTTGTAACCTGTTACATTTTGTCAGTATAGCTCTGTGTGTGCGTGCGTGCACGCACGTGTGCGTATGTGTTTGGGTAGCATAGGGAAGGGTTAACACCCTGTGATGTTTGTATTCTGTCTGTGCTCCTGTACAGAAGATTTCACTGTTTTCTGTCCCTGTGATTATTGGATTCTGAAAAATGTGGCTTGTTATGAAATCAAGGATTGATGATAAAGCTTCATTGGAGCACCTTTTCCCCATGATAACTTTTCCAGAAGTGAATATCCCTTCCAAGGGGTAGATTTCTCTCACTTCCTGTTGGCTCACCCCCGTTTGTAACAATGAGTCATTTATTAGTTGGATGTTTGGAACACGGGGACTGCCTATATAGTTGCAGGTTAGTACAAAGTATATTCCTGTGACAGAAAGATCCAGAGTGGCCTCACAATGTCACTGGACATATAGCAGCATCTCACAGGATGTGGCTGTCTATACAGGTGAAGTCTGCTTAGCATATATATAATATGTTAGGTGTGAGTGGGTCTGACCAAGCAGAATGAGAGTGGAAGAAAATGTGTCATAAAAACTTAACATAAGCTGCTCTTCTTAATCGTAAAACCATATCTTCTTACAGTTGTTCCATTGTTAAATTTGTCTCAGCATATTTGATCTTTTATATCTGAGAATGAAGCAAAGTCCATAAAAAGCATTAATTCGGTCCTATATGTATTTCCTTCCAGTGCTTAATGATATGCCTGAAAAGTCTCCAAACCTATAAAATGAAGGATTGTCATTTTTTAAAAAAAATTAAGGACATTGTATTCTGGGAGTTAATTCTCAACTTCAATTGGCATATAAAATTGAATAAAATATTCAAGATGCTATTTTCAAACCATTGAACCATCTTTCCTATTTGAAATACGTGAGTTTAGATCCATTTTGCGTTATGAATGGTGGCCCAGGAGCAATTTCACTCCCCTGTTAAAGGATTTTTAAAGCCTTCAGGCTCTGTTCAGTAAATTGATGGTTTAAAAAAAAACACCTAGGTTTGAGGCTATTTAAGGCATATTTCGAGGGGGGAAAGGATTAGGTCAAACTCAAAAATTTCTGTTGTAATGGTGCATTTTAAAAAAGTAATTCTAAAGCAAAAAATGGAAGTGAGTGACAAAAAGCCAAGGTCTGAGCAGCTTTTCAGGAGTTGTTATATATGTGATTTTTCTTTTTGCAAGAAACAGGGAACATCAATAAGAAGTTCAATCCTCCAGTGACCACAATGCCAATGTGATTGATAAAAAATATCAGGAGCCTTTTACCTCTAGAGAACTTCAGAAAACTGAGAACATCAGTGCAGTCTTTAGATGACCAGGATGCCAATGGAATTGATAAAAATAACGGGAGCCTTTTACCTTCAAGTCAACTGGGACCTACGGTTATTACCACTTGATGGTTTTTCAGTGCACCGTGTGTGAAATAATTTTGCAGTTTCACTTCAGTTCTAAGCAACTAGATGGTAACTTCAGAAATACACACACAGCATGTGATCCTGCTGGCATTCTCAGTGCTTGGTTGGGAGAACCACACTTCTGGCCAATTATTTATACAGTTCTGTTTTTGTCTTTTTGTTTTTGTTTGTTGAAATAAATGTGTTTAACTGGCAAACTTGGGATTGCTAAAACATTTCTCCATATGTCTGGGGGGCAAACTGATGTTAATGCCATGTGCAGGCATTAATGTTTAGTCTAACAACTGTTTATCTGTTGTAATGCACTCCTGGGAAGAGACAATTTCCACTGGAGAAGTTTCGTGAAGAAGAGATACATCTAAACCTTCCACCACCAGCTGCTTTCCTACTGCATCTTGTTCCTTCCTCCCTTCCATGGTTATTCTCATCTCCTATCGCCACAAGGTTCAGAAACCATATGAGTCTCAAAGCATACAGTGAGAAGAAAGAAAATGGTTCTAGGAAAGCATTAAACGGCACTTTGCTTCTTTTCCGTCAACTTCTTTTTCTGTGTCTCCTGGAAAGGAGAAGCAAATTAATACTACACTGGTGACAGCAGAAAAAATGAGCTTCAGTTCTTTGTGACTACACTGTAATGTATTAGTCTACACTAGGTTTCTGCAATTTGGCTGAACCACAGAACTGCAATCTGTTTTCAGTATGCAAGTTTTGGCAGATCCGCAGATCCATTTTAGCAAACCTCCTGAAAATGACCAGCGCCCAAAAAACATTTTTGAGTCCACAGCCAAAAAACATGGGAAAATCTGGCCATTAGCAGCAATTGGGGGGAGGGGGGCGCTAACCGGGCTGGTACTATCACAATAATATTTTGAAAGTATTTTTTCCCAGGCAAAGTTTCAACAAAAGCCAAGCCTAATATTATTTTAAACACCAGCCAAATGAAATGTAATGTAATAAATGGATCTAATGAAGAGCCAAGATTGTTATTAAATCAAGCAACAGAGATAACTTGATGAGCCTTGCAAAGGAAAGAGAATTATTATTATTATTATTATTATTTTAAAAAACTTTATTTTTGTACCCCACCTCCATCTCCCCAAAGGGTCTTGGGGCAACTTACATATGGCACAATGAGCTTAGAATAACACATAAAATAAACACACAATACAAGATATTTGGTATTGGTATTTAGGTAGGTACTGGTAGTGGATTTTCTGAGACTGTGGCTTTGCTCTTGGTACAATTCTTATTAATAATAATCTTTTGAAAGTATATTTATTGATGGAGGTTGGAGATAGAGGAGAGAAGATGGGTCCTTTAGTGTAGTTTTGTAGGCAAAGCTTCAACAAAAACTAAGCCTAATATTATTTTAAGCACCAGCCAACTTAAATGAAATGTAATAATTTTTTAATCTAAGGAGAATTCAAACATGGTTCCTTTTTTGGCACTGTAGCCAGTTTTTCAAGAAAATAAATCATGGCAGGGGTTGGACTAGATGACCCATGTGGTCTCTTCCAACTCTATTATTCTATGAAATATTTCGGTGACTTAACTCATGCACATGGGTTTGAAGTTCTTCGGTTCCTGGCCATTCTCCTTGAACTCAAAAATTCTGGGTTCTTTTGTGTTCTGCTCTAGCATGAAGATAACAGACATAAATGATGTTTAAAAAATGTCTACACATTTTTTATAAGAACTTGTTCATGACAGCTAGAACATTGCTTTGGAAATAAAATTATTCATGATGCTTCTGCCAGTGACACAACATTCCATCAACAAACTGCATATCCTAGTTTAAAAAAGAATTGTTAAGTCTCAGTACTTTGTGCTAACATTTTTAAGAGTTGTTTTATTAAACTGCAATTTTCTATGTCTTTTAAATCTACTTCTTCAACTCAGCCTCCGCTGCTGCTGATGTCTCCCTAAAGATTCTTCCATCTGGAAAAAAAGACACAAGCAGTGCTGATGTTTTTGGCTGCTTACATGTTCAGAGATATAAGCTAGGTTTTAATTGATTGGCAGCTAGGGAAAACACAGGTTTCTTTGTTTAAATTCAGTAATTAATAATACTATAATGAATGGTAATTTAAGCAATTAATGTTCCCTTAAAGTTAAGTAACAGGAAATAAGTTTATCAGTTGAGCTTTGATTAAAAGTCACATAATGTGATTCTTTCAGTAATGAAGAATGGTATCCCAGCATTTCAGGTTGTCCCATAGAACAAAGGTTTGAAGCCAGTATAAAGAAATGGGTCTCCCTAAACAGTTGATTACTTTATGAAGGATAAGCTAAATACTAAATAGCACAAAAGAAAAGTAACAACTAGTTAAGGTTACAGTGAGAAAAGGTAATGCTAGGCTTTTAAGAAGCTGAAGCATTCAAATGTTTTGAGCTTGGCTAATAATTTATTTTCAAACTAATTAATTATTGCTGACCGTAATGCACACATTTATGTTGGTGGAGCTACATCAGTGAGACAATATACAATCATGTTAAAGGGTTGCAAAGATATGCTGTTGGACACTGTGCAAGATAACACATTTCACAACAGGGACTCCCATCGCATATCAGAGCATTATGCAAAATGTTCCATTGAACATTGAGGACTCACACTGCACAATGAAATTGTAACATGTGGGATTTATCTAGAAAGCACAATTTCCGATGTTTTGCTTTGCTATTGAGTAAAAGCAAACCTGTCCTCCAATGCCCATAAGTCAAATGATGCTAAAAGGAAGAACAGAATATCATAACAAGACTGTGTGAAACAAAATGATTTCCAGATTAATTTGAAATACTTATCATTAATGGATATTTCAATTTGGCTGTAACCTGAATTTGCCCCAGAAAAGGAAAATGGAGGTATATACCTATTAATTATTCCTTGTCCCTATTTACACTGACCCATTTTTCAGATCTGATCTGACAAGTCAAATGTCATATCAAGTCAAAAAGATGCAGAGTTGGGTGTTCTACGTGTAAGTCACAAAAGCAAAGGGAGGGGTTCTTGCAGTCAAACACAATGGTTTAATATAGTTTATAGTTTCATCATATTAGGGTGATCCAAATATTCACATATAAAGTGGAACGTGGGTGAATATACGTTGTTGTTGGTAATAAATCAAAAGCTTTCCGACCAAATGTCCCCACAATTCAAAACTTCAATGGATAGAATCAATCAGGGGTAAGTATATAGTCCGGGACAGGCGGAAAGGAAGCGGGTCGACGGTCAGAAAAAGGCCTTGCCGTTTCGCCTAAATAGGCTTTGTCCGGACCCCAAACAAACAATATAATATCCACAGTAAACAAAACTTCCACTGGTCCGGGGGTTCTATGACAAAAACATATAAAGTACAGATAGTCAAGACAATATTAGTTATGTTGGCGAACCCCATAAAGAACAAAACCCAAAAGTACACTGGTTGAGTAAAAGGTACATACCAATATTAAGTCTTAATTACAATCATCCTGAAAAAGGTGGATGCAGCCACCGGCATATCCAAACGCCCGGACAAAGGCGCATCGTAAAGGGCCGGTTTAAATGGGAAATTACAACAGGTTGAATAACACATACAGGGAGTAACATTACATCAGAATTTCATTAAGAGTTAATTGGTCATTAAGACCTAAAGGCAACTCGGAACAAAGGGAATTAATCCAGAAGCATTCCCGTCTGCGCAACAGAAGTTTAACATCTTGATGGGGTAATGGAGTAATCCGTTCGAGAACTACCACCTTAAAGTCATCAAAGCGGTGCAAATGTTTAAAGTGGCTGTACAGCGCCGAAGATTCATTTCCAGTCCTGAAACTGGAACGATGTTCCTGCACCCTCACTCTAAGTTCACGCCCAGATTCACCAATATAGTATCTAGAGCAGGCGCAAATCAAACAATAAATAATATTTTTGAGTGGCAGGTGGCCCCGGATCGCAATCGGAAGGTTCGTTTGTTTTTAAGGTCCGTAATGGTGGTTTGTCTGGAGATATGTTTGCATATAGAGCAGTGCGAACATGCCACCGTGTGGTGTTTGGAAAAGTCTCCTTGGGTGTCGGTGCGGGGTCGTGTGTGGACTAATAACTGACCAATATTAGATGTTCTCTTATGAGCGATCATGGGCACCTTAGACAGGCCGGGGATAGTATCCACTATGGGCCAATGTTTCCGTACTATATTTATTTATTTATTTATTTATTATTCGGGCTTCTATGCCGCTGACTCCCTGAGGCTCGCGGCGGCTTACAGGAGCCGAAGGGCACAGTAAAATACAGGCAATAAGCAGTTAAAAACAATTAAAAACAACAGCAGTACAGTAATTAATAACACAGTTAAAACAATGAACAGCACATCATCCTCAGAAGAACGAATAGATGGCGGGGCATGGGCAGGACTTACTCACCAAAGGCCTGCTTAAACAGGTATGTTTTACAGGCCTGTCTAAACGGGAGCAAGTCCTTCATAGCCCGAGTTCCGGCCAGGAGGGCGTTCCACAGCGTAGGTGCTATGACAGAGAACGCCCTCCGGCGGGTAGCAGTCAGCCTTGCGAGTTTAGCTAAAGGTATCTCCAGGAGATTGGAGTCCTCAGACCGAAGTGATCTCGGAGAGCAATATGGGGTGGGACGGTCCCTCAAATACGCTGGCCCCAGGCCGTGTAAGGCCTTAAAGGTGAGGACCAACACTTTGAAGGTGATCCGGTGCTCAATTGGTAGCCAGTGCAGATCCTGCAAAACAGGTGTTATGTGGGCGCCAGCTGGCGTGCCAGACAGGAGCCGGGCGGCAGTGTTCTGCACTAGCCTGAGCTTCCGGGTCACCGACACATTATTATGACGAATAATGTGGGAGTGGGGTGAATAGGTGAGGGGCCAGATAATACGATCAGGAGGAGGTTTCGAACGGGGTGTCAATAATTCAAGTCTGGGTGTATTATGGACTTTATGGAGGACCGACTGGGGATAGCCCCGAGCAAGAAGTTGGGAAGTAAGGGAAGAGGCTGAGGTTTCAAAATCCAAATCAGTCGATGAATTACGTTTTAATCTAATAAATTGGGAAAAGGGAAGGCTGTTCTTAAGGGAGGGGGTATGATAAGACCGGTAGTGAAGGTAGGAGTTCCTGCTGGTGGGTTTAGTATAGTTTCTTACATTTAAGGTATTGTTATGTTTGAAAACAGTAAGGTCCAAAAAAGTAACGCTATGAGAATCAGCTGTAAATGTGAAAGTAATTAGTTCCGCCCATGAATTAAAGTATTCACTGATGGTAGGTCTCCTTCCTTAGTAAGAAGGAAGAAGACGTCATCAATATATCTGTAGTAGTGACTAATGGGTAGAGTAATGTCTAAATCAGGAAATAAGAATTGTTGTTCTAAGTCACTCATGTACAGATTTGCCACCGAAGGCGCAAAACGTAAACCCATACTGACCCCGCCCTTTTGGATGAAAAAATCTTTTTCAAAACGAAAGTAATTATAGTCGAAGACTATATCCACTAATTCCATGAGGAATGCGGTGGAGGGGGGTTGATGGGGTGGGGGTCTAAGGTCAAGGAGTTTGAAAATAATGGCCCTGGCTATGGGTAAATCAATGTTGGTATAAAGCAAAGTTATATCCGCAGTAATAAGAACATCCTCTGGGTTAACCGGGATGCCATCGATTTTGGCAATGAAATCACCTGTGTCTTTAATGAAGGCAGGGGATTGAATAACGTAAGGTTGCAAAAAGGAGTCTAAATACACAGCCAGGGATTGTAACAATGTGTTGGTGGCCCCCACAATGGGCCTACCGGGGGGCGTGGTTAAGCTTTTATGAATCTTCGGAAGTAAATAGAAATTGGCAATGGAAGGATGGCGGTTAATGAGGGAACTCCCTAATTGGGATGAAATGAAACCCTGTTCTACCCCAGATTGCACAGTGTGTGTAATAATGTTCAAAAAATTGGATGTGGGGTCAAGGGGGATAGGTTGGTAGAAGGTTAAGTTGGATAGTTGCCTATAGGTTTCTTTGAGGTAATCCTGTTTTCTCAGAAGGACCAAGGCTCCCCCTTTATCTGCGGGGCGGATAACAATATCAGGATGATTCCCTAGCTCTCTGATCCTTTGAATGTCCCTGCCAGACAGATTGGCACGAATTCGATCATTAGAATGATTAATTTTACCAACTTCCCTAAGGACAGTATTTCAAAGATTCTCAAGTGGTCAGAAATAACCGGTGGTATGAAAGTACTCTTACCCTTCAACCTGGGGGGGACGTCACTGGATCGCTCCCGGGGGTGATTCGAAAAATGTTCTTTAAGCCGCATGGTGCGAAACAAAGTAGCCAAGTCTTTATGAATGTTTAAAGTAGAACAGTTGGGGGTATAAACAAATGAAAAGCCTTTATCCAAAATCTTAATGTCCCGGGGGGTGAGGGGGAAATCAGTCAAATTAATTATCAAGTTGCTGGTGGTTTGTCCTTGGCCTTCTGAAAATTCTTCTTCTTCTGTTGTCGGGGGGGGGGGTAATCCCTCAGGTCGGGGGTTTCTGAAGAAATACCTGGAGCCCGAGTTGGAGTTGGTGGAACCATCAGATAGTGCTCCTCCCTCATCGGTGCTGCTCCCGGAGGGTCTGGGGTTCCCTTGGAATTGAACGTTGCGCTTTGGAAGAAGCGCAATTGCCATTTAAAGATGCGGTTGTTGGCGAAGTCGTGTTGATCCCTCTTGTCATATCAAGCCCAAAATACATCCACACGAGGATTAGTGGTATTAGCCACCCTAACTGCCCCCCTCCATGCTGCAGATTCTCCAGACGTTATAAAACTTGGTGGGCTAAAAGTGGTAGATATGCCCTCCATGTGTGGTTATTTCCACCCTCTAGCCCTAAAATTGGGGGGAAGGGGAGCCTGGGGAAGTCCACCCATGTTGGCCAATGGACCAATTTTTTCCCGTTTTTTAGGATGCAGAATAAAATGTCCATTCGGAAAGTCTCCTGTTTTCAGTAGGTACACAAAAATGAAAACTGAGGGCTTACAAATGAAACAAACAGAAACAAATAGCAATTCTATACAAATGCATGACTAGCCTTGAGGGCAATTCCAGACAGGCCCTATATCCCAGGATCTGATCCCAGGCTTTCTGCTTTAAACTGGATTAAGTGAGTCCATACTGTCAGTTAATCTGGGATAAACATAACAACTGGGATCAGATCCTAGGATCTAGGGCCTGCCTGGAAGGGCCCTTAGATGGAAGAATAAATTCTCAGCCCCCACAGGTTTTTAAATGAAAAATTGGGTTTGGTGTTAAAAGAAGCCCCAGTGTTCACATAATACTTCATGAACTGCTTCCTTTTTTTAAAAAAATGTATATTTATATTTTAAAAATCTCTTTCTAAAATAGCTATTTAAAAACTACAATCGTGCATTCTCTTTTCCACAAAAAAAGAGGAAGGAATGGACAAAGGAAGAAAGACTGTATTTCTGACAAAGGAAAACCGCCTCATAAGGAGACAGTTGGCCTGGCTTTAAGTTAAACCTTATTTCCTATTAAAATGAGTAGTCCGTGAAAAGCTTTCTTGGGAGGTAGCCTTTTTGTATAAAATGTAGTCAGACCATTTTGTGGATAAATTCATGGATGAGCAATTGATAAAGACAATCCTGATTACCTACATTTCCTTTGCCAGTGCTTGTTGATTGCATGGCTTCTTTCCCCATCTATCTTATTTTTCTGTGTGGATTATTTGATAATCCCCTAGGAGTAAGAAGAGAGAATATCAACTCTTTTATCTGTTGGATTTACACATATGTGCTGTCTTCTGGACTTTCAGAAGTGGTTTTGTTGTGTGTTCCTGAATGGCAAGGGATTGGACTGAGGAGGGTGAATCATGGTGGCTTCACAATGCATAGGGCGGATTTCGCTTAATGTGGCCTTGAATTGCATTAATGAAGTCAAGGGATACTCTGGAGCATCCCCAAAACTTTGCGACTTCAGACAGATGCCATCACTTGTGCTGATCTCTCCCTCCCTACCCAATTCTTGTTCTGCTTTGTCACACTAGATATTGTCACTCCACAGGCTGAGCAGTGTCCAGTGCCATTTTTGTGCACAGTTGGCACTGCAAACACCAGATTGACAGGGGCAAGGTAAGGATCATGAGACCGAGCCAATTCTGGCCCCAACTGGCTGTGTGCCCAACATTTAGCCTCTGGGCTTGCTCAGGGCTGCATTGTGCAGTCACCAGCCAGCTCCCAAGCCAGCTCAGGGCATAGAATGTAGCTTCCAGCAATGCTGATCTGGAGTTCCCTGCTCTGGTTAGCATTGTCATTTCTGGCCTATAAAGATCACCTAGATAACCTTATGGTCCCTTCCAGATCCATGAGTCTATTATTCTAATTCAGTATATACCCAAATTTACTCGACTCCAGTGCACCATTGAATCTAATGCATACCTCAATTTTCAAAACCCTGGAAACCCCCCAAAAAAGTATTTGCTGGCGAATGTAATGGCAAAATGGCAAAAATAAACTCTTTATTATTTGGCCAAAAAGACGAGAATTACAGTTGCTGCCTTTCTTTTAAACACAAAAATTTGAGGGCACCAAAGCTTTCAGCAACGGAAAGGAAAACATTGGTATGCATCTATGCTGCAGAAGGAATCCACTTTGACTGCCTTGGTTCAATGCTATGGAATCCTGGGGGCTGTAGTTTGACAAGGTCTTGCCTCACCGAACTACAAATCACAGGAATTGAAAGCATTGAGCTTTGGCCATTTAATTAGAGATGGCGCCCCTCAAAGAAGGGCTTCACATGCAGCTCCTGAAGCACCTTCCCTTTTTGCTTTGGCTCACACACACTAAGATTGTTGTGTGATGTCAATGTAATGCATCATGTAATGCAGACCCCAATTTTGGCAAGGTCATTTGGTCAAATAAGGCGATCATTAGATTTGAGTAAATACGGTATTTTACTACTATAGCTGCCAGTGCCAATCTATCATAGGTACTGCGAGGCCCCTTAATTGTAGACCCTTGGAAGATGTGGTATGTGTATTAAATATTAGCAGTAACAACAACAAAGGTACTTCATGTTTATACGTGATCAGTGTGTAGACTATTGATTAAATTCCTGCCTTGATTCAGTTTATTGATTGATAGTTGTTGCCAGTTAATCTTGGTTTTATCATTAGATATGGGTGGTCTAACATATCATTCATTGGTGATGTATGATTTATGAGTGTAAATTATGGTTCTGTTTAAGTTGCTGCTCAAATTTGATTAATTTGATTAATTAAATGGGTTCACTGAAGCCTGTCAGAGGTGTTTTGTTTAACAACAGCTGATTTTAGTGCAATTAACTAAAGGTGTTTGGATTAGTTTAATTGATTATTCAGCTATTTTGTTTGTTTACTGAACCAATGTTAATGTCTTGGTTTAATATAATTTTATGTCTAACTGTGGTTCATTTAAGTGCAACTGGCTGTAGTATTGAGTGAAAATATTTTAATTTGGTTTCGTTTCAGTAATTTACTTATGGATAGAAAAGATGATAAAACCCAAGAGCACAAAAGTGGAAGCATTGATCGAGAAAGTTGGAAAGTTTATGCGTAGAAGAACACTCAGAAGTCTTAGAATTTAAAGCAATATTCATTTATTAAATAGTGAAAAATACTGAAAGAAAAGCAAATTGTTCTTGAGAATAATTAAATAATTAAAGATTTCCAAAATCATGTGTTTTTTTAAAACTTTTGAGTAAAGCCTTTGCCTAAAGTCCTGCAAACTTCCTCCACAGAGAAGTCACTTTTTAACTGTTCCATGGCTAGAAATGTACCTTCAGGGCATTTGCCAAAGCTCCAATGGAGTACTCTTTCCTGCCTCAAACACTGGTATTTCCTTCCTGAGATTTACTCAAAATGTATGGTATTGCTCATGCTATGCATATCATTCAACTGAAAAAAAGTCTCTAGTGAAAATTATCTCACAAAAATATTCGGTGCACCTGTTGCTGTTTTGACTTCTATTATGACTTCAATTATGTTCTATGGATATTGAGGGCCAAGAAGAAGTGGTGGAGGTATTTTGTGCATTTGCAAGCATTTGAACTAGGATTTGTACAGGATACTCAGACAATCGTATTTTGGAGAATTGTGTATTCACCATACTCAATTCAGGTAAACACCGTGTGAAGTTTGGCTACCCTTCTTTGAGAACAAGTGCTTTTTAAGCACTCATTTTTATTTTCAGATTATGTTTCTGTAATTATGCCAGAAGCCAGCAATAATGAAGACACCGGGAATGTGGCACAGCTGGCTGGGAGTCAGATGCATAAGATCTCTACTGACCAGAAGGTGATGAGTTCGAGGCCTGCCCGGGTCGGTGTGAGCTCTCAGCCAATTGTGTAGCTCGTTGTCTGTCTATATATGTTGTATGTCTATGGTACTGAATGTTTGCCTCTATATGTGCATTGTGATCCGCCTTGAGTCCCCTGCGGGGTGAGAAGCGCGGAATATAAATGAAATAAATAATATGTTGAAGACAGTAGATCCAAAAGCCTAAGGGAGCCCTTAAGCCTATGATGCAGGAAAGCCCCAAGCCAAGGTCTGGATCAAGAACCATGGCTCTTAAACTCAGCCCAACTATGAAACCCAGCTCTAAGACTCCTCAAAATCCATGGGATAATGTGCCAGTTCAGGCTGCATGCTCAGCATGGGTTTTTGGAAAGAGAAAAGGGTTCAAGTTTTGGGACTGGTCCCTTTTCAGGCCCTCATTTTACAAGGAAGGACTGGAGTCCCAGAAAGGCTTTTGGCTTCTGATTTAGGACCTTTAACAACACTTGCACTGATGCTACAACATCTCACTTAGATTGCTAATCTGAGCTCCAGGAAATCTAGTTTGGGATGAACATTCAAAGTTGCATTCATCACAGATGGCCCAAAAGCTATGCAGTTGTAAATTGCAAGTGAAAGCATATCAAAGAAACTGGGAGGGATATATGTCCTTTCGTGAAACACGAATTGGACATCTGGAGGGTGTTGATGCATTTTACAACTGGCAACATGAGACAGAGGCAAGTACCTTTTAGTTCTCTTGTTCAGGGCTTCTCAAACTATTTCAGCTGCAGAGCCCCTTTCGAAACAAAAGTTTATCGTGATGCTCCAAGAAATGTTTATATATAATATAATATATACTCGTATAATGTGTGTGTGTGTGTCTCTCTCTCTATGTATATGTATGTATGTATGTATGTATGTATATATATATATATATATATATATATCAGTCATGGGCAAACATTTTGATAAAAAGCACCCTCAACAGATGGCCACCCAGCGTTTGTAATAACAATATAAATCAGGGCAACCCGAGGGGTCATCTAGTCCAACCCCCTTCTGCCATGCAGGAAAAGCACAATCAAAGCATCCCCTAAGCAGTGGGAGGGAAATAGGGTTTTGGAAGCAAGGAAGGCAAAAGGATCTGGGCTGCAAGGTTGGGGGGAGGAGGCTCTTGGCAGCAAGGGGGCCAAGGGGAAAAAGCTTTTGGTTGCAAGGGAGATGGGGAGGGGGGAGGAACAGGAAAGAGGAATGTAAGCTTGGAGGAGGAAGAGGAGGAGGAACTGTGGAGCCCCTCAATATGCTCCACGAAGCCCAAGGGCTCATCAAAGCACTCTTTAAGAACCACTGCTCTTGTTGTTTTGGACTGCAATTCCAATTAGCTCATGTCTAATTGCTAAGTCACTTAGGATAGTCCCATAAATCAATGGTATGTTCTAGTTTACTTTCCAGCAATTTATTTAATTTGAATATTTCATTTGAGTCTATGGCATAATCTTTTACCCACTGGCTAGGCTGGGTGTGGTTGTGAGAACGAAGCCTTTCTGAAAACACAGACATCCTAAAATGCTCAGAAAAAATGTACCATTAGGAATCCTATATAGTTGAGCCCTCTCAGAAATTATCAATCAGAAGTGTACTAAATGGTCAAGTGTACCTATACATACATACACATTAAGAGAGATGTTGAAGTTGAGCTGCCTCAGAAATAACAAAGAGTGTCTGCAATCTATCATATGCACACTTATTTGAGAGTATGCCACACTGAACCCATGAAGGACTCATTGTGCTGTAAGAGTGTTTATATTTAATGATGATAGAATGATAAAGGATAGAAGAAGTAATTTGCCCTCCTTGGTTGCTCTACGTGATTTTCTACACCTCAAGCATAGTAGAAGTGAACATTTTTCAATTCCTTTCAAGAGTGAGCAATCCCCTATCTTCCAACATATCTCCCAAGCTTTTGCTTTTAAAGCAGTGATACTGTTGTGGTAAGAGGCCATATAGGCACCATTACATTCACTTAATAGGATCTTAACATTCATGTATTTCCTCTTTGCTTGATATATTAATTGTTGCCAGCCCGACCAAAGAAGCTTTAATAAGATATGCTTGGAGCTTTACATTTGCAATTCTCTGTGTAAAAAATGTTAATAATAAAACTATTGGGTTCCTGTTGAATGGAAACTTATTTTGTGATGAAAAATAGGAATTTTAATAGGCTTTTTTTAAGAGAGAGAAAGGGCTGGAGAGGAGAGTTTGAAAATATAACTGATGCTTGATTTCCATATGTAGAGAGACAGAGTTGTTTCTTGCAGTCTAGAATGAAGAGGATTTGGAATTAAGAATCCATATCTCCCAAGTGTCTTTCTGAAATCAATATGTGGCTGAAGTGTCATTAGCATAACAACTCTACATGGAAGATTTCTCTTGCAATTTGAAAATTTTCTCCCAGAGCATTGTCTCATTTTGTAGAATCTTTAAACAGTTTCTACTCAGCATTTTTAATTGGGGAATATGCTGGATGCTTTCAGATGCAAATTTTTTTCCTGTAACCTTGCCTTAATATGACATATCTTGAGCAAATGGCATTGGATATTTTTCTACCATCACAACTCTTATCAAAATGGTAATGACTTCACATAACTGGCCATAAAAGTATCCCCTGGTTCTATATTCTTGCATCTTCATCTATTTCCTGCATCTATGAACTCTATGTATACTAGCAGTGGAGACCATGTAATATATGTTTGGAAGGTGACAGACAGAAGAATATTTTCTCAAGGTTTTGAACTAGTGGAATCTTGATTCCTTATCTTATTTTCCCATATTGATATCAGTCACCTTTAACATAAGCATTCATAATACAACTGGGATCTTTAAGAACTATCTATTCTTTTCTGCAAAATGAAGAAGAGGAGGAAACGAAAGAGGAGAAGTCAACTTATTGAGGAGTACTTCTGTTGGGGCTTGTTTACAATAGTAAAAAAAAACCCTGTACTCGTCACAAATGCACAGCAAGGAGACAGAGAATTCCAGTGAGTATCCTGAGTTTTTGTTATTGTTATTGTTGTTTAATCTAACTTTGTATCACTTTAGGCAAAATTAGGGGATGCTCTGGAGTATCCTGGTGGATCACAGAAGTTTGGGCAGTTGTATCAGACCTAATTTGACGAATCCCCTGCCCAAATGGATACCATTGTGATAACCCTTTCCCTGCACTTTGTTGCCACCACTCCCTGCTGGCCATGGAACTCCATCCAAGTGCCTGACCATCACAGGTCTGCTGAGATAAGAATGGAGTGCTCACACAACCAAAAGGCTCTCCTCTTACTCCCACCACTACCTCAAGCGCGGTTGGTGGGGACGAGGGAGAGAGCTTTCTCTGTAGTAGCCCCTCAGCTCTGGAATTCTCTTCCTAGGGAGATCAGACAGGCCGCCATTCCATTTTTTCGCAAGGAATCAAAAACTTGGCTGTTCCATTGTGCCTTTGACTAGGCAGTTCACTTGAGAATTATCCCAACCTTATCTAAGCTCCGACACTTTAGTTGGCCCCTTTCCTGTACTTATGACACTTTAATGGCCAAGGGCACTACCCTGGCAACCCAGCCCTCTGACTATTGCACTTTCCCTCGGCTCTCCCAAGGAATCATTGCACTTATTCTGAGCTTGAACCCAGTTTCAAATTGGCCAGTCAGGGTATTGTTTGTATTATGTTAATTGATTTTAATTTTTTATGATTTGTTTTTATTGATTGTTTTTACTGTGTCTGTTTTGTTTGTAATCCTTGGGCTTGTCCCTCTGTAAGCCGCCCCAAGTCCCTTCAGGGAGATGGAGGCAGCGTATAAAAATAAAGTTATTATTTATAAGGAAGAGGGGAGACTGACCTCCTCCTTCTTGATGGTTGCACATGCACCCAATTATGATATCACAGAAGTGACAAGCAATGTCCAGCTGATATCAACCCTGGCGATCAATGGGGTGACAGATGTCACAGCCAGATCACCCTCACATCCATATGGAACTCCATGGTAAGCCAAAAAAGGTGATGATGCCACAGTGGACAGGATGACAGCTCAGCAGGATCAATGCAGTCCATGTGGATATGTGCTGGATCCAGGTCTGCTCTGGATCAGATTTCCATTATCTGGTGTAGATGAAGCCTTGGTACTAATTGCTAGTTACAAATAAAGTGCATCTATTAAATCAACTGTTGCATGGTAAGTCAATACTGATATAATTCCCATTTTTCCAATTGGTCTACTCTAGTTAGTACAGGCAACTCAATTTAAGTGAGAATTGGAAGGGAAGTACTTACTTGTAAAAATGGGAAAAACACATGTTAATCTCTAGGGACCACAGAATTGTATGTGAGGAAAATACAATTGCATTTAGAGACTTGATTTTTTTGGACCAGTAAATGGTTCTCTCCTGATCGTAAGTAAACACAGCAGCCAATAAAGGTTTAGCCACCTTTTGCCAATAAAGAAACAGCAGGTCAAACTGATAATTAGCTCAGAGATGTGAAAGTCTTCATATGGATTTGTTGGATAATTCTCAAAGGAGAGCAATTGCCCTCAGAGCAAGTTGAGTAGACTTTCGTCCCTGCTGTTCAGCCAGCATGTCATAAAATCTGGAAAGTTTTCTTTTGGGTATGTGAAGAATGTTCCAACTTTTCTTAAACAGAAAAAGAAATTCTACTTCTTTTTATTTTGCTCAGTCTAATGGAGCATTCACAAACTGGCAGTCCTGAACAGCTCATCTTGTCTCAACAACACTGGATGTCAGCATTTTTACAATAGGCCGATAGCTGTCGTTGGGATTTTTCAAAGTTGTCTCCTCAGAGATGTATAAAAAGAGACTTTGATTCTCCAAGTTTTATATACATGTTTTAGATGATGAAAGACCAGAAGCTTTCTTTTATGTTTCAGCAACAACCGAGGATTCCTGTGAACTTTTAAAAATAGTAATTCTTATTAATTGTAGATGAAGGATTAAAGGAGGCTTTAACTAAGGGAAGCTAAAATGATTACTTTGCTGCCAACTATGAGTCTAGTCCATTGGGAAATTTCCCTGAGCAAGCTCCATTGAAATTAATGGGAACGACAAAGAATATGGTTCAGCACTACATGTACAGGAGACTCCCCATGGATTTGTGGCCTATCAATGTGTATTCCCTATCTATGTTTTCTCATTTCAGTTCTTTTTTTTTTCAGTCCATGACATTTCTGCATTTGATAGCATCATTTCTGTCCCCATTCCCAAAGGAAACGCCTTGCATAGTTTTGACCATGGCATTGTAGAGGTAGCCTTCAGAGAAATCAAATAGAAAACAAATTTGCAGCCACATCTCCAGCCCACTGAAAAAGATAATAAGTCAGAACATATTTTTCTCCCATTTCTCTGGGGCCTGTTTTTCTAATATTGCATTATTTGATTTGAAAAGATGGAGTTGGCTGGCATTCTTTGCTTTGAAGTGATTAGGCAGACATTTTGAACAGCTCACCCTCTGGATGCAGCCCCATGTGCTAAGGCTGCTTGGCAAAACATCAACACTTGGGAGCCAGGAGTAGTTGCTCATGCTGTATCAGTGGTGAATACGCACAGCAAGACAAATGGTTGATGCTCTCGGCTCTGACAGTGCCAAATGCTTTCTTTGGAGGGATTGCCATCAGTCACTCAGTGGGCAATCAGCATTCAAATAGCACAGAGAACCAAATATTTTTGAAGGAGACTAGATTGTGTGTGAGCAAACCACTAAAATGGCTGTCAGTGAAGAATAGGCTCAGAATGTACTTTGTTGCTGTGTGCCTTCAAATCATTTCCGAGCCTATCATAGGATTTTCTGGGACTAAGTGTGTGCAAGTCACTCAAAATCATCTAGTGGGTTTCCATAGGTAAAGGTAAGGGTTTCCCCTTGACATTGCGTCTAGTCATGTCCAACTGGGTGTGTGTGCTCATCTTCATTTCTAAACTGAAGAGCCAGCATTGTACGTAGATACCTCCAAGGTCATGTGGTCAGCATGACTTCATGGAGAGCACTTACCTTCTCACCAAAGCAGTACTTATTGATCTAATATGTGCATGCTTTCAAACTGCTAGATTGGCAGAAGCTGGGGCTAACAGTGGGAGCTCACCCTGCTCCCCAGATTCAAACTGCTGATCTTTCGGTCAGCAAGTTCAGCAGCTCAACAGTTTAATCCACTTCACTACCAGGCCAAGCAGAAAATCAAACCTTGGGGCCCAGCATCGTCACCTGGTACTCAAACCACTATACAATGCTGGTTCTCAGAATGTACTACTTAGATCAGGCATGGGTAAACCCAGACCCATGGGCCAGATGTGGCCCCTTTGACTCTTTGCTTTGGCCCCAGTCCCTGGAGCCAGCCATGTGTCCCATTCTCCTCTGTGCAGGTGGGTGCAGTGACCCACCCCATTCTCCTGCAGAGAGGAGGGCCCTCCCAGTCACACACGGCTGTGCAGAGATGTCCCAAAAGCTCTGTGCAGCCACATTTCACACCCTCCTCTTAGCAGGAGAGCAAGGCACCACATCCTCCTGCCCAAAGGAGAGCCTTGCAGACACACATGACTGTACAGGCTCTCCTGGTAGACCCTCACAGCCACGTGTCAAGTCCTCTTTTTGGTAGGAGGGCCAAGATAAGAGCTTGCAGGTACACATGAGTGTGCAAGCTCTAACCACGTGTGAGGATTAAACATGAAAACATAGTTTTAATATTTTTATTGTTCACTGCTTTTAGATACATTGTGATGTTTTTATCTATTTTCATTGATGTATGTATTTTTATATGGCATCGAATTGTGCCGACTTGTTCGCCACCCTGAGTCGCCTTTGAGCTGATATGGGCAGGGTAGAAATGGCGTAAATAAATAAATTGTGATGATGTTATGTAGTAATTACTGTATTTATGAATTTAGCACCAAAACATCACAATGTATTGAAACAGCTGTGAATCTGGGCGGGAGGCACACTGTGTTGGATAATGCAGAATGTTGGATGAGCGTAGGTTGAATAAGTGAGACTCTGCTGCACCTATGAAAGAGAAACACATTAAGATCCCTTTTGAGGTCAGTGTAGCTCTGGCTTCTACCAGACACACAGGAAATGATATTGCAGTTGATATAAACCTCCTGGTAGCATTTGTTCACCCACTAGTGACAAAGACAATTCTGTGTCAGATGAAACCTTGGTTTGATCCAGTATGACAATTCTCATATGCAGTTCTTGAAGGCAATAAATACCAGATTCCCAGATGAAAAGAAATCTAGTCTCCAGTAGCTATATGTGAGATGCAGACAATTGCCACATTTCTCTAGCCTCCCCCCCCCCCCACACACACACACTTGATGTTTTTATGGAGGGATACATTGCAGGTGTAATTATGTAAAATGTGGTGGTGCGTGTTGCTGTGCTTTAGTTCTTCTCAGGAAAGAGGTTGTCTGGCAGGGCAGATGATGACTCCAAGTTTGGATAAATGCCGTACAAAATCTTTGTGGTTTGGCATCAGTCTTGGTGGTAAAGTTCTGAGCTCTTTTTTTTTCCTCCAACAGGCTTGATGCTTTCCAAACAGATGGGCATAAATATAGGCAGGCAAGAGACCATTTGTTTATCTCAGGTTTTGTTGCTGAGAAAATGATTCCCGAATGGAGACTTGAAAAATAGCTCCTAGTCCAATTCTTTTGCCGCTGAGATGATGATTGAGGAGTTGTATCATTGCTAATTCAGCTAGATTAATTTTGGAAAACAAAGATCTCTCTTTCCCCGCATGGGGAGGTGTTTTTGTACCTTGATCTAATTACTTGGAATGTTGCATAGGAGCAGAGAGAGTTAATGAGCATCCATCTCCTTCTCTTTCTTTTCAGTTCTTCATGGGATTGAGCCAAAACTGGCATTCAAAGCCAATCTGAATTTTCACAAAAAATGACCACTCAGGTCTGAAAAGTCACTTTTTGATCTTTTACATCCAAGGGCCTATGAAATTTTGAACAAAAAAGCGTTAAATTAGTTATGAAGCAAAAAAAGGAATATTAGTTCAGGGGGAAGTGTCCTCTGTATCACTTAATTCTTTATTTGACATTTACACATCCTAGGTCCCAGGATACTGCATATGGATAACTTTTGCTCTGGACACTCTGTCTCTTTGAACATCTCTCAAAATATATGATTTAAGAGATCAATTCTTCCATTGTGTGCTTCCTGTGTTGCATCTGAGCTATCCAAAACAGGTTGTTCCTTAGCTTTCAACTTGTTAACAGGTTTAGTATGAGATTGGAGATGCCTGTTAAAGGTCACTGAGGCCCTATGTATTATAGGACCTCCCTTGCTCAGGACAATTGCTTTATACTAGGGTGAATGTACAGAATCAATTGCCAGTGGGAAACTGATCATGGTATGTGTATAAATGCTTAGGAATCAAGTTGCAGAGCTCTGAATTCTATTATTAGCTTCAAGCACAATGGGTCCATTGAATCAAGGTTCACCTTCAGGTTGACTCATTATTTAATGAGTGATGAAAATAATCTATTCTATTGGGTCTAAGCATAGGATTCAGGCCAATATTTCCATATCTAATGGTCATGAAAACCTTAATACACTTATACAAAAAGGAGTTGTACCAGCATGGTCATTGTTAAGGATGCATTGAGGCTACAGATGAACTCAGACAAAGAAAAGGTAAAATGAAGACTGAAATATCAAATCCTTACTTTGCGTTAACATTTTCACACTTACTGAGAAGATAAAAGAAAGAAACCATGAATTACAGAAATCTATGATGAAACATTAATCTCTCCTAACAAAATTTAGACCAGAGAAAGTTCATATGTAGAGAAGCATGTGGATGGGTTTTTTCGTTTTTGTTTTTAAAAAACCAAATCAAAATGTGGTTGGATTTGGAGAGTGGCCCCTCAGCTGTGGAACTGCCTCGCCAGTGATATTAAATTAGTTCCCTTCCTCCTGGCCTTCAAAAATAAAGTGCAATGGATGGATGTGGAATATGTACAATGACTATTGAAATGGCCCTGGATTAAGATTGTGGATGGCATGGTTTTAATAGTGAATGGTTGCCTTGGTGGATGACCTCTGCAGGGAACTGGACAGGGAGAGTGTGACCTTGCTGGTTCTATTGGACATCTCGGCGGCTTTCGATACCATCGACCATGGTATACTTCTGAGGAGACTCGCTGGGATGGGACTTAGGGGCACAGTTCTTCTGTGGCTCTGGTCCTTCCCAGTCAGTGAAGCTGGGGGACACCTGCTCTGACCCCTGGCCCTTGATCTGTGGGGTCCCGTAAGGATCCATTTTATCTATTTAACATCTACATGAAACCGCTGGGAGAGGTTATCCGGAGTTTTGGAGTGCGGTGCCATCTCTATGCAGATGGCACCATACTCCAACTGCACTACTCATTTCCACCAGAATCCAAGGAACACCCCCCCCCCGAATACTGGACCAGTGCCTGGCCCCTGTGACGATCTGGATAAGGACGACCAGGTTGAAGATAAATCCTGATAAGACATGGGTGGCAACATGTGCTGGACAGGGTTGCACTCTCCCTGAAGTCACAGGTCCGCAGTTTGTGGGTCCTCCTGGACTCAGCGCTGATGCTGGATGCGCAGGTGTCAAAGGTGGCCGGGAAGGCTTTTGCAAAATTAAAACTCGTGCGCCAACTACAACCATACCTCATGAAGGCTGACTTGACTATGGTGGTCCACGCCTTAGTTACCTCTAGATTGGATTACTGCAATGCACTCTACGTGATTATAGGTAAACTACACTTGAAGATGGTCTGGAAACTACAACTGGTACAACATTCGGCAGCCAGATTAATAACTGGGGCAAAATGCAGAGAGCGGTCAACCCCCCTGTTTATGGAGCTCCATTGGATGACGCTTATTTTCTGGTCCCAATTCTAGGTGCAGATCATCACCTATAAAGCCCTAAACTGTTTGGGACCTGCCTACCTTCATGACCGCATCTCCTTCCATGTTCCGGCCCAATCTCTTCATGCCTCGGGTGCTGCCCTTCTTTCACCTCTACCGACATCACAGGCTCGTCTTGTGAGAACAAGGGAGAGAGCCTTCTTCTCTGTGGCCCCCGACTCTGGAACTCTTTACCCGCTGAGATTAGGAAAGCTCCCACCTTAGCAACTTTCAAGAAGGATCTTAAAAACTAAATAAAGTTTATTTTTTATTATTATGTTTTTAAATGTTTTAATGTATGTTAATTTAAATTTTAATGTTTATTTTAATTGCATGTTGTTCTTAAGTCATTGAATAGTTGCCTATGTGTAAAGACGCCTTGAGTCCCTTTCGGGGATGAGAATGATGGGCATAAATATGGTAAAATAAATAAATAAATAATGGTGTTATGCAATGATCATGAAATCTTAGCAAGAGGATCTGACAACTGTATTATATGCCAAATCGTGTATAAAGCATATAACGGATTAAGCATATAATAGAGAATTTAAGTAATTGCAGGTCTTTCATTTTAATTGTAGGTCAGAAATGAGGTGTTTATTTTATATCTGTCCTCCTATGACCCTGTGCATATTGAATGCAGCCACATTACATCCCTCAGCATATCCCCAGTCATCATAGATTATCCAGCAAAGTGATAGTTGGAGCTTCAAGCTAGCAATGCAGTTGGAAATCCACTTTTTGCTTTCTCGGAGAAAGCAAAAACTGAATACAGATTCAAGTGCCCACAGCAGCCAGTGCTCCAGTCATAAAAGTGTCACTCACTTCATGGTGGTATGCATAGACCACAGGCAATAGCTGCAGACTATTTCCTGCATTCATCACTTAGGTCTGGGAAGCTTCACTTACTCAATTCTTCCCCCCTCCCCATCCCCTCCATCAGGGATGAAATTTCCCATCGTTACCTCCCACACAATGGGAAAACTAAAAGTAGAAAACATCCTGCATGTCACTGGCAAGAAAGAGGAATTTCCAGAGGCCACAGGTCTGTAGAGAAAGAGGATTTATGTTTTGAAGGAGAATACCCAAGAGGTGAAGTTTGAAGAAGTGGATGAGATTGACAAAGGCAGAAACATGCCCTTAACCCTTCATGGGCAGATGGGCTGAACCGGATCTGCAAACTTGACATCTCTTTTTCCTGTTCTGAATGTTATCAGGTTTGATTGGCAAGTTTGTGGGGTGCTTCAGGTCAAAGGAAGGCAACTGTGACACAGGAGATCTTGAACTAGAATTCCTATCATCCCTCATCTCTATCTGAATTGCCCTAGGGTGGAATACAGGTTGCAGCTCAACATCTGGAAGATCACTGTCCCCATCCTTGATGGCTTGGATTGCACTTGAGAAATTGTATCTTTACCTTCTAATGGTATTGCTTCTTTTATGTTTTCACAAGTTAGTAGTGGTTTGTATAGGATTAAATATGTGAAGCTCTAAATCAGCATTTCTCAACCAGGAGGTCAGGACCCCTGGAGGGGTCGTGAGGGGGTTTCAGAGAGGTCACCATAGACTATGATAAAACATATATTTCTGATGACCTTAGGAACCCCTTTGGCAGAGAACGCTGCAGATCTCTCCACCTGTCCTCCTTTCTTTTTAGAAACAGACAGTGAATCGTCCCACCAAAAGCCCCCCTCCACTGTGATTGGCTGGCCTCTCAGCCAAGGGGGGGGGCTGTTTCTGAGACTTCAAGTGGAGAGGGGAGAGCAGTGTGGGCGAGGGAGAGCATGTGAGGTGGGAGGAAGGCTCATGCCAGTGAGTCCCTTCAAGGCATGGGGGTTCTGTGTGGGAAGTTTTGCCCAATTCTATCATTGATGGGATTCAGAATGCTCTTTGATTATAGGTAAACTAGAAATCCCAGCAACTACAAATCCCAAATGACAAAATCAACCCCCCTAACCCCACCAGTATTAAAATTTGGGTGTATCGGGTATTTGTGCCAAATTTGGTCCAGTGAATGTGAATACATCCTGCATATCAGATATTTACATTACGATTCATAAAGGTAGCAAAATTACAGTTATGAAGTAGCAAAAAAAATAATGTTATGGTTGGGGGTTACCACAACATAAAGAATCATATTAAGGGGTCATGGCATAAGGGAGGTTGAGAAACACTGCTTTAAACAAATGAACCACAGAAGAGAAACCATAATAGTTATTTTCTGGTCAATGTATTTTGAGAAAAAGAAAAAAGAACATCTGCTTTTCAGTGCAATACACTGCAATGTATTATTAATGCTAAGATGATCTGATAAAAAATGAAAACTTGGTAAGCTGTCAAATAAAAGAAGCAGAGCAGATCAAAAATTTATAAAAGAATATTGAGTTATTACAATCCTATTATAATCATTTTTGCTCCAGCACTTCCCTTCAATAATTTTATAGCTGAGACACTGGACTACTACATGTATGTACATTGAGAGAAAAAAGAATCCATGCCCTTTTGAGGACAGCTTTAAAAGTCTACTTTATATACTTTTGCTGCGTCTTAGTGTTAGATTGTTTTGTTATATCTTTCTATGCTACATTGCTAATTTCCATAAGAAATCACAGCAATTTCAGATTGAATAAATCACTGCATAGAATGTATCAAAATAATTGATGTATTCTCAAAACACATGGAGTAGGAAGTAGTTCAAACCCCCTCCTTTTCTGGATTAGTTTCTCTGTGCATTTTAATGTTGAAATATCATGTTTTATGTTCTATTTTGTGATATCACTTGCTTGTTCACCCTTCCAAGGAATCCCAGGAGGTATTGTACTGTACTTTCCATTATGTGGAAAATACGCTACAAAATGTATCACTGATGCTACTATCAATTTTAATAACTATAAAGTAACATTAAGAATGTTGCATATGCAAAGGATTAACCTGAAAGATAAATTAGGGAACAAGTGGGAACAAAAGCTTGCAGTGGATTTTTTTTTCAAGCATTGGAGGGGGTGAACATCTGCAGAAACATGGCACAAATATTTCATATTTAGCCTAATACGTATTGAACCACTGAATCAAAGTGCCAGAACAGCACCCGCAATAGCAGCCACCCATGCATAAGTGTAAAGAAATGCAATGAATCCCCATTTCTGAATCATGATCTATAAACTGTTGGTTTTAACTTGACATTTATTTCACGTCACTATAGATGTTTTCAGAAGTGTAAAAGAAATAAAATTACTAGGTTTCTCTGAGCTAACAGCCTGTTGTCAAGCGTGTAATGTTACAATTGCCTTGAGTGACTTCTATGAGTTATCAGTATACATCAAGCAGTGATCTTGTCAGAACTCAAAGCTAAGGAGAATGTCCAGCCTAGCCAATGCTTTTCAAACAAACCAGAAAGGGTAAGGACATTGGACGAATTGAAGAAGAAATTAATCTTTAATTCTTAAGTATTCCATCAAGTGTGGATATTCCAGGGGTGTATGGCTTTTTTGAGAATGAAATATATAATAGGGGCATGCGATTTGGCAAAAACCCTCCCATTTTCGGTCCCGTTTTTGGACCACCCCCATTCCATTTACTAGGAAGTTTCCAAAATCGGGAGGGGGAAAATACCATTTTGTGATCCATCCACCAGAAGCTCTGTTTTCGCTACAGGAAGATTTGCCCCAGTAGCAACAATGCAGGAAATGGCTGGGCTCCTCTTTCTGTCTTTTTTATGGCTATTTGTGAAGAAAATGGCCACACTCAGAGGAGACATTAACAACTGCAAGGTATGGTTGTAGTTGGCGCACGAGTTTTAATTTTGCAAGTTTCAGAACATTTGAGTCATTTTTTAAAGTTTCAACAAATAAAGAAAGAAGGCTGCTGAACTGGTGCAGGAGTACCAAGCCAGAAGGAAGGTCTGTGCAGAGAATAGCAGAGAGTCAAAAAGGTGAACTAGAAGAAAGAGGGTTTTTTTGTAATTTTTCATTTGGACACCTCAGGCAAAAATGCATGAACTTTCATATTTTGGGTGCTCTGTAGATGTGCCCCAAATTTTAAAATGGAAATTAGAGAAGCAGAAAGGAATTGGGGGATTTATAGATATTTAAAATAATTTAAAAAAATACAAAACATACTTGGTTCAAGTTATGGAAAGACAAGATAAACTGTAAGGAGAATGGGATTGAGAACTGGATAAGAACAATTAGGGAAATTAAACATTTAAGGATTAAGGAAACACAACGTGAAATATTGGCAAAATGGTATCAAGCCCCACACCAACTGGCCCACATTACCAAAAAAAATTTGTATTGTCGAAGGCTTTCACAGCTGGAATCACTGAGTTGTTGTAAGTTTTTCGGGCCGTATGGCCATGTTCTAGAACCGTAGATGCAGGCGAAACGTCAGGAGGGAATGATTCTAGAACATGGCCATACAGCCCAAAAAACCTGCAACAACCCATTCTAAATTTTGTTGGCATAAATGCAAGGGAATTGGAGGGTTTATCCATATGTGGTGGGATTGTGAAAAGTTACTAAATTTCTATAAAAAGATTAAGGATGAGATGGAAGAATTACTAGGGAGAAGAATTGAACTGATTTTTTTAAAAAAAAACACATTATTTACACAACAAATTGTAGGCAATGGGAGAAATAAAGACCATATTGAAATTGCAAAATATATGAGGATGTAAAGATGAAAGGAAATGAGAATTTTTAAAACGGCTTGAATATTTATTAGCGTATAGGATCCAAGGCTACATAACTGAAAGGAGAATAAAATATATGAATTGTTGTCCAAAGGAAAACTGGAAATTAACATGGAAAAAGCTTATAGCCAGAGCATAAGGGGAAAGAAAAATATAATGCACTGAACCAAAAAAAAATTATAATCAAACTAAGAATATAAACCATTGAGTAGAGTCGTAATTGTTCCTAAACAGGGAGGATATGGATAGGTATAAGTAATAGATGTATAGAATTGCAAAGGAATGTAAATAGGATCTGTCATATGGGGTAAAAAATAATGATATATCATTTATGCATGAAATTGTGGAAATGTTACAAATTATTTACATCTAACCAAATAAAAATATTTTTTAAAAGTTTAGTGTAATTGGAAACTACCAAGGAATAGTATGATACATTTTTTTTACAAAAAAGAGGCTGTCATATACTTTTGAGATCATAAAATGTTGTGCCACTAAATTCAATAACATGTGGGTTTCTCTGTAAATAAACGCTATCAGGATGTAGCTCTCAATTAAAAGATGCAACTGCTAAAGGTCAAGGATAAAAACTGTAAGATCTATATGTCCCTTTTGTCTGATGTGTGCTCTGAATATGATTATACAGATAAACTGAAAGTGCTGTAAAGTATTGTGTTTGGAACAGATACTGCTTTCATATATGATTTCCTTGATGTGAATTTTTTTTAAGGAATCCTTTTTATTGGCTTTTAACTTTTGGTCAATGATCCTTTGTGTGAAGGTAGCACTTAGATTTATAGCAACCATTAGCCTTACATCTGGGTTTTCAAAGCATTATCATTTGGCATTGAAGAACAGCTTATTCCAGTGTATAATCCAGTTGATATAGCATTTGGCTATGTTCCACATTTTATATGCTTACGGTCTATCAGAAAATCTTAAGTAGGAACAATATGGCATTTCATGACTTGAAGCTACAGGCCAGTAAACTATGAAAAACTATGAATGCACTTGATTTTTCCTCTTTTGAATGTGTCTGTGTTTATTGATGCTCCATGCCATATAATTGCTAGTTTTTATGTTTGGTTGTGAAAGCTGGACAGTGAAGAAAGCTGAGAGATCAATTCTTTTTAAAACATAGCATTTCAGGAGAGTTGTATGGATTATATTGGCTGCCAAAAAGCCCAGTAAGCAGGTCCATTAGCAAATTCTCATTAGAACACAAAGTTACCAAACTGGTGCATTTGAAGATATGAACCGATACCCACAAAAACACATATTGAAATAAATTAGTCTCAAAAGTGCTACATTGTTTTTTCATTATGACCCCATCTGCCATTTTATATTAGAAAAGATTACATTTTTCAGTAGGGAAAGAGGAGTAGTCTATTATGAGTGAACTAATTTTCAAGATCTGTGCAAGGCTCTCAATAACAGGGAAGTCTCTCATCCATGGAGTAACTATAAGTTGAAGCTGACATATTGGTCTTCTTTATCTAATTTAATAATAATAACAACAACAACAATAACTTTATTTATAACCCACCCTATCTCCCCAAGGGGACTCAAGGTAGTTTCAACAAAGAATGGCAAACATTCAGTTCCATATAACAATGCAGTTAAAAAGAGTTAAAATAACGATTGTTAGATAATTTATCTGCCATCAACAATTTCCCAAGATAAGTATGTAATGCATTTGAGATGATATATTCTTAACCTTTTTCATTTCCATATGTTATATGGAAGGGCCAGTGTTTGTTTTCCTTGCTGCCTCTGGCTCAGCTCCTGGGAACTCACTCCTGGCAGAACTGAGGCCCTGACTCTGTGATGCAATGCCAGCAACAACACCTGGCAAGTTATAGCTCAAAAGTGACTCGGGCCATGGTCTCTTCCACAATCCACTTATGACATATGTGTTCCTCTGTACTTTTACTAATCTGATCAGTAACCTGCTGCTATCATCAGATAAGGCTCCTCCCCTCCCCTAGGACTTCATATCACACTTATCATTCCTCAAGAAGGCCCA
This sequence comes from Anolis apletophallus, assembly GCA_030556195.1. NCBI lineage: Eukaryota > Metazoa > Chordata > Lepidosauria > Squamata > Anolidae > Anolis > Anolis apletophallus. Next base: position 90,865,759 of record JARBWK010000009.1, read on the forward strand.
AGACATTTTTATCCTCCCCAAGCTGTACCCAATGTGTACCTAGAAAACTTTGTGTTTTGAGGGGAGTGAGGAGGGTATAAAAAGAAGGGCTGAAATGCTATGGAGAGGGGGATTTGGGGGGGAAAGGGGTCTATGTTATTTTATTGCAGCAATATCATAAATCATAATATTAATTGGGTTTGAATGCATATATGTTTTTCTTAACTTTTATAGTTTAATGTACAGTATATGCTTGTTATCTTTATAAGTTTGGTCATACGACATTGAATTGATGCAAATTTGTAAGCCCCTCTGAGTCTCCTTAGGGGTGAGAAGGGCATGGTATAAATATAGTAAATAAATAAATAAATAAATAATACTGATTGTTTGCTGCAGCTTTCCATTCCTTCCATTACTCCATGTTAACTAGTAGTTCTTTCATGAGACGCAGAAGTGAATGATGCTATACATATTACCATCTAGAGAGGGAGGGAATCGAAGACCTACGTTCATAAATCTAATTCCAATTCCAGTACTACTTTTTACCCCTCCTCAGTGAAAACATAAAGTTTTTACCTTCTGCAATACAAGTGTGAATGTACTACTTTTTTTGAATGCGTGTACACAGCATGTTATCACTCTATATTTCACTGAAGCTGTTGAGAAGCCTTTAACTAGTGCTCTGTCCAAGGTACTGATTAACTCTGACTAGTTCTAGGTTGATTCAGTTCTTCATGCCAGCTCCAGATATTGATGGCTGAGATTTTATCTTCTTCAAGTTTACATTTTCATGAACACAATTCTACAGTATTTGCTACCACACCATCCAATTAAGGGACAATGCACATTTAATCACTTACCTGGGAGAGAAGGTCAGAGCAAATCAGTGATAGGGTTTTGTAAAGTCAGATGTCTCTGATTTGTGGTCAATATTTGGATTTTGGTCTGTTACTCTTTAGCTCAATTAGCAATTAAAATCCTCATCATCATTTGACAAGATAATAAAGACAGCCAAGCAATCATAAGGTGAGACAGCACACTACATGTATTTCCATGACTGCAAACCCAAGGGGAGTGAAAAAACTATGAAGTGAGAAAGCTCAGGCTGACAAATTATATGTGTTAATTCTGGGAAACAGAGCAAGGCAAGTCTTAAATGGCAACATGCCTCAAGCATATCTAAAAGAGGCAGATTGCATGTTCAGTATATCCATTCAAAATACATCAAGAAGCAGTGCTTAAACTATAGACAGATCACAATGTGAAAAATAGTAGGAATGATACATACTGTATTTACTCAATCTAATTTTCACCTTTTTTACTAAATCACTTTGCCAAAATTAGGGTGCACATTAGATTTGTGTAATCTTAGTGTTGAGCCAAAGCAATAGGGAAAACTGTTTCAGGAGCACCTGGAGCTACTATTTGAGGGATGTCATCTGTAATTTAATTGTCATTGCTCAATGCTATGTAATCCTGGGAGTTGTAGTTTGGTGAAGCATCCACACTCTTTGACAGTAAAGACTCAAAGCCTTGTAAAACTGCAGCCCCAATGACTCCATAGCATGGGACCAAATTGATTCATTCTACAGCATAGATGCACCTCAATGTTTATTTTTCCATTGCTGAAAGCTTTGGTGCTCTAACACTTTTCTTTTTGAAGAAGGAATTCTAAGCAGGCAGACACTATAATGGCCATATTACAAAGAGTGCACCTTTTGCTGATGCACATTACATTCATCAGCAGATACTACTTTTTTGGTTTCAGGGTGTGCATTAAATTCACTGGTGTATAACTGAATGCATATAAGCAAGCACCCGTGTTTGGAAACTGACAAATAGGTGCAAGCTGATGATGGCATAATGTTTTCCTCAGTAAGAAAGGAATTTCTCCAGTTTCTTTTGTGGTGTCCTAGACATATTTGTTGGGTCCTTGAAAGAGCAAGTAGAGTTTGGAAATGACCTTTTAAAGAAATAATAATACCGATATACTAAATCCATCTGAATAGTAGTTGGGTGATGCCTTTGGCCCCAAGTATCTTCATAGCATTGCCTAGTTATGGACATATTTGATGTGTCATCATATTTATTCTTACAAGTAGCTTTTCAAGCTCTGAAAATGGGTAGGTCATGAAAATGTGTAGGTCATACTCAAGCCAGTCCTGCTTCTATCCTTCCCAAAGTAGATCCAGGTACATGCATGAAGGCCCGCAGCCAGAAAAGAAATTCGGAAAGGGGGAGGGATTAACAATTTTTAGTTTTTCCATTACACAAAATAATGTAAATTCTATTAATCATTCTATATTTGTATTTAGACTTAATTAAATCAAATTTCTATTTTAGCTATAAAGGTGGACACTCAAGAGTGTAAGTCCAGTCAGTTTTCTTGCCCCATTGTGCTTGTTGTGTATGTTTTCAAATGTTTAAGAGTTGAAAACAACCTTTCATTTGTAGCTGTTGACACTGCTGTTGACACTGGCAATGTTGCAGAAATCTGAAGAAGTTTCTTTACATTCAGAAAATAATTGTCTATCACAGATAAGATATTCTTCCAGTGGTCTGAAGCCAGTTTGAAATTGACGTTTGTGTCATCCAAGACCACCTGGAGTTGGAGGGCAGCTGCTTTCTCAATAACCTTGCCCCAAATAGGGATATTTGACACTGGTCTATAATTATTCCTCACCATTGGCGCCCCCTTGCAGTGGGAGACTTTCTGCTGTGCTTTCTGCAACTGAACTTGCCTATCTCAGATTGGCCTTTTTAGTCATCAATGTGCTTGTAAAAAGCGTGGTATGAGTCCTTCATAAGAATCTTGGTTCACGAAGTAATGCTGAGAGATAATTATTAAGGTCCTGGGGATCAAGGGATGACTTCTTCAGCAGTGGTCTAACTACTGCTTCTTTTAAACAAGATGGAAAATTCTCCTCCCTGAGAGATGCATTAATAATGTGTTGTATTTGAGATCGAATTGCATCTCTTCCCTTAATGACTAGTCAAAAGGGTCAGGGATCAAGAAAGCAGTTTGTCCTCTTTAATAGACCCTGTAGCTTGTGCACATCATCTGTACTCACCAATTGAAACTGATTCAGTGTAAGCCCACTCACAGAGTTACTGGACACCTCATTGTTGGTCTCTGCTTGAATAACGGTGTCTAAGTTGACTCTTATGTAAGCAATGTTATCTGTAAAATTATAATTAGGAAGCTCTGAATTCTAGTCCTCACTGACACACACCCTGTGTAACCTTGTCTCTCTCTCTCTCTCTCTCTCTCTCTCTCTCTCTCTCTCTCTCTCTCTGAACTATCTCAGAGGATTATTTGAAGGATTACAAAGGTGGGAGAGCCACGTATATGGCCCTAAGTTCATTGGTGGTATAGGCAAAAATAATGAAACTAATAAGAAAAAGAAACTAATAACTTATAGTACATGTGTGGAGAATTGTGAACTGAAGACTTGCATGCTTAATGCGCTCTTTGGTGCTGGTGACTGAAAAAACAACTCTTGTGAACAGTATAGACTTCAATGACTTAATCACTGAATTGATTATTTTTGCAGAAGCAAAAGCAAGAAAATCTCATACTAAAGATTAAATAAACTCTACTCTAATTTTTCTTCAAGTAGTAGTTTGAATGTCAAAACATATCCATCTTTTCATATGTAGTCAAACAGGACATATATTTGCATGTATAGAGGGAGGAGTAGAGTAAGGTTTTTCTATTTCACGTAATATTACATTAGCTTGTCATGTATCTATCTTCTATTATGCTACACTTCCAATAGCTGATCTGCAAAGGAGGCCCCATTTATGAAACTGCTCTTAGCCCACAGGCTCCTGAATCTGGCCTGCAAGAGGAAGCAATTGTAAGCATCTTTTTTTTTACATGAAACACTTTCTGTTCTTTAATTTTTACAATTTAAATTTGACTTGCCACACATCCATATGCAAATGTTTATCAAGTGTACTTTCAGACACTGGGAGGATGAGAAATTAAACCATAACTTAGCAAAGGACTCAAGAGTCCCAGGCTCATGTGCTCTCTCTCCTTCCTTCTCCTTCGCTAGTAAAACAACACTTCGCAGAGGACATCACTTCAATGTCTGTGCTGGAACAAATTGTGTTTATTTTTATCTGTGCCTATCCAAAGACGTCAATGGTTTGATCTAGGGATTATTGTTTTTATGACAGAATATCTGCTTTGACAGAGGCATACCTGGGATATCACAGCACACTTTTGCCAGATCAAATGGCCTCAAGGATAAGATTGCACCTTTATTCATATAAACAATCTGAATAGTTTTATTTATTTATGCCATAATATGTGAGATTTTGTATTCATCTCATTTCTTGATAATGTAACAAATAAATCAGCATTTAATTCATCCACTAATGTGATGTTTCAAATGTTATTATTTGACCTTGTAGCTCCATTATCCGAGAAAGAAGATTTCTTATTAAACTGACACTTGTCATTAAAGGGACTCTTTGTTGCAAGCTTTCTTAACTAGTTTTGATTTTCTCTAGACCCAACCTAATCAATTTTCCTTTATAATGATGATGCTATTTATTGCCAAACTGACTAGCTATTTCTTCCTGCCTTCAGCACCTCAAGTTCTACTTCGTATGTATGGAATGTTTTGATTGGATGCATTACTATAAAGAAAAATGTATTTTTATTTATTCTCCTTCCATTTCCTGTTAATTCATATGTGCTAAATTTCTTTACTGTAGCATAGTTCACTTTGATCACCTATGTACTGTTAGGAGCCCATGCGCAGACTAGCCAATTGAGTCTATAATCCTACACACACTTAGATGAAAGTCCCATGGGAGAATTCTTTCGAGTAAACATGCATTGGATATTGTTGCAAAGCAAACATTTCTTTTCTTAACATTTTAGCTGCCTTTCAGCCAAGTTGTTAAGAATGGAAATTACATGGAGAGAATTTGTTGTGTTAAAGTAGGAGTGGATTGCATTTCAAAGACCAGAGGTCAAGTTTGGATTGTATCACATTCCAGAACAGAGTGGCTTAAGGACACAGAGAAGGGTTGAAGCCTAGTGAGCATCAACAGATATGGTTCTTACCAGTTTGGGATCTTGTCCTGTCAAGCATACAAAGTACACTTCAATTCTATGCAATAAAGCATTAAGTCTCAAGGTAACAGCTTTTGGGCATGAAAAGCATAGTTAAGTTATACCAGTCTATTCAAGGTTGAGCCTCAATATGATCGATTCTCAGCCTGCAAGCCACAGCCAAGTTTCATGCAACTTCCCAGGTTTCAAATGTCTTCATGTTTATGTCTGTGATAACACATTTGTAGAATGGGGGAAAGCAAAGACGTTGCTATGTGGAAAAAAACCCCCCATATGTTTCCTAGTTGTCTGCATTTGCCATGCTGACTTTCCAGATATTGTTGGATTGCAGCTTCCATGATTTCTCACTATTGGCTATGCTGGCAAGGGATGATGGAAGTTGCAGTCCAATGGCATTGGGATGCTAAAAGTTGTCCTCAACTAATGTAGATATAAGTATGCAGTCATCCTTCCACATTTGCGGGTATAACTTTTATGGATAACTTTTTAAGATAATGGCACTCCATGCAGTCATGCCAGTCGCATGACCTAGGAGGCATCTATGGACAACACTGGCTCTTTGGCTTAGAAATTGAGATGAGCACCACCCCCCAGAGTTGGACTCAACTAGACATAATGTCAAGAGGATACCTTTACCTTTACTAGATTTTATTAATATGTTCTCTATAGAAATATTTAGGTCCTGCAGGGAAACTCTAGATGGAATACTTTACATCAACTGAAATTTATGAACATTTTTCAGTAACGTATGCCTAATAGCATACATGGCGATCTGTGAACACATGCATTGTCTCCAGTAAAGAGGTAAGCAGTTGTTCTGATGGCTCTAACAATGCTCCCTAGTATCTAAGAAGAGGATCTTTTACCTCACTGGAATGTTATGACCTTTTCAATCCCGACCAAGTGATTAGTCTGCCTTAATCTGCAGGGGAGCAACCTGCCCTATTCATTTCCCCACTTTGCCTATGTGTGTATGTGTGTGTGTGTGTGTGTTGATATCACAATTCACAACTGTATTCTCACTCACACCTATATTGTATATTGCCATATTTGTCCCACTCAGTAATAATTTTCTCTCAGACACATGAAACAGAAGTGTATTCACAATAGATATCTCTCAAAGTAGAACCTCAGAACCTTTGAGAATTTGGTACTATTTATAGCTGCACATGGTTAGAAACAAATGCTTCTGTGGTGAGTCTCTAGTATTTTCTTTTCCTTTCTTTCCTAGCTGAAGGGGAGCTTAGTGATGGAGGGAAGTGCAGAGAGAGAGAGAGAGTGAGAGAGAGGGGGGAGAGAGAGAGAGAGGGAGAGAGAGAGAGAGAGAGAGTGAGAGAGAGGGGGAGAGAGAGAGGGAGAGGAGAGAGAGGGAGAGAGAGAGAGAGAGAGAGGAGAGAGAGAGGAGAGGGAGAGAGAGAGGGAGAGAGAGGGAGAGAGAGAGTGAGAGAGGGAGAGAGAGAGAGAGTGAGGGAGAGAGGAGAGAGAGAGTGAGAGAGAGGGAGAGAGAGTGAGAGAGGGAGAGAGAGGGGGAGTTTACATTTGACTGGAAAGCTCCAAACCGAGCACCTGAGTGGACTAGATATGCCAGGATTGCAAAGCCTTGGGATTTTTGTGACTGGTCTAATGAATCATTACTCTAGCAAGCCAATGTTCTTGCTTTCTATTTGCAGCCACATTAAATATAAATAGGTGAACTAAATACAAAATGCTGAAAAATGGTCCAATTATATACTGCAGTGAGATCGTGTCATGGCTTTCAATGATTTAATGGCTTCTGAAATAAACCATACTTCACTGCACACACACACACAAGACACACTTTCTCAAGTCCAACTATTACACATATTTAAAAGGTTATTTTTTTAAAAACAAAATTGCTGTAAGCTTCAAGGGTTTCCAACACGCATGACTATTTTAAAACATGGCCCTAAAATCAGTAATAGTATTATCCAGTAGCAAATTTATTGTTTATATATTGTTTATTCACACATCTTTAAATGCTCATATAATTTCTCTTTTAAAGACACATTCAATTGATTAAATTATTTGTGCTTTTTAAAAAAGGCATATATATTAATTCATCTTGTTTGAATCATTGTGGTTTTGTGCCTATTCTAATGGGATCCCAGATCCCAATATTTACATGTGGATTTGTGAACCCAAAGGGGGGCAGGACTTTACTCCACACTTGGTGCAAAACAAAAGGTGAAATACCAGCTCCTCTCTCCCCCACTCCCCCCTTCCTTCGTTGCCAGAAAAGAGAAGTGTTTGGCTATGAGAAATGGCAAATTACCCAGCAGAGATTTACAACTTCTCTAGTGTTAAAATAGAGATACTGTCTGCAACCAAACAAGAAAGAAAAGCTTCATTGGCTGGCCAAGCAGGGATTCAAACCTGGTCTGCTGGAATCCTTATCCATCATTCAAACCACTACACCAGAAGTTCTCAAACTATGCTCTGTGGAGCCCTTGGGGCTCCATGAAGCACAGTCGGGGGCTCTGTAGGGTCCCTATGCCCCCCCCACTAACTCCTGAATATGAAGTTTGCTACCCAGGGAGCCCCTCGCTGCAGCCGCATGGCCTACAGGGCCTCCCTGCAGCAAGCACCCTGGGAAGCCCCACTGCCACCACTACCTTGGCTTGCAAGGCCTCCCTTGCATGGAAGAATGGAGTAGGACTAGATTTCCCCTGGGGCTGCTCATATTGTTGTTGTTGTTTCTGCTGATGCTTTGGTTGTGCTTTTCCTGCATGGCAGAATTGGGCTGGATTGGATGGCCCATGAGGTTGCTCTTGTTGTTGTTGTTGTTGCACTACAAATGAGAGATGTGCAGTGTGCCTAGAAATTTGTTCATGATTTCCCCCAATTAGTTCACACAATCATTCTCCATCCATCTACCACTGGCCCAGCCCATCTGTCAAATTTGAAAATGTGTCCAAAAGTTTCTTGGTGCTCCACAAGAAATTTTTCCTTCAAAAAGGGTTCCACAGCTTGAGTTTGAGAGCCGCTGTACTAGACCATGCTAGTCCCTATCCTCTTTCATTAAAATTCTGAAACAGGTTTCAAACACTATAAAACATTGAAACAACCCAATAAATAAAACATTTCAATAGAAATAATTAATGTACATGAAAGAAAACTTGAAACAAGTTGTGGCTGGCAAAAGTGTATAACAGAGGTCATAACATTCCACGCAGCAGTTCATAATGCAGGGACAGAGATGACCTTTCTCTGTGTTGCCACCAAATTGATTTTTCCCCAGATAGTTATAGATGTATTGCATTTATAAATTAAAACAAATATTCTGTTGTATCTAAATTGTTAGAGAGACATGCAAAGTAGCAGCTACTGTGTGTAAGCATGCTACGTAAGTTTGTTACCTCTAAAAGGATGTTATGAGAGTCGGTGTTATGAGACTGTTCAAAATTGGAAACAGGAGTATAGCAAAATGAGGACATTGGTCTCTTAAATAAAAAGTATAACCCCCTCAAATGAAATTTCTGTTAGTCCCCAAATTGCCCTGTAGTAATTTAAAAGTTCAGTTCAGAATTTAAAAATATAGTTTAGGCATCCAAAGCAAAAATGGCAGGCAAAGTTATCAGGTAAATATAGCAAATATATACATTTTAGGTGGAGAAGAAAAATAAGAAAAAAATAGAGAATAAAGGGAAAAGATTTTACAGGAGCAAAAAGCCTCAGACTTCCCAAATATTAGATTTCTGGGGGGACAGGAGTTGGCGATATCCAGAAAAACCTGTGAGCCATCTAGAATTGATATGCACAGTCAGTTGAGCAATCATTCCCCAGGCTTCCCTGGATTCAGTTTTCTCCTTGATTCTATACCATTTCTGGCTTCTAGAGACTTGTTTACTACCTACACTGCTTCACTTTTGTCAGAGGAAAAGCCTTATCCAATGAAAACTGTATGCCAAATTTCATCTTAGGGACAAATAATATTTGTGGTCTCACATATTATTTATCTAAAAACTACTTCCCTGAGAAAAGCTAGAAAGTAAGGTAGTGCTTATTCTTTCTCCTATAATAGGTTTTCTTCTTGAAACTTTTTCCATCCCCAGCCAGCTACTTTTCCTTTTACAGTGTTACAGACTGAGCTTTGTGAGATAAACAACTTAAGAATATTGGTTGGAGTAAAACCTGGATGGATGAAATGTTTCAGTTGAATTGTTTCCAGTGCAACTTTGTCCATTTGGGGATAGGGCTGTACAAAAGAATTATCCACCTACAGTTCAAGATTGCATTCATTTTTTTTGTACCTGAAGCACTTGATTGTCTTGTTTTCTAATGTAAACCAATATTTGTTTTGGTATTCCTTCATTCAACAATTATTCATGCTAGTACTCCCACATTCATTCCTGGGAGATAGATGATATTATTTGTGGTAGTGACAACAGGGCAGACATCATCAGCCACTCTTGGCTGTTGCAATACTCTAATGTTGTCATTGTTGTCTCAGATGTTTAATGTACAGTAAGAACCGCATATGGTTTTGCAAGACCAGTCGCTCTTGTTGCAATGATGTAATAACAGTAAGGCTGCTGATCATATTTTAGTTCTTGCAGACCACTGGTGGTCCACGAACTACAGGCTGGAAACCACTGCTGTAGCTAGTTCATTAATAACCTGAGCAAAGGTTTCATGTACAGTAAGAGCCTCATATCCATAGGACATTAATTTCCAAATGAACTGTGGTTACTTGAAATAATGGATACAACTGAACACCATTAAAGGGCCTGAATTCCAGTCCAAGCATACCGTAGTCACCCTGAATGACCTAAAATTCCTAGAGCCATCCTTTCTAGGAATTTGCTGAGACTTCCAGGGAGAATGGATAGTAACTTCCAAAGGAATCAGGTAGGAAAGCCTCACAAATTCCTAAAGAGATAATTTTCCATGGACAAGGGTAACTGAAACTATGAATATGAGTTCCATGGTTACGGGTGTTATATCGAACTGCATAGAGGGCAAGCAGACCTCTAAGTAATGCCATGAAGCATTGGCCCATGTGGGCAGAGACAGTCCCCCAGCACCACTGTTTGAAACTAAGCAGAATGGTATTCCAGGGTATTTTGAAGGAAAATATGGATACTAGCAGGGTATGTTGCTTTTGTCACATCCTACATATCAGAACTGTGAATTGGCATTCAGCCTCTTGTAAAACACTTGCATTCTCACCATCAGTGGCTCTCATCCCATGTATTGAAGTCAGAGTGTTCTACCTTCTCTTTTTGCAGCTACAACTAATCAGATTTATGTACACTATTTTGGGTCTGCTGCCACAGAAGAACGATGTGAATGCCTCTCTGGAGGAGGCTATCCACCGGAGTGCTTTGTGTTGTACCCCTACATAAATGCCATTGACCATATTTCTGTGCTGCTTAGGGGTACTGTTGACAGCCTTTCCTACAGCCTATTTTAAAACCTTGGGAGAAGCGCTGTGCAGAAATCAAAGCAGGCATTTTAGTTCCTATTTGCTACTGATGTATTTGACAAATTTTTGACTCTCTGTGAAAGTTTCCTTCCATTCTCACATAAATAAAAAATATAAAATAAACTTAAATCTTTGCTTGTTCTAGAAGTCACCTGTCCTTTGAATGAGGGGGTAAATGTACATTGTGGAGATTGAGAGATTGTGTATTTCCCTCTGGATGCAGGCTGATAAATATTAAAGAATGAAAGCACTCTTGATTTGTAGTGAGGGAAAGGCAACATTCCAATCTCCAGAGCCCTGTTGGATAGTTTATTTTATTTAGCAAAGAGAGTGATGAAAATTGCACTAAAGATGTCAACACTTTGGTAACCCCGAAGCATTTTGGCATTCGCAGACTGTACAACCTGAATTGAAAGCAACAAATCCATTCCTGTGTTAGCTGTTTGCTTTAATGGGCATATTTGCAGATAGATTTTCAAAGCATATCACCTGTTTGACAAAAAGTGCATTCTTAATGGGCAGAATTGTCACTTGGGTGGAGAATACAAATGTGATTCTTAATTAGGATTTAATCGGAAGGAATGAGCAAAGGCTAGGCTCATTTGCATCTCTGAATACTACATTTTTATGCAGTTTATCACCTCTAGAAAAGCAAAGGCATCACTGTTAGATTTTAAAGGAGAACAGACAAATGTTTTGTGAAACCAAAGATACTTCCTGGGATCTACAATTCAGCAGCATGAAAAATTCCATGACAAATGACTCTGAACAAATACAGGAGTTTTACTATTTACTGATTTCCAGATATCCTAAAGGGGCATCTTTCCCCACTCATCTAGAACAAAATATTCACACAGCATTTCTAATGTTTGCAAATGACAAACTTCTTGTTAGAACTAATGGTGCTATGTATTTTGGGGGAGAAGGGGAGTGATTGGGGAGATGCCTGAAGGCAGTGGGATAATGCTATTACTAATATATTCCCTTGGTTTGCTTTTTGAACTCTGTCATTCCTTGCCTTGCAGCTGTAGCTAATGAATGGTGAGATTATTCAAATGAGCCCCAAGCAAAATATTATTTTTCAGGGAGCAGGCAGTAGGTAGGGCCTAAATGGCATCAGGTTCATTGGTTATGCTTAAGGGTTCACAAGTACCTTTTGTTGCCCTAGAAATATAATTGTATTCAGCCCAGCCAAGCTGATCCTCATTCGGAGCAGCTGCCAATGAGCTAGTGATAAAACAAAGGAATAGGGTAGACGAAACAAAAGACATCAGGCTGTCACTAGTGGATGGAAAGCCAGACCTTGGTGATGTTAAAGCCTTTCATATGCAGATAGCAGCATGACTTATGAGATATCCCAAACCAAGCATGTTGATATATGCAAGTTTGAACTCATATGCTTGCCTCCTGCTCTTTTACCTGGGAGTGGGACATTGTCTGCAGAAAACATAAAGGAAGGAAAACAGAAATGGAATGAGTTCTAGACAGACAAATGATTATTTTGCAATATTAATTTTCAGGCAAGAAAAATATGAATCGTATCTAATTTAAAACTGATAAACAGCCACTCGAATATGACAGGATTAAGAATTAACTATCCCTCCCCCCAGCCCAACTCAAGGAATTTGCAAAGAGATGCACATCTTATGAATAAATATAGCAATGGAAGGTGTTTATCGATTCACACACCATTTGTTTGAATATTTGCCCCAAGGGGGCAAAAAAAGCCTATTATTATTGACAATATAAGAGCTATAGTTATATGTGCAGACAAAAAAGTACATTTAAATTGTGCCTCACGGTGAGAACAGGAGCCAACCAAAGCCAGTATTTCAAAGTTAAGGCTGACATTATGTCAGACTGCATAGTGTCAGTGAAAGTGACAGCATCTCTTTGCATTTCCAGGCAACTCGGAATTTATATCTCAATTTTAATGAAATATATTGCTGCATTTTTTTCTTTTCAGTCTTCATATTTCTGTTGTGTTGCTCACTCATTTAAAGCATTTAAAGTGTGCGGTGACTAACAATGATTCCTTTATTATTGCTGACATATTCAAGACCTCATCCTGTATGCTCCAATGTATATGTACTCAATCTGACACATGGATTATTGGTTAGACTGCAACCAATTGGAAAGTTTTCCTACACAAGACTTAAAGAGAAGTAATACATCCACTGCAGCAACATCCTATGCTGTTGTTGTTGTTGATGATACTCCGTCCCCTCCCCCTCAGTTTGAGGAATGGGTGCTCACTCATTTCACTACCACTTCCAGTCTGCCAATGTCTCGGTGTGGCTCATGATAGGTGGACCTTTGATCACAACTATTCTGTATCATGGTCCCTTCTTTGTCAACATTGGCATCAGTTTTGTGTTATTAACTTAGCCTGCATCTCTTCGAGGGCATTATAAAGCAATTAGAACACTTAACTCCTTTGGCACAGCGGAAAATGAAAAGTGTCCCCTGCTATGATTTTGTCTTAAGTGCCCGTCATTGGAAAACTGACTCCCAGCAGTGAACTGTTAACTCTGTGGCAATCTCTTCCTTGCAGGAGTTTTAAATATCCTGGCTCCAGGTGGCAAGGTGTATTTTATATAACATATGTTGGTAATGGTGTCCTGGGTTGTAAATTTCTCAAACGACTATACTGAGCAGAAGATCATGACAACTGCAGTTGCAATAACTTGATGAAGCATATTAAAATTAGTGTTAACACAATTATGAACTGTGTGTGATTTCATATCCATATGGCAATTTATTTTAACAATTAACATCAGTCCCATCTGCTCCATTAGAAAAAAAAATATAGTAATACAAATTAAGGTTTATGGTAATTAATATATTTACTTGTAGAGGAGAGCGAGAAGGAAGGTGTAAAGACCATCATGGGGCTTTGTGAGGAGCCTCTTGTATTTGGTGCCACAAAGAAATTTAATGGTAATATTACTGCCTCCACTTTCACCTTCCCTACAAAGCATTAATAATAACTGGGTTGTTGTGTGTTTTCTGGGCTGTATGGCCATGTTTCAGAAGCATTCTCTCCTGATGTTTTTCCTGCATCTACGGCATGCATCCTCAGAGGTTGTGACTTCATGGAAAATGCACAACAACCCATTATATTTCCACTTAAGACAATGGGTTGTACGTGTCATAAAAGAATGGCAAATTGTTGTATGTTTAATTCATTATTGTTGTATTTACTGTTTATTGTCAGGTAAGTGAAAAATGCCTTGTGCTTGAAGTGTCAAAATATCTGGCTTTCCCCACCCTTTGATACCCTCTTTTTTGACATAGGAAGGATGGAACCATTAGCAGTTCCACATCAGGTAGCAAAATATCTGCAGGTGGGAATAAGCAGAAAATAATGGTTAAATAATTGTTTAAAAAACAGATGTATCAAGTTCTGCAAAACCCTGACAAGACATACTTAGGTGATCCATTGTTGTCCGTGGATGATGGTCCTCCAAGATCAGTGCATTGGCGGTGGGTCCGTAGGTGACTATGGAGCCCTGTTCTTTATCTGCATCTTCTCCCGCAGCGAGGGCATTGGTTTCCAGGTGGAAGGCGGTCCTAGTCGGGGTTGGCTTGGCATGCCTTCCTCTTGGCACATTTCTGTCTTTTGCCCTCCATTCGTGCCTCTTCAAATTCTACAGCACTGCTGGTCACACCTGACCTCCAGCTGGAGCGCTCAAGGGCCAGGGCTTCCCAGTTCTCAGTGTCTATGCCAGAGTTTTTAAGGTTGGCTTTGAGCCCATCTTTAAATCTGTTTTCTTGCCCACCAACATTCCATTTTCCATTCTTGAGTTTGGAGTACAGCAACTGCTTTGGGAGATGTAAATTTTTACAGTTCAGGACTTATGATGTGAAATAGGTATATTTGGCTGCAGGAAACTAGTTTTCTGTGCAGTTTTAGATTATGTCTTTGAAGCAAGGAGAAAATACTTAAATTACACATTCTTGCCTGTGAGAAAGAAATTTGTGAATCCTTATATTCCTAGGGAGAGAATTATAGAGTAGAAGTGGCTGCAAGGGTAATCTAGTCCAATCTCACAAGATATCTGTCCCATGTGTATTTTAAAATCTCCAAAGATGAAGAATCCATTACTCTCCAAAGCAGTCTATTCCACTGTCAAATAGCTCTTGTGAATGGGTGAGATCTATTTTCTTATACAAGTTGAATTTTCTTTATCCTAAATGCTTGGGGCCAGCATTATTTTGATTTTTTCCCCCTCAGATTTTGGAATACCATTATGTGCATACATGTACATAATCTCTTGGAGATGGGATTGACCTCTAAACATGAATTTGTTTATGTTTCATATACTCAAATCTTGATAATAATGTTATACAACATTATTAATATTTTTTGCATGAAACAAAGTTTGTGTACACTTAACTATCAGAAAGCAAAGGTGTTACGATCTCAGACACCCATGTGGACATTTTTGGTTTTTGGATTATTTCAGATTTCAGAATTCTGGAAAAGGGATACTCAAAATTTGAATACGACATTTCATCCCAGCAGGCTGGGATGAGATGGATTTGCCCCCCCGGCTCCGATGAGAGCGAAGGTTCCAGAAGGAACCTTCTGGCGTGGGGGCGGGGCTTTTTGCGAGGCCCCGCCCCAACAAGCCATTGCTAGCTTGTTCAGCGTGCAGAGAGGTTGTTTTTTCCCTCTCTGCCTGCTGCCTGGCCTAAAAGAGCGAGAAGAAAAGAAGAAGTTCCACGGAGAGAAGAAGGTTGAAGAGAGTGAAGAGTGAGAGAAGAGAGTAGAAGGAGTAGGCAGAGGGCTGAAGGACCAGTGAAGAATCAAGGGGAAGAGAGGCGACGGTAGACGGAGGAGTGAAGTAAGAAGATCGGGTGAGCGGGGAGAAGAGAGAAGAAAGAAGACAGAAGAGTGAAGGAGTGAAGGAGTGCAGAGGGAGAGCTTACCAGTTTGGGTAGATCGGCTGCTGAAGGTCGGTGCCGGGTGTTGGGGGGGAGGTGGGAGGTGGTGGCCTTCCCTTCCCCCCCCTTTTTTTCTTTTCTTTCTTTTTCTCCCCCCCCCTCCCTCCCGGGCGAGTGGGGGGGTGGCGGGGGAGGGGGTGGGCTTCGGGTGGGGGCTGCGGGGGCGTTTGGCGGGACCCCCTCCTCCCCTCTCCTCCTTGTCCCTGCTCTCCGCTCTCCCCCCCTCTCTTCCCCTCTTGCCGGGGGCGGGTCGCGCCCGCTGGGGGGGGGCTTATTCCGGGTCCCCTGGGCGCGGCTGCTTACCGGCGGTTGGGGGGTGGTCGCGGGAGGGCCGGGAGGCCTCGCTCCGGGGTGGCGGGAGCCTCCGGGGTGGCGGCCGCCATTTTTCAGCCTTGCGCGCCGTTATTTTGGCGGGCGGCCGCCATTTTGGCGGCGGCCGCCATTTGAGTGGCGGCGCGCCTTGCGGCGGCCGCCATTGAGTGGCGGCCGCCATTTTGGCGGCCGCCATGTTGGGCGGCCGCCATTTTTCAGTGGCGGCCGCCATTTTGGCGGCGGCCGCCATTTGGGGCGGCCGCCATTTGAGTGGCGGCCGCCTTGAGTGGGGCGGCCGCCATTTGAGGGGCGGCCGCGTTTGCGCTGGCGGCCGCCATGTTGGGGGCGGCCGCCATTTGGGTGGCGGCCGCCTAAGCTGGGCAGGGGCGGCCGCCATTGGAGTGGCGGCCGCCATGTTGGGGGCGGCCGCCATTTGAGTGGCGGCCGCCATTTCTGAGGCGGCCGCCATGATGGTGGTGCGGCCGCCATTTTGTTGGCGGCCGCCATTTGAGGTGCGGCCGCCATTTTACGGGCGGCCGCATTTTGCGTACGGCCGCCATTTTGTGGCGGCCGCCATTTTGAGAAGTGCGGCCGCCATTTTGTGGCGGCCGCCATTTTAGAGATGCGGCCGCCATTTTGTGATACGGCCGCCATTTTGTGGCGGCCGCCATGCTTGAGCGGCGCGGCCGCCATTTTGTGGGCGGCCGCCATTTTGTGGTACGGCCGCCATTTTGTGGCGGCCGCCATTTTGAGAGGGGCGGCCGCCAATTGGCGGGCGGCCGCCATTTCAAGGGGCGGCCGCCATTTTGGGGCGGCCGCCATTTTGAGGTGCGGCCACCCAGTGGAATCCTGGTGGCTCAATGGGTTAAACCCTCCTGCCGGCATGGCTGAATGCGGCCAGGTTGTAGGTTCGGACCCCGGGAGCACGGGCGAGCTGCGCTCCCTCAGTCAGCTCCAGCTTCCGTTGCAAGGACATGAGTGAAGTTCCATGGGTGGGGGCGACCGCCATGTACGGGCGGCCGCCATGTTGGGGACTGCCGCCATGGGGCAGGCGGATGCCAATCGGAGCGGCGGCGTCGTTTGGCGTAGTCCAGTGGTTTGAGCGTGGTGCCACTAATGCGGAGACCGACGGGTCGCAGGTTTGGAGCCGAGTAGGTAGGGGATGAGGTCCCCTCGGGCAGCTCCGACTTTGTGAGCACCAGGGGTTGAGGGGCTCGGATACGGTGGCATTTGGTGACAGGAGCTCACGAGAATGCTGTGTAATATTTTTGCAGGATGGAGCCCAAGAAGAACATCCCTGGGAAGAAAGGAAAAGGACCGGCGCAGAGGGCCGGAGAGAAGCGCCCACCCCCGGCGGAGGAGTCATCGTCGGATGAGGAGGCCGTGCCCTCGGAGACCCTGGCGGCCATGCTGGCCAGGATCGAGGGTCTCGAGAGGCGCAGGGGGTTGCCCATGCGGCCTACGGAAGGGGGGGGGCGGGCCGGGTGAGTAAGGCCCGGCTCGTCAAGGATATGCTCTCCCGTCTTGCCGTTCTAGAGGCGGGCCGGGAGGCTGAGGAACCGGAGGACACCGCGGAGGGAGCGGATGTGGCGCGAGAGGAGGAGCCGAGGTGCCAGGGCCAGCTGATGGGGCCGTGCGGACGTGCGGAGGAGATGGAGAGCCGGGCTGGCGAGCAGGAAGGTCGGGCGGCGGTGGCTGAGCCGGTGCGGGCGACGGCGCCGCGTCCTGGACGGGCGGCCTTGGCAGTGGCAACGCAGACGGCTGGACCAGCGCCGGAGATGGCCGGGCCTTCTGGACACGGTAGGGAGCCTAGCTCTTTCTGGCCTTGGGGGGGGTTCCCCGGGCTGGGGGGCGTCCTGGGGGCGCCGTGTGGAGCTTCTTCCCCGCTGGCGCCGGGCGGTGGCGCGGCTGTGGTGGGGGGAGGAGTGTTAGCTGGGTCGGTGGGCTCCCCAGCGGTTTCCACGGGAGCTGCGGTTGTGGCGTCGTCCGATTTATCCATGGGGGGGCCGGCACAAGGGGCCGCTTGCGGGGCGGTCACGGTAGAGGCGGCGCGTACTGGCGAGCTGACCCAGTACTGGGGAACCGACCGGTGGACGGCTCCCATATTGCCGGCCGCAACAGACGGAGTGTTGGGGGCCCATTTGGCCCCCAAGACGCTGGAGAAGATCTTGCGAGCTGAGTATGTGGATATTTTCTCATTGCTCTACAAGGAGCTTGAGAAAAAAGAGAAGGATGAATTAGACGACGAGGGCAAAGAAAAACTTAAGCACCGAAAGGTCGAGCAAAATTGGGAGAATTGGCTCGCCTGTTACACAATTTATATGGGGATCCTGGTGGATGCCCAGCCCTATAGGGCAAAATCGTTGGTGCGGTATTTGAACATCATTTACGGGGCCAAGGTCAGGTTTATTGGGAAGGCCTGGCTCGAATACGATCGGCGCTTCAGGGCCCTGGCGGCCGGAGATCCGCGGATACGGTGGGACCTCATTCACGAGCAGCTCTGGCTGGCCGTGATGAATGCCGCTAAGTCGGTCCCAGGGGAGCCGGCGGATAGTGGGCACCTGGTCCAGAACACCAAGGGTACGCAGCCCTTTCGGTCGGCCGCCCAGGGTGGGCAGTCACAGAAGCAGCGGCCGGTGTGCTGGGAGTTCTCCTCCCAGGGGGCATGCAGCAGGAAGGTGTGCAGGTACCTGCACGCCTGTTCCACCTGCGGGCGGGCAGCACGGGGCTAAGCAATGTACTAGGGGAAGCCTTGGAGGGGAATCCCAGAGAGGGATTCGCCAAAAGGCTTCGGCTCAGCCACCCCTTCCCAAAGGGCCCCAGCCCAGTTAAACTGGGCCCGCTAGGACAGTGGCTGAAGATTTACCCGAACCGAACCGCGGCACAATATCTGTTGTCCGGGTTCACCTTCGGCTTCCGCATTCCAGCCCTGGGTCCTAGGGCACCACGTCTTTCTCCCAATTTAAAGTCGGTAATTGGGATGGAGGAGGTGGTGCGGCAAAAAATTGCCGCGGCGGTGCGGGTAGTGAAACGACACGGGCCGGGAGCGGAATTGGCCAAGTGTGATATCAAATCAGCTTTTAGATTGCTCCCGGTCCACCCAGCGGATTTTGATTTGTTGGGTTTTCGGTTCGATGGCTTGTTTTACATCGATCGCGCATTACCCATGGGTTGCTCCGTGTCGTGCGCCGCTTTCGAGACGTTTAGCACCTTTTTGGAATGGGCGGTCAGAACCGAGGCGGGCCTTAGCGGGGTGGTCCATTATTTAGACGACTTCCTTTTCGTGGGCCGTTTTGGGTCGGGTGACTGTGAGGCGCTGTTGGGCGCGTTCAAACGCCTTACCCAAAGCTTGGGGGTGCCCCTAGCCGAGGAAAAACTGAAGGGCCGGCCTCGGTTCTGACATTCCTGGGGGTGGAGTTGGATACGGTGAACCAATATTCCAGGCTGCCATCGGGGAAGGTGGCAGACCTGAAGGGCAGGATTGAGCAGTTTTTGCTCAAGAAAAAGGCCACGTTGAAAGAATTCCAGGTGCTGATAGGTCACCTGAACTTTGCTTGCAAAGTGGTGGCTCCTGGCAGGGCTTTCCTGCGCAGGTTGTGTGATGCGATTTCTGGCACTGTGTTGCCGCATCACCGTATCCGGGTTACCAGGGACATCAAATCAGATTTGGAAATTTGGCTGAGTTTTATTTCAAATTTCAATGGCATTTCCTTTTGGCGACAGGATTTGCTAGTAAAGATGCCCTGAAGGTAGCTTCGGATGCCTCCGGATCTTTGGGTTTCGGAGTGATTTTTGAGGGTCAGTGGTGTGCACAGCTGTGGCCTGAGGAATGGCACAGTTTGGGTGTTACAGCTGATCTGACTTTTCTGGAATTCTTTCCTATTTTTGTGGCAGTGCACATTTGGACTGAGAGATTTGCCAACTCCACTGTGCATTTTTGGTGTGATAACATGGCCACTGTGCATGTTATCAACACACTCACTTCACGTTCCCGCAGAGTTATGGGCCTGTTGCGTGCGTTTACGCTTCAGTGTTTAGGCGAACATATTGTTTCGGGCATTCCACATTGNAGGGCTCGATAACTCATTGGCTGACGCTCTGTCTCGTATGCAGATGGAGCGCTTCAGGCAATTGGCGCCCACGCAGAGGTCCTCCCGAAAAACATGCCAGACCATCTCTGGCTGGTTGGAGTGACCAGTAGCGGTCGGCATGGCGCTGGCGTTAGCCCCAGCTCCCGACGCGGATACTTCAGGGCTGTCAGGGAGTTTTCGGAGTTCAGGGAGTATTATGGTTTACCTGAGACCTTCCCTGTGCCGTATGACCACATCGCCCAGTTTTGCGTTTATCATCACAGGCGGGGTCTTGCTGCCCGTACCATCCGGGTTAAACTGTCAGCGCTGGCCTATTGGTTCAAGGCGCAGGGCATGCAAGACCCGACTAACGATTTTCGCCTGCACAAATTGATGGCTGGATGGTCCAGACAAATTGGCAGGTCTGTTGACTCAGGGAACCCTTCACCCCTGAGATTTTGAAGGGTCTGGGCCGGGTGTGGTCATCGGTGTGTGACTCCGTTACGAACAGGCTTTGTTCCATTCGGCTGCCCTTACCGCATTTTTTGGGGCCTTTAGAATCAGTGAGTTGGTGGCTTCATCAAAGGAAGACCTCTCTCACAGGGCCCTTCTACTATCTGACATTTCTCTGGATCAGGACAATTTGGCCTTGAATGTCAGGTTTTCAAAAACTGATCAGGTCTAATTGATTCGTTAGAAATTCGTAATTAATGGGACTTTTGTTGTTTACGGCTCGCTGTCGTGAACCAGGAAGTAGACTTCCTTTACGGTCCTTCAGGTCAACAATATGCGTTAAGTTCGTTAGAAGTTCTAAAGTATTAATTAATTAATTATTGTAGTACTCACTTCTCCCTGTCTTGTCTTCTCCCGCTCATTTCCTTCCCGCCTTCATTAAGCTTCTTCTTTTCCCGCATTTCTATGGGGAACTGGAAGTGACTCTGCTGCTAGGCAATGCATTCTGGGAACTGTAGTCCTCAGGCTTCCCCCCCTCCTTCTCCTTCTCTTCCCTGTTGCTCTGCCTTCATGCATCGAGGCTAGAGAGGCGAGAGGGGGGTGCGATGGCCCCTTTCCAGCTGAAATATAAGCCGGCCCACCCTGGGTCGACTTATATTTCAGCTGGAAAAGCAGCGCCCAGCGCCTCTCTGCTCTCTCTAGCCTGGATCCAGGCTAGAGAGAGGCGGAGAGGCGCGGGGCGCCTTTCCAGCTGAAATATAAGCCGACCCAGGGTTGGGTCGACATATTTCAGCTGGAAAGGCCTCGCGCGCCCTCGCCTCTCTCTAGCCTTGATCCATGCATCGAGGCTAGAGAGAGGCGAGAGGGGGTGAGCGGGGCGCCGGCGGCGGGGGGATCCCAGTTTGGCCCAATTCTGTCATTGGTGGAGTTCAGAATGCTCTTTGATTGAAGGTGAACTATAAATCCCAGCAACTACAACTCCCAAATGTCAAGGTCTATTTTCCCCAAACTCCATCTGCATTCACATTTGGGCATATTGAGTATTCATGCCAAGTTTGGTCCTGATCCAGGATTGTTTGGGTTCAGAGTTATCTCCCTAAATCACTGTCAATTCCTCCCAAACCCCTCCAGTATTTTCTGTGGGTCATGGGGGTTCTGTGTGCCAAGTTTAGTCCAGGTCTGTCATTCATGGGGTCTCAGCTGTGAAGTCAGAGCTGAATTGGTCGAAGGTACTGCAAATCCCATCATCCGTTGTCCATCCTCCCCCAAACATATTGTTTTTGTGATTAATCCCTGTGCTTTAACTTTGGTCAATTTGTAACAATGAAAATACATCCTGCATATTAGATATTTGCATTAGAATTCATAAGAGTAACAAAATTATGAAGTATCAACGAAAATATGGATGGGGGTCACCACAACATGAGGAACCACTGCATTAATACATATCTCTCTCTCGGCATTACTTCACGTGCGAAGATTCAGGAAGGACTCATCCCACGCTTTTTACAAGCGCGCTGATGACTAAAGAGGCCAATCTGAGATAGGCAAGTTCGGTTGCAGAAAGCACAGCAGAAAGTCTATATATTATACATATATCTTTCTGTTTAATTGCTATTAGGGAAATAAAACGTGAACAAAGGAAGGAAGGAGACAAAGGAAGAAGTAGAGAAGGGGGAGGAAGGAAGGAAAGAGAAAAGAAGGGATGGGGAACCAAAGAGCAAAGGAAGGAATGAAAGAGGAGGGTAGAGAAGGTCACAATTGTACTGAGAGCTAGTAGCTAGCTCTTATATTTATGTTATACATCTACAGTTTAAGGGGAATGTTCCCCCATTGATTTTTGACTGTTTTTGACTTTAGAACCAATTTAGAATTTCGTAAGTAATTAAGTTACATTTTAGCACTTTTTGCAAAATTTTTTGTAAGTATTTGATATACTAATCAAAAAAAAATCCCCCCCCCATTTGATTTTAGAATTGCGATTTTAGGATTCTAAACCAAGCCTAATGGGTACCGGTTATCTTTTTTGCCACCTGGACGGGACGCCACTGTCTAAATTTCAGTTTTGGGCAGTCACTAAAAAGGCCCTGAAATTATTGGGCTTGGAAGGTGTGAAGTTCGGAACCCACTCCTTCAGAATTGGCGCGGCGTCCTCTGGCGATCGGACGCTTACAAAGTTTATGTTCGTAATGTTCAGTTGTAAGCGGTTTGATGTTGCCCAGTTTCTTTTCATTGCAGGTCCGATGGGATGCGCCGGGAGGCTGAAGGTCCTGATCTGCGGGCACAGCTATGTGTATTGGGCGGAGAAGGCAGCGCTCCAGTCACCCCTCGGACGACAGTTAGGCCTGGCATCCCGGTTGGATGTGCAGTGGCTGGGCAGACGTGGTCTGTGGTGGGACGGGCTTTGGCCATTGTTGTTCCACGGAAGGGGGGTCCCACCCCCGGATATTCTGGTCATTCATTTGGGAGGGAATGACCTGGGATTGCTGACCGGCCGAGCGCTGTACCTGCAGGCTCGGGCCGATCTGTATGCAATCTGGCGGGCATGGCCCGCGGTGCACATCGTGTGGTCGGCAATTGTGCCGAGGATGTGCTGGCCCGGTGGGGGCGACTTCAGGCTCTTGGTTAGGGCGCTGAAGCGTGTGAACAGGGCAATGAGGTCGTTGGTACATGGTGCCAACGGATCTTATGTGCCTCATAGATTTCTGCATCCGGAAAATCATGGGATTTTCCAACGGGTTCACTTGTCGGATGAGGGCAACTACATGTTTTTATTAGACATCCAGCAAGGTTTAGTGGGGGTGTTAGAAGATTGGTGGGGGTTGGGGACAAGGTAGACACCTGCCCCCAAGTTGTGGCGGTTGGTTGTTAGGGAAATTCCCTAATTGGTGTTCACCGGAAGGCACCCCCTTTAGGGGTGAGGGCCAGTTGGTTAAAGCCTCACAGTAAAGTTCTGTTGTTGAGTGAGGTGG
This sequence comes from Anolis apletophallus, assembly GCA_030556195.1. NCBI lineage: Eukaryota > Metazoa > Chordata > Lepidosauria > Squamata > Anolidae > Anolis > Anolis apletophallus. The sequence goes on from JARBWK010000009.1 coordinate 90,889,033, forward strand.
ATTGGATGGCCCTGGAAGGGTGGGGGGCCATGCTCAAGCTCGGGTGAGTTGGCCCCTTACCCTTTCCTTGGTTTGGCTGGATCTGGTGTTTTGGCAGATCAGCCTCGGTGTTCGCCCCCAAATTTGGTTGAAGTTGATTGATTCCTAGCACCCCTTGAGTTAGTGGTCAGGAATCAATAGGTAACAATAAATGTTGCCCAAAGATTTGAACCCAAAGTTACTTGTCCGTGTTGTTATTGTTGTCGGCTCGTTATTCGGGGTTTGGGTGGGCAACGACATTTCATCCCAGCCTGCTGGGATGAGATGGATTTGCCCCCCCGGCTCCGATGAGAGCGAAGGTTCCAGAAGGAACCTTCTGGCGTGGGGGGCGGGGCTTTTTGCGAGGCCCCGCCCCAACAAGCCATTGCTAGCTTGTTCAGCGTCCCACCACTCCCGCCCTTGGTTTCAATTCAGGCCACCTTAGGGGCCAGGTTGAGGTATTTTGACTCCTACTGCTGCTTTTAAGCCGGGAGTATTTTTGCCCACCTCCTAAATTCATTTGGGGCTATGTGGTTGTGGTGTTTTTGTTTAACTAGGTTAGTTTAAATAGAGAGGCGGTTGGTTGTTAGGGAAATTCCCTAATTGGTGTTCACCGGCAGGCACCCCCTTTAGGGGTGAGGGCCAGTTGGTTAAAGCCTCACAGTAAAGTTCTGTTGTTGAGTGAGGTGGATTGGATGGCCCTGGAAGGGTGGGGGGGCCATGCTCAAGCTCGGGTGAGTTGGCCCCTTACCCTTTCCTTGGTTTGGCTGGATCTGGTGTTTTGGCAGATCAGCCTCGGTGTTCGCCCCCAAATTTGGTTGAAGTTGATTGATTCCTAGCACCCCCTTGAGTTAGTGGTCAGGAATCCAATAGGTAACAATAAATGTTGCCCAAAGATTTGAACCCAAAGTTACTTGTCCGTGTTGTTATTGTTGTCGGCTCGTTATTCGGGGTTTGGGTGGGCAAACTTCCATAGCCATCTGTGCTCACTTTTTTGAGCAATCTCCTTTTTCAGACCTTGGATAAGTTACTTTTGGCTTAACAATTCTCAGAATCTTCTAGCCAGCTCAGCCTTTGATTATGTTATCTGGAAGATTTTGGGTGCTAACATTCCCAAACGTTGCTTTCATATGCTCTTTCTCCCATTATTTTTTAGCCAAGGGTGTTTCAAGGGATGACAATAATGTTATGAGGAGGCCACATCCTGACATTAATGTTTCCTCAACACTTCTAGCTCTGCATTTTATACTGAAACAAAATGGCCATTGTGGAGAGCACAGAATCATTTTTCTTGATAGAGTTCTTTTTAAATGGAAGAATATGGATCCATATTTTGTGACTATGAAAAAGCAAGGGTAGATTTGTAAGCAGCCAAAAAGAACCATTGCATATCTGATTTTTTTTTCTTGCCCTGAAGACCTTGTATAAACCTTGTTCTCTAGCTATGACAAGACAAATAGCATATTCCTCCCTCCTTACAGGTGTGCTGTTCTTTGGTTTATTGTCAAAATGCATTGACAGTGCTGCAATGGAGGGCATTTGTCTTTATCTTTCCAGTAGCTGACAAGAAACATGATTACAGCTGTAAGGGTAGCAAAATAAAAAATAAAATAAAAATAAAAATCTTGTCCAAGAGTCTTGTTATTTATCACTTGCTGAAATGGTGACCAGCTTCTACCAGGAAAGGATATTATTTGTCAAATTGCCAGCAAAAATAATTATTTCTTTTCCCTAGACAATAAGCATATCCCGCAGCTTCTACGATCTGTGAGCTAGCTTACTAGTGTATCCAGACAGGAGTAACTCAATGTCCATCTGGATAATGTTATTGGTGTATAGAGATCTTTAGAAGAAAATGAAGATAAGGGTTCAAAAAGGATACTTATTAGGGGTCTTTTACAAAGAACATTTACAGTGTAGAAAATGGTATGATTTAATACAATACCCTCTCCCAACTGTCCTGATTTGGCACAAACAGTACTGAAAAATCATCTCTCATCTTACTTTTTGGCTGTTTTAAAAATGTCCCAGATTATCTGCTCTCTCCCTCTTTCTCTTTTTGTCCTTAGTGTACTTCAGTTGCTGCAAACTGAGTTTAAAAGACAAAAGTATGGAGCTGGCACTCAACTAACCCTCCTAGAAGCAGAATTTCATATTTTCCAGTGGTTTCAGACAAATGCAAACTGCTGCAGTTACTCTTAGTTTGTTTGTTCTTCCCCATTTAATAACTTTTGGCATCTGGAGCATACTCTAATGTTGCTTGGTCACAAATGTCCCCATCATCATTTGGGAAATGCTGAAGAGTATGTAATAAATGGAATTATCATCAAAGAAGCATCCTCAAGTCTGTGTAAATTCAGATTGGGAGAGGGTTAGGATTAATAATAATAATAATAATACAACTTTATTCGTATTCCGCCCTACCTCCCAAGGGGACTCAGGGCGGATTCCAACATAACAATGGCAAACATTCAATGCCTTCATAAAACAGACTGACATAAAATCTCAGAGGAACTCCGCATATGAAAATAACATTAAAACCTAACATCAAATTATAACCTAACATCAATAAATTAAACTACACATAGTCAAAACAAAATTATATAACAACATACAATTTAAACAAACATCCACATTAATTTACAACAGCCAACTAGAGTTCACAAAACAATATAGGTTGGCTGTGTAGTCAAATGATGGTCATTGGGTCAATTTCAAGATAGGTTGGTTTTTTGCTGTGCCCACAAGCTCACGCTGCAAAAATAATTGGATGAAATCCACAAAGATATCCCTTAAACTCAAATATCCCCTTGTTTCCCCAGTTCTAGCTGGACTAACAGATTTATGATCTCACGTGAAATTTAAGGGTGTGGTCTGTCATCTGTCAGGATTCAAAAACTGAAAGCACATTAACAAAAATCCAGCAGGTAGCAGCAAGCTGGTTCCTATATTCTTTCTCTGAAGTGTGCAGCTTCAACCAATAACAAGTGGAGAGCTCGATCCCAAATTTCAAGTTTATCAATATAGTTCAACAATGAAAGATGAATCTTCCCATTCTCTTAGTGTAATGGGGAGGGAGAAGAGCCCTATCATTTCAACTGATAGGAAAGGCAATACAAGATCCCAGTTTTTAAGGTTTCTCGAATTATCAGTTGGAAAAAAATAGCTACTGTTACATTTTAATCGTCAAATATTTGATCTCATAACTATAATTTTGTATATAGTGCTTTACTTTCTGATTTTTTAAAAGCAACTGCAATATATGCTCTCTCTCTCTCTCTCTCTCTCTCTCTCTCTCTCTCTCTGTCTGCCATGAGTTTCCATCTCGTGATACAATGGCCTCCCCACTGTTCCATGAACATCATAGCAGTAATGAAACAATACAATGAAGCCCAACTCAAAAGTCCACCCATCTTGTGATTTCAAGGAACTGGAAGTCTAGATCCCTGTTCCTTAAACTGTGGGTCCCCACCCCAAATGGGTTCCCCTTAGCTCAATGTTGGGGTCGCAAAAACTTGGAAACAATTTAAAAAGTTCTCAACTCCACCCATTTACACAAATCTGTTTACAACAACATACAGTGTTAACAGTGGACTTGCAGAAAATGCTTCAACTGTACTCTACAAAAAGGGAAATCAGCCTATTTAGCAAGCCTTGTGAATACTGATTTATTATCAGTAAATATTTGATTTTTATTCCTGTTTTATATACCTGGGGTCACAAAAAAAATTCTTGGGCAGAAAGGGGTCACAAGTGGAAAAGGTTTAAGAAGCCTTGATCTAGATAGATAAGTAATTCTGTCTCAGGCATTTTTTAACAAAATCAACTTTTGGATGTTTTTATCTATACTTGCTATATCTATTTTATCTGCATCTTTTATAGTTCTGTGATGTGGTACCTTGAGGCCCAGTTCTGAGAAAAAGGTGGGATATACATCAAATAAATGAATAGATAAATATATTGCCTGCTCTGCCATAAATGAGTGTGCAGGGAACTTCTGGGAAAGCCTTGCAGATTTTAGTACAGCAACTACCTAGAGTCTTCAGAGCTGATAGGACCTTAGTATTCAGCTCTGATTATGTTATTGTCAAATTTGGCAACAGCAATAAGAATAATAATTTGGAGAGAGGTAGAAATGTTATTATTGTACTTAACTGTATTGTTATTTTGAAATGGTTGTTAATCACATCATGACTAATCATTACTAAACTCCATTAAGGATATGAAAAGCAATTTATTAGGCATTCCCCAAAGTCTTCCTTAAACTTTGCAGCCGTGTTTTGTTAAAATGTTGCATAAAATTAACGTAAAACTATATCATAAATATTTAAGCACTTCAGTGCTATTGCTCTACTCAGCCCTGTCTTTTGCTATAAACAGTTTGGCAAAATGTACTTTGTGGAAAAGATGTGATTCAAATCTCACTGGAGGAATAAACCCAGCAAATTGGTCCCCAAATAATTTAGCAAGACATCCACAAATAATCTATGGCATCATTTTGGAAAATGGCTTCTTGTATGGGACTTTTTGGGCATCATCAAACTATACTGATTAGTGTGGTATTATTTTAGAAAATAAGACTTTGTGCTGTACAAGGAACAAAGTTATTCAATAGCAGCCAATTTCCATGGTAAATCTGAGGGCCCTTCTATACTTAACTAAAACTCAAGAGGAAGTGGTTAAAAAACCCACTTCCTCAAGCATTTCATTCCCCACCCCCTCCCACAATCCCAGGCTTTCCCTTGGGAGGTGGCTAGATGTCATTCTGGGTCAACCAAAAGCTGACCCAGAATGGCAACCAGCCACTCTCAAGCCTCCCATTTCCCTCCTCCCAAACTTACCCGAGGGGCATGCCAGCAGTGCAGGCCCCTCCTCCTGATGCTCAAAAATGTCAGGAGGGAGATGAGGAAAATGGGGGCTGGATGAGGGGGTGGACGCCCTCATGCCCCTTCAGGCTCCCGAACAGGAATGACTGTGTGGAAGCGGTCCCAAGAACCTTCACAGAACCTTTACAGGCTTTGGGGCCTGTGTAGAAGGGCCCTGAGATTTCCTCAAGTTGGGTAGTTGTCTCATTTGTTCAGAGAATGAAGGATTTTACTCACCTGCAAGCCTCTTCCTGTATCAACATGGTTTCTGCAAAGGCAAATCATGTCTTACTAACTTGTTAGAATTCTTTGAGGGTGTAAATAAACACATAGATAAAGGGGACCCAATTGATATTGTTTACCTTGACTTTCAAAAGGCTTTTGACAAAGTCCCTCACCAAAGGCTCCTAAATAAGCTCTTCAGCCATGGAATCAGAGGACGGGTCTTGTCCTGGATTGGAACCTGGTTAAACTGTAGGAAACAAAGGGTGGTAATAAACGGACATTTCTCTGGGTGGAAAGAGGTGAGAAGTGGCGTACCCTAAGGTTCAGTTTTGGGTCCGTTACTTTTTAATTTATTCATTAATGATCTGGATGTAGGAGTGAATTCTGAGGTAGCAAAGTTTGCAGACGACACTAAATTGTTCAGGGTAGTTAAAAATGAAACTGATTGTAAAGAGCTCCAGAAAGATCTCTCGAAATTGAGTGAATGGGCAACAAAGTGGCAAATGCATTTTAACCTAAACAAGTGTAAAGTCATGCACATCGGGGCAAAGAACCCCAAATACACTTATCAACTGATGGGATCAAAGCTTTCTGAGACAAACCAGGAAAGGGACCTTGGGGTTTTGGTGGACAGCTCAATGAAGATGTCTACCCAGTGCGCAGCAGCAGTGAAAAAGCAAATTCTATGCTAGGCATGATCAGAAAGGGAATCGAAAATAGGTCAGCAAATGTTGTATTACCTCTCTACAAATCGATGGTAAGGCCACATTTGGAGTACTGTGTACAATTCTGGTCTCCGCACCTTAAGAAGGATATAACGGAACTGGAAAAGGTACAGAAAAGGGCAACAAGAATGATCCAAGGGATGGAGCGGCTCCCTTATGAAACCAGGTTGCAACGCCTTGGTCTTTTCAGCCTTGAAAGACGGCGTTTAAGAGGTGACTTGATCGAAGTGTATAAAATCATGCATGGGATAGAAAAGGTGAATAAAGAAAAATTATTTTCTTTGTCACAAAACACTAGGATTAGAGGGCACTCCCTAAAGCTCCAAGGTAGGAAAATTAGGACTAATAAAGGGAAATATTTCTTCACCCAGAGGGTCATTGGGTTATGGAACTTACTTCCAGAAGAGGTTGTGACAGCTGTCAGCCTGAACAACTTCAAGGCAGGATTAGACAGATTCATGGATACCAAGTGTATCGGTAGTTACTGAAAAGACATTCAAGTGCCACCTCGGAGTTGGTTGAGGTAGGCAGGATTTCCCTGGGTACTGGTTGTGGGGGGTCGGGAGCAGGTCAGGGTTTTGCCCTCCCTTCTGCTCGAGATCCCTGTGTACAACTGGTGGGCCACTGTGTGATACAGAATGCTGGACTAGATGGGCTGAGGTCCGATTCAGCATGGCTCTTCTTATGTTCTTATGTTCTTATGTTCTTATCCTGGACTTGCACTTATTCTTGTTCTCCTTGCTTTCTAGTCTGTCAGTGAATGCATGCTGTGTATTTATTTAGCCAGCTGAAGATTAAAAAAAACCTCTGGAATCTTGTCCAGAAGCCATTGTGGTATTGTTTGCCCTTCCTATTATCATGGTGTATCATGCCTCTTGGGCACATTACACCAGCAAATGCATTTTTCCCAACTCTGTCTTTTGGTTGATGAAAATGCAAAAACAGGCCTTTATAAAGGAGGGTCAAAATCATAAATGGGTAGCTTAGACAGTTTTCTTCCTGTCTCCACCAATTGCCTTCCATTCTGGGCAATCAGTGGAAGTGAAATGGGGTCTGTCACATGTGTCTGTGAAATTTGACTAGGTGACACATAAACAAGAAACCTGATTCTTTGGAGAGAGGACCGTGGAAATGAAAAATTGATTTGTATCACATTGGAAATATTGTACCATGCATTACATGTTCCATCCAAAAAAGGGATGTATTACCTCAGCAGTAGGTGCCATGTGGCACTTGAGATGTTGGACTTCAGCTCCGAGCTTCTTCTCCTTTGGCTATGTAGACAAGCCTGATGTGGGTTGTGTCCGATGACATCTAAAGAGCCATATGGTGATCATAATTAGGTCACTTAACATCACCGTCAATTTTATTTATATGCCTAATAAGCTGATCTGTATGTGTTTTCCTCTACAAATTATCAATTCACCTACAAGCACTAACTTGTTATCTTTTCCCCTCTCCACCTTCAGAAACAGATACTGAGGACGAGTAAGCATCTTAGGACTAGTACGGAATTTCTGCTTGTCTCTCACAAATATGATGGATGGCAGTGCTAGAAAGAGCCAGTAAATGCCAGAAGGGCACTCTTTAATATACTCTCAATGGCAGGTCTTCAGCTATAGCCAGTAATAAACAAACCTTAGCCATACAGAACAATTACAGCTTCATCACTAACAGCTAGATGCAGTGCCCATTCTGGGCAACTGCTCCTGAGTTTTCAAAAGCAGCCTCTCTTGGCTAATAAAAAAAAGATTAGCCAACCAGCAATAGACCCAGTATTACTACCCCGGGTTTATCATACAGTACAGTTGACAACACATTGAATTCACATATACCAGTACTTGTAAGAGAAGGAGCCTGCTGTGAGAAGACATTACCTGATCAATAAAAAATAAATAACTCGGATAAAAACTGTAACTGCTACCATCTTGATGCTCTAAAATGAGAGACACTATAGTGAAGTACCAAAGAAATGCAATAAAGTAGAGCAAACATAGCAATTTCATATCAAAGTGAAAGGCAGAAAGGAAGGCAGAAGCTGAAGGGCTTCTAAAATGAAATGAAGAGAGAACAAATCCATCAAACCCAACTGAAGCAAGTGACAAAGACTGAGTGAGCATCATATCAGGAAACAAGGTTGAAACTAGAGAGGCAGAAAACTTACAGCTACCTACCTGTTTTCTCTCTATCTTTTATTTCATATCTCTGTCCTTGCATATTCACAAATGGCTAAAGGGGTACCTGACTTCCTGCTGCTGTTTAGCACTTAATCAGTTGAGAGACTAGTAGGGATATTTAATTATGTAGACTACATGACCCATGAACTAGTATCATGTTGTGTGACTCTTTTTGGATAGGACCTAGGGCACTATTCTTTAGCTCTTTGTACTCCCTCTAAAGCAATGATTCCTAACCTTTGGTCCTCCAGAAGTTCTGGACTTTTGCTCCTACAATTCCTAACAGTTGATAAGATGACTGGGAGTTCTGGGAGCTGAAGTCAAAAATACCTGGAGTATCAAAAGTACCACTGCTCTAAAGCCTCCTCTCAGCAGCTGTCAGGTGCTGTGAAGGTCCACCATTGGGGCTGCTACTGTTTACCGGGGGGGGGGAGCAGAGGGAGGGAGCAGGCATTTCATATGAGGAAGATAAAATAGTTTAGTCTCTGAGAGGAATGGAGAGGAATGGAAATGAGAAGGTGCACCATTTGTGAAGGCATCCTTCTCTGAGTTAACACCAACTACTACACTGGAACCTTGACTTTAGAGCATCCCAACTTAAGAGCATTTTGAGTTAAGAGCCATCACTTGACCTGGGTTTCACTTTGACATGCAGGCAACATATTTTATTTATTTATTATTTCGATTTGTATACCGTCCTTTCCAGTTTGGCTCAGGGCAGTTTACAGCATATCGAACTACAATGATAAAACAGTAAAACAATGAGATATAAAACAGTTAAGACAGTGAGTTAAGAGTTAATAGCTAGCACCAGAGGAAGTGCTAGTGTAAGAGTACAGTGCTTTAGGGCTTCAAGGGAGCAGCAATATCGAGCAGCAATATCGTCCACTTTGGGATATTGCTGTCCACTTTGCTCTTGTTCACTGTGAGGAATTTTGGGTTAGTTGGTTTTGTGTGGTTTTTATTCCTAGTATGTTTGGCTTCATAAAGAGAGAGAGCAAGAAAGAGAGATAGACTGGAATGGGTAAAGTATGAAGAAAATGATACTTCTGTCCCTTCAGTTTGTGTTTTGTGTTTCCTTGCCACAACTTTGTGCTTCTACCATTTTGAAGTTGATCTTTCTTTCTTTTTGTTCCATGTGAATGTGCATTTATACATTATTTGTTATTTATGAAAAATGGGGTGGAGTTGGGGGACTAGAAAGGATTAATAGCATTTCAATGGGAAAATCTGCTTTGAGATAAGAGAATTTTGAGTTAAGAGCTTGGCCACAGAACAATTCAACTCTTAACTCAGGGTATCACTGTACTTCATTGGCTGAATTGCCTCCCCAACCATTGATATGAAAAGATGTGGAACTGGAGTGTAATTTCCATGACTCACCCCATGTAATCCAAGGAATCTGATGCAGAGAAGTCAGGGTTAGAAGAGTTTCTGGCTTCACATGACAGTTCCCTTCCTTCCTGATTCTAACAAGCTAGTCAGATATGCAGCACATGGGGGAACTCAGTTGAGCATCACCTTATCTGAAATTGGTGGATACTTGAGGGGCACTCCCATTATTTGCTATATATTGACAGGAACAAGAACAATGTCAGAATTGTCACCCCAGAAAGCTTCCAGGATGGGCCTTATACCCTCTTTAGATATATATGGAAGCCAGTGGACTAGAAAAGTTGGAACCTTTCTTTTCATCCCATAAATCAGATTGTTGTTGCAAATATAGTTGAAAAAAGAATGTTTGATTTTCTAGTTTAGTGTTCATTACAAGTTTTCATGCAGCAGGGTTTGTTTATTTATTTTGGATCAAAAGCATTGCATAAATTAGTATAAAACTGATAAAAATAGAAGGCACACAGGCTAAATATCTTTTGACCAAAAATGGGCAATGGCATTATCTGTAGCCTCCAACAATTCCTCCTCTGTACATGAGGCAGGGCACAGTGGACAAGCATACAGATGCAGAGTTGTCTGTCCTGCTCCACAGTCACACAAAGTATGGGATTCTTTTAGGTAGTGAGGGTAAGCTGATAGAACTTGTCCCAGAACCGTCATCGTTTGGTTGCAGTGCCCATGATTTTGGTGGGGTTCTCAGGTCCTTGTGGGCCCTCTTCTCAATCCCCTCTTGTCTAGACAAATAAATAAACATTTGGATCTACCTCCAGACCAGTAATTACACCATTGCTGGTCTCTATTTCATGGAGTCCAGGAAAGAGCTGTCTGTGGACCATTCCACCCCCAGAAGGCTCAGATACACACTGAAATCTTAACTGCTTGGGCAACTCTTGCATTGTGGCTTCTGGACCCATACTGACGTCTTCCAAAAGCATCACTGGAAGACTCCAGTTTCTATATAGATAATTGTTTATTCATTTATTATTTATTTGTCACATTTCTATACTGCCCCTCTCAGCCCGAAGGTGACTCGGGATGGTTTACACAAGGTAGTCTCTGCCCTCAATACAACACAAGCAAACAAACAAAAAAAAACCATATAACAACAAATTAACAATTAAAAACATACAATTTCAGTCTCAGCGTCATGTTGAAATCGGTTTATGATAAATAACATCCACAAGGGTGTACATATAACTTTTAACTTATTACTGAATAACAACAAGTGCCCAATCACCTGGAAAAATAAGGATATGTGTTACTTGGTCACAGGCTCTTTTGCACTTAACACCCCTCATTCTGAAATTTAAATAACAAGACCAGGCTAATTCTCACATTATTTTTCTTTTATAAAATAAAGTCACATAATAAAAATAGGAATTATCAAACTCACAAATGGTTGTGGTGTAGCTGCCTTTTGCTCTGTTTACTGCATTGAAACCTGTCAGCCATCATCAAAACATATATAAATAATGAAAAAGCAAACAAAATATTCTGTTAATATTTTACTTTTGGTGGAATTGCTTTTGCTTCTTTTCCTACTTCTTTTGTTAAGAGGTTTATCAGCCTTTCCTGAAAAACCCTCTTAATTCTATACAAATTTGTTTATATGGTTATATCTGCCTGTTAACATTCCTTATCCAGAAAATGTTTTTCTTCATGCTCACATGGTAATAATTTCTGCTGTTGATGAATCAAATGTTGGTTATGCTTATTGAACTTAAGCAATGGATTGGTCACAGCTGGCCTTTAAAGTTGCTTTTGTTTACCAATTGATTCTGTTGTGGGCATCTGAAGAAAGTTCCCAAATGTCACATTCATACCACAGGCAAACAGTTCATGTTTTGGACAGGAAAAATGAATATCTCCCCCGGTCCTTTTGCCTTGACCATTAATATCAAAAGCTATCATATTTTTTCAGAGAGTATGTGCATACAGATAGGAAATAGTGAAAGAAACCATCCAGAATCTGGTTCTTTTTAAACAAAATGTCGACTTCCATTCTATTTTGTAAGTCTATATTCTGAATTAAATTGTTAGTCCTCCAACTATAATAGACCCACTGAATAAATGAGGAAGGGATTTGAATATGTGTTAGTTTGGATGAGCATGCAAAGAAATCTTGAAGCACCTTTGAGATTAATTGAAAGAAAGACGCCTTTAGCATGAGTTTTCATAGGCTTAAATCTATCAGATCAGGTGTGGGCAATTGCCGGCCCTCCAGGGGTTTTGGACTTCAACTCCCAGAAATCCTAGCGAGTTTACCAGCTGTTAGGATTTCTGGGATTTGAAGTCCAAAACACCTGGAGGGCCAGCAATTGCCCATGCCTGTAATAGATCCTTCTTTCCTTTCTGACTTAAAATGGCATGCCCATAATGAGGATGTTGCTCCCAGTACAAATTCTACCTTCCAATAAAATTTTCATTCCTTCTTGAACTTCCTAACATTTCAGTAACTTAAAGCTCTAGTTCAGCATTAGAACTATAATTTAGCTACCCAAAATAAAGGAACAGACAACATTGCCAAGAGAATGCGAAAGAAGCAAACATAAGAAATTTTTCAATGTCTCATTTTGTGGAATGCTAGAAGTTAGGTATGAAAGGAAAATTTCATTTGAAGGATAGAATCCCTATTTTGGGGGAACAATACCATCCCTTTTCTTCCCCTGGTCCCCTCTATCTACACCCCAGTATATAAATTATTTCAGCACTAGACTAAAGTTAAATCAAGGATGTATGCATCCTGCCAGTGAAATAATTTAATTTCGTGAAGATATCTATGAAACCCTTAATTTGGGCTGATATTTTCTCCCTCTGCACTCAAGGTTATGATCCACTGACCTAATGCAATTAAGTAAGTATGCTGAGGATTTTACTATTACCAGAAACCTTACAGACTAGTTTTGGCATAAATGCTTGTTGGGCATAGCAAGCAGTATTTCTTCAGTGTGTTTTTCAAGATATTGGCATTTCACCAACATCGTGGTTCTAGATTGGCCAAAAATTGAAATTTGCCTGCCGTTGTTCTAGTGTGATGATGAAATCTGTCTCTTAGCAATGGAATTGGTGTATCAATTTACCTATACCATGAAACTCTCTAACTGGATTGATTACTTCTATATCCTTGTGCACATCCAATATCTGCAGTCTAGTTAGGTCAAACTTTCATATGGTTCACACCTTGCCTTTTTATTGCTGCATATGAAATAGGCATGATGATATCATGATATGGGTAAAAGTAAAATAACATCTAGGTAAGATGTATACGTTTTTCACCAAATTAAAATTTTGGTACTATGCACAAACAAAATTTTAATCTAGTAGTGTGGAACTGAAAATTCCATAGAGAGGATTTTTTAAAAACCTACTTTGTTGTTAAGGAGAGATGAAATCTAATTTCTTAATGACATATCTCACTCTTATCAAGCTTCGGTTAATGATAAAAATAAATCTCAGGAACAAGCTTGACTTTGAATACCGCATCAAGCTTATCAGTGATAATATCTTTAATTATAGTAAAGCAAAATATAAGACAGTCTAATGGGAAATACAAATTGCTTGTTAAAATTATTAACTGGGTTAATGTGCTTACATTTGTTTATGTGTACAGGAATAATCTCAAATATTTGACTGCAGTGGCAATATGTGTAAAGATCAATTAAAAGTCATAGAGATGAGATATTGGATTTTCAGATTGTAATAGGATTTTATGTGCACTTGTTATATTATGTTATCCATTTATAATTGAGCTTCCATCACATCATAGAATCTGTCACCTTACCAATTTGTTTTTCTATCCTCTAATGAAACTTATATTTGCTTTCAAAAATATTTTCAACTGCATAACTCCAAAAGAGCTGTGTACTACAGGGATTAGCACATACCAAATATTTACTTCTAAAGCCCCAGGCTCAATTTGAATATTATCTAATTGAGTTGTGTGCATGGTCCCTAGTAGACCTTTGCCTATAAATGAAGAATATAATAGAGCACTGATTCTAACTACTAAATATAAAAGGCAAAAGGCAGAGGAGAACGTTTTCAATTGGAAGCCATCTTCCATCACTCTTCTTCTGACACAACTACCCTGAAACAAGGGGTTCTGGCAGTATGTCAGGTGGATCAAGGAAAGAACTGAATCTGGTTGATGGATTCAGTACTCCAAACAAGAGAAAGCAAAATAGTGTAGTCCTAGAATTGATATTATTTTCCTTTCATTGTATGTGGGTGGAGAAATGAATAAGGTCATCCACTTTCTGTCCTGAGACCTTATCAGATCCAGAGAATGAGTGTCTTCTCCTTGCTTCTCTCCCACCAGAAGGGCTACTTCTGGGACTCCGTGGGGCTCCGTGCTGGCAGCATTGCAGCAGTGAAGCCCAGAGGATTCAAGTGCCTACTCAACTCCTCATTGAAGAACAGAAGAGGAGCCAAAGAGGAAAAGAAGCCAGATGGGGTAATGTCATGGGAAAAGACTATGGGCCCCAACAGGTAGTAACAGAGCCTGATGGCTCCCTTTGCTGCCCCACAATTTCCCCTGCTGTCCCCTGTCCATCTGATAAGATCCCTGGTTAGCAAAAGCTTAACACGGGTTTGGATTTTACTGTGACCACACACTCCAAAAAAAAAACCTACAGTTGTGGTGTAGCCATGATAGGTGGGAGCAATAAGAGTATTTCACTTCCAGTAAGAATTTTGTGTGCCTCACACACAATCCTCCAAATTTCTAATATTGCAGTACCGTATATCCCTGAGTATAAGCCAACCCGAATATAAGCCAAAGCACCTAATTTTACACACATAAAAACTAGAAACACTTATTGACTCGAGTATAAGCCTAGGGTAGCAGCAGCTACTGGTAAATTCCAAAATAAAAATAGATACCAATAAAATTACATCAATTGAGGCATCAGTAGGTTAAATGTTTTTCAGTATTTACTTTATTTCAGGGAAAAACAGTAAAATAGCTTCATAAGTGGAAAATAGGGTCAACAAAAACAATATTTGTATTAACAATAACTTATTATTATTTAATTTGTATCCCACCCATGGGGAATCAGGCTGGCTTCCAACATAGTAACAGCCAAACATTCAATGTAGAGCTAGATATAAACAGCGCAGAGCTATAGATTTATAATTATATATGCTAATTTCACATATGAATTTCCCCCTGAAATGTTTGCAAATCTTCTCTCTCTCTATATATGCATTTCCTTCTGCAGTATTTGCAAGCCCTATATATCTATATTCATATATATCTAGACATATATGTGTGTGTGCATGCATGTGCATTTCCCCCTGTAATATTGGCAAGCTTTATATATCTATATTCATATATATCTATCTCGCATCTCTCTATATAAAGGTAATTATATCTATATAAGATTTGCAAAGACATGCAAACATGTGAGGAGAAAATTCATATATAAAATTTTATACACACACACACATATATATATCACACACATATACATACACACAATACAGATATACAGGCACCTCTATATATTTATCGATATTGATATCGATATTTATATAGGATTTGCAGAGATCTACAAACATGTGAGGGGAAAATTCATGTATAAAAATAATGTATACATATAGATACAGATATACAGTTACATGGAAATCTCTCTAGATAGAGAGAGAGAGATGGAGAGGGAGAGAGAGATTTGGTATAGGATTTGCAAAGCCTGCAAACATATGAGGGGAAATTCATATATGAAATTAATATATATAGATAGATGAATACATATAATATATAGGTATATAGAGATTGCAAATACTTGTCCGGGGAAAATGCCTGTATATCTGTACGAGAGATTAACAAATACTTCAAGGGAAATTGCTTTTATAAGATTAATTGATATATATGGTTTGCAAAGACTACAGGAGAAACGTGCATATACAGCAGTGGTTCCCAGCCTTTGGGCCTCCAGGTGTTTTGGACTTCAACTCTCAGAAATCCCAGCCAGTTTACCAGCTGTTAGGAACTGTAGGAGCTGAAGTCCAAGACACCTGGAGGCCCAAAGGTTGAGAACCACTGCTATATAAAAACATATTTATAGATCTATAGTACTTGCAAAGGCCAGTGAACACTTCCAAGGGAACAAAAGTGCACATATAAAGTTAATACATTTAGATACACAAAAAAGTCAGGAAATTGGATGGTTTTGAAAGAGAGCCATACAGACAAGGAGGACATGAAATATATCTCCTTTTCCTCCTTCACTCCCTTTTGACTGGAAAAGAAAACATGATGTTACGGGAGATAAGAGGAGAGAGAAATATATCATATATTGCAAACAATGGCCTCCAGGCTATGCTGTCCTGCCCTGACCCCATTATAAGCCGAGGGAGGCTTTTTCAGATCCAAAAAAACTTGAAAAACTCAGCTTATCTTTGTGTATATACAGCAACTTAAAATTCAGAAATGCTGTTTGAGCATCCAAATAGAATATAATAACTTGGAGACATTGTGCATCGTAAAATGAAATGAAATGCCATTGAAGAGCATGGGCAGGCAAAATTACTAAACAAATGCAAACACAACAAATACAAGAGGTCTAGGCATGAATGATTTTCAGTGTCTCACTTCAGAATGCCAAAAATTGGGGGAGTAATGCAAAATCTCATGATAAAAATGTTAGAATACATATTTGAAATGACAATGGTATCATCACACACGCCCATAGTGACGTCCCTGCTGCACCATAGTAAAGTTGTGCCTCATTGAATTAACGGTATCTTGAGAAATGAAAAGCTCTTTCTTTCAAGGGTTACAAACAATACAACTTTTTAAATGTTTAGTTTGGTGGAACAAGACAAAAAAAGAATTCTGGACAGGGGAAGATAACTCCAGAGACAAACCTTAGGAGCATTACATGCCAGTTCATGTTCTTCTAGCTGGCACCTCAGTGCAAGGCTGCATGTCCTTTCATTAGGAGATAATATAACTTTTTGCTGCCCCACACTGACCCTTATTTAAGTTTTTTATATTCTTCTCAAGAAAAGAAGTTGCACCATTTGATCTCACTTTGAATATTAAGTGGTGTACTTCAAAGACAGACACGGTAGGTTTGAGCTTTTCATTTATTACATTAGTAAAGGTGTTTGAATTTCACAATGCAGGAGAGGATGAAAAATCTTCAAATGATATATATTCTGAATAAGGTGTCTGGATATATATATATATATATATATATATATATATATATATATATATAATCTCTAGATACCTTAATCAGAATTCATCAGTGTGAACTGATCTAATCCAGGACTGAAGCATACATTTAGCTTTGTTGTGTCAATGAAACTCTTTCCAACTTTATATATATATATATTTATATATATATATATATATATCCATTTCTTCACACACACAAAATTGCCAGGCGTCACCCTTTGAGGTACAGGATTGAGCTTCTTTTCATAGAACACGGTGAGAAACTGTAGCCCTCAGTATATTTTGGCCTAAAATTCCCATAATCCATTATTTTTTATTATGATGGCTAAGTGGGGAAGTAAATGGAGCCCAGTTGAATGATGGCTTCCCTTTTGGACCAACCAAACTTGTGACCATTACTAAGCACCAAGAATGTCGCTTTGGCTTTGGAGTTCCATCATTTGAGACTTTTCCAGGGGAAAAAATACCACAAACACATCATTTATTGACTTTTATATTGACCTTTATATCAGCCATAAGGACTTTCTTTCCCAGTCAGCTTTTGTTTATATTTAAGAGTTGTTTTGTGACAATATTTGATACTGCTTTCGATGCAATTGGTTTTTAATGTATATGTTTATTTGATGGATGGATGTTTGTGTGGCATCAAACTGTTGCCGATATATATATGTGAGCTGCTCAGGTCCCCTTCGGCGTGAGAAGGGCAGGGTATAAATATGGCAAAGAAATAAATAAATAAATGTTAAATTAATCCCAGTTCCCAATAACATTTAAATATATTTTGTTCAAATTATGAAACCAATACTATCTAATGATTTAAGTATTGAATTGTGATCTGGGAGACCTTGGGCATGTCTCTCAACCATACAGAAAGGAAAGGCAAACCTCTTTTAAATAAATCTTCCCCAAAAATCTCTTGGGTAGGGTTACCATAAGCCAGAGTCAACTTGAAATTAAATAACAACAAATAGGAAACAACCCAAAGAGAAATTATTTCATGTTTTAGTTTGTTCTCAAATCATAGTTTAAATAATCTACAAATTAAATCCTAAATTCAAATGCTATTTTTTAAAAACTAAATGTTTTCCATCTGACATACACGAAAAAGGAGTTGTATCTAGTGCTGCCATGGAACCTGCAGAAGCAGTCTCCACCAGCAGAATAGGAAGTAGTAACTCTTCTCCATTCCCACAACCACTCTGGAAACCAGGTTGGATGGAAAACTTTCTGGAGCAGATTTCTGTGCAGCAGTGATGAGAGCGGAAAGTCCCAACACTACTCCAAGCATCGCGTTGGATTTAGTTCAAGGAAAAATGAAGGAAAACTGAGGGAAAAATAACTTCCTATTATGTCTGAAACAAATGACTGACTGGAGCCAGGAATTCCTTCTGAGTTACCTATAAGCACTTCTACTGATCAAATGCTAAGTATTAGTCTCTGTATTTGTTGTATGGTTCAACTACTGAATTATTATCTTTTGTCAAGTTGGATTGCAACTATTTTTATTTGCACCCATGTTTTCAGCTAGTTTGGGAAAAGAAATTGTCTTCACGTTTTTGACAGAACTTGATAAATCTTCATATTTTTTTGCCTTGTTAAGAAAGATATGGGGTATTTCTTTTTTAAGGGCAATCTTTATAAACAAAAAAATGTCCATTGATTAATCATCATTAATAAAATACCCAGCAGACATGGCATTTTTTCAAAAGATGAATAATTTGTGTATGCATGAATACTCTCACTGCATGCAAATAAATTATGTAAAACCTGTTCTCCTGGATGCTGCTGAATGGAAAATAGTAAAGAGGTTATGAATTTGGCTAAAATAAACATCCAATTAAAAATATGACACAATATATGCAAGTGTTTGTTCTGAAATATTCTGCCAGCATTTTTTGTTCCTATGAGATTTCTAAATGCCACAGCGAAGGCAGAATAAATGTAAATACATTTCCCCATCTTACAAGAGTCAAGAATACATTTTAATATACCAATGCTACTATGGAGTCTACCAAAAATATCGGTTTTAGCTTGTATACTATGATTGCAAACTATTGCGACCTTGCTCAAATCTCAAATCCAACAGCAGTTAGTTTCTACAGAGATGGAAATGCTAATCTGCTTGTTAAGGAAAGCTTGGGGGTATAGCAATAAGGTCATCTAGGCCAGCACTCATTAGCCTTTTTGGGTGTTACTTATCCAACCTTTTTGAACATAGAAGCAGGTGGTCACCTACCCTTCCTCAGTCCATTCCTTTCTGTCATCACTTTCTACAGATAAAAAGTTACATGCCTAAAGAGAAGTTTTTTCACATGGAGAATCTCCATAATAACATGGAGATGTTTCAGGATTCCCTTTAGCATGACAGCCTTCATGCACACAGAAATGTATCCTGTTCAGGTGCATTGCTCTCCACTTGAAAAAAATGAGCTTGGCACTCTCCTCCTTCCAAGTTCAAGAATGTCCATTGAGTAACATCTGAGCAGAGATCAAGAACAATACATCCCTGACCCCCCAACCAGATACAATTAGGTTCAGTATCATCTAGACATGGGAGAGGGTTCTCGTGCTCTCCTTACATTCTGCACAACAGAAGACATCTTACCTTGAAAATACACACGTTTGTGAGACTTGCAAATCTATTTGAAAGAGGAAAATTGCACAGAAAATAATGTGTAAACCTGTATTAACATTTGTACATTTCCAAATATGAGCACCAAATGCATCAAATGGATAGTTTGAAAACAAGTGCACAATATATAATGTCTTGTACTGAAATGGCAAGATGCTAGAATGATGGTACAAAAATGAGAAATATAATGAGAATATATCCCGTTTTGCCTACTAATGAAAAATTGTTAACAAACTATACAAACATTGAGGAAACTCTAATTTGATTTTAAAAAGCAGTTCTGGATAATTCAGTGCCTTTCTTTTTGCCACATGGATTACATGAATAAGGACATAATTACATGGAGGTCCAGAAGCCTGTGAACAGTGAGGAACAGTGTGGGAAACTGTGGAGAAGTGGCCACCCTTACCATTGTGGGTCATGGGCTGCCATCCCATGGCATTTCCATGCTGTCCCTGGTTTCCTTGCCTGCTGTGCCCAGCTTCTTCAATGAGGAGGCAGGTAGTCACACAACTCTCAAAGCTCACTCTTAGCATGCTGCCAGTACACTACACAAAACAAAAAGTCTACCTATATAAACACACAAAACACACTCAGGGTGCAACTCTCAAAGGGAATTAACAATGTCTAACTGTACAATCCCATAATAGAATGGCTAATTAAGGTCAATATCTTATGTATTCCAATAGACTCAACCCAGAAATATGAATAGTAATGAATTGGAGTAGCCAAAGTAAATGATATTGAATGAACTAACTGCCAGTGCCTGTTCCTTTAAGACTGCCACCAACGCAGTGAAGGTGTTACACAAATCCACAGTAATAAAATATATGGAAACGTCACTACACAAAAATTACAGATTAGGTATATACCCACTCCACCAATTGACCACCTTAACAGAAATATAGGTGGATGAATACCCAGTTCGTTCCCACGCCGAGATGTCTCCGCTGCAAATAAGGCAATGGGAAAAATGCCGCTGATCAAGCCGCCGGTCTTTGCTTCCTGGGATGACACGATTTCAAACTCTCATGGTATTTATTATTTATTTATTTCAATCATTTGTAACCCGCTCTTCTCTACCCCAGAAGGGGGACTCAGGGTGGCTAACAACATTTCATAACAACAATAAACAACAATTACATTGTAAAATACATTAAAATAGATTAACCTATTAAATAACATTAATTAAACAAAACATACTCCAGTTCCATATTCAAGTTAACCATGTCAATCTGCAGTCCATTTCACTAGTCTTATCATCAGTTAATGTCCGCCATTTGTCCAGTATCTAACTAAATGCCTGGTCCCATAGCCACGTATTTACCTTTTTTCTGAAGGAAAGGAGGGAAGGTGTCAATCTAATTTCGCTGGGGAGCAAGTTTCACAGGCGAGGGGCCACCACCAAGAAGGCCCTGTCCCTTGTCCCCACCAAACATATTTTCAGTGCGATATTTAAATTAGAGAGTAATTTGATTTGATTTTATAGACTCAATTCTTGGATAGCTATCCTTAATATTTAGAAACATTCTACATATCTCTCATGGGTGTGCTAGCATATAGAGGTGTGACAGTGCAACTAGCTAGCTGACTTCCTACCAGCTGGTGGGATATGCTTCCTTCTTGGCCAGAGGAGAAAGGAACTGTATAGCTGGTTGTGAGACACGCACCCCTGTAAGTGGAGAACAATAAAGACCCATGTCATAGCGAAAAGATAAAGAGAAAACCATAGTGAATACCAGTTGTGTAAATGGCAACAGTACCTGCGTAAATGCCCCCATCACCATGACCACAAGAAACCAAGAAATCAACAATTTCTGCACCCGAGTCCATCTTTACACAGAACAAGCTATTCTTTCAATCACTGTCAGGGTCTGAGGAAATATGGAGGGAAGTAATCAAGAATATTATCTGTTCCGGTGATTTTCTGGACCACCTCTCCCATAGCACCTTCAGAAAGGATGCCCCACAAAAGACCATTTACAGTCAGACATTGAAGAAATAGCCAGCTCTGGAAAATTACTCCATGGCCATAAGATTGCTAAGGTGCAGATGGCTATGGCTTTCAATGCAGTCACCAAGCCTACACATACCTTAGTCATCTGTGTTATTTACACACCATTTCCTAAACCACAGTGGCTATGTTCATCCTGTCACCAACCAACTTCAATCATAAACACATTCTAAGATATTAATGTAGCCAGTTGCAAAGGGTCCATATAGCCAATAGCATCTCTGAGAAATAGATACAGCACTGATCTCCCAAGAGCCTTAAATATCAGACCAAAATATATGGAACAGCAACAACTGGGTCTATTACTTTAGTTGCAGCCAGCGAGTTGGCAATTTATAGTTTCAGAATAAATTGAAATCCACTCAGCAAGTATATATTATGCAGGACTTTGGGACATCTTGCATTACCCTCCAGCATGAAGAGAGCTGCACCAATAACTTGGAGGTGTCTATGGAGTTGGTTTAACAAATGGTTTTAGATCAGCAGACATATATTGCCATTTGTAGGTATTCTACTGTTATAAACAAGTGAGAAAGACATTTATAATAAATATCATTCTTTATTTATGAAATAATGCAGAGGCCAGAACTACTATTTGCAATAGAAGATTTTCAGTTCAGTAACTCAATCTTTTTACATTTAAGTGGGGGAGGGGGGAGTCAACTTGCCACTGGAATTATGTGGAGGGTTTTTTTTACATTTAGCCATATTTTTATTCTACTCATTACCGTATTGACATTGCCATGATGGTTTTCCTCTAAAAAATTCCATTACCAGCACAACGCATGAAAATAAATACTGCTGACAACCTTTTAAAAGCTTTTCTCAAAATAACATCATTTTTAAAAAGGGACTTGTGCTTCCTTCCATAATTATAATTGAATTATAACTTTAACCATTTTAATTTAAAGGGATGTTTGTTTAAAAGATCCATTTTTCACAAATAATGGGCTTTAGAGCAAAACCCTGGTTTAAATATCTATAAGGATACGTGCAAAATTTGCACATACATCAGAATTTTCTGCATGGAGAATAATACTTAAATGTGGACATTTTGTGAAACAAATTTGCTTTCTGTGAATAAAAGAAGTGGAATTTGCTCTGTGTAAAATTTGCACATGGGTGGTTTCCTTTCCATGCAGAAAATGCTATTTCCTGTATGATTTTTGAAGACTTTCTCATGGGGGGAGATAATTGCTGAAATTATTCATTGCAACTTTGAAGATGAATTCATAAAGAATTACATACCTAATTAGTACCCATAACGAAATGTAGTTCTCATATAATCAGTATATTACATCATACCTCACAGTGGTTTAGAACAAAGTGAGAAAAACAATACAGTAAAACACTGTAAACCAAAACCCTTAAAACCTGTTCTTACTTGTAAATGGAACTAAGAGTAACGTTCACAATGCACTAATTAAAATGCATGGCAGCTTTCATTCATGATTCCCAAAGCCTACCTTTAGAGGGTAATTATTTCATTTTATCCCTTTAAGATGACAGAGGAGTGTAGTTGCCCCTCCATTCCACAGATTTCAACATACACACACACCCTTCCCAAAAAAAACCTTTGTTTTTGGCAATGTTATGTGAGGTTCACCATTTTACCATTTTATATACTAAAGGACTTGGGCATTCATGGATTTGGTATCCACTAGGGTTGTGCATTTGGGGTAAACCCAGACCCATTTCATGTCCCAGCTTTCGGTGGGGGCCTTAATTCATTTTTTGGGAGCCTCAAAAAATCAGGAGGGCAGATAACTGTTTTCACTCTCTGGTCCCTATCGGCCCATTATGGCGGGGGGGGTGTGTCCTACCCAGGCACCCCTTCCTGGCTTCTTACCTGCTCTTAGTTAGTCTAGATGAGGCCCTGGCAGGCGCGGGCTCTCCTGCACACCACACATGCACTTTCATTGGAAAAAGAGTGCTTGTGTGGTGTGCAGACCCAGAACTCCTGCACCTGCCAGGGCCTGCAGCTGAGTGCTTCTTACTCTCGAGTAAAAGGCACTTGGCTGCAGGCCCTGGCAGGCATGGGCGCTCCCTGCACACCACACACACACTCTTTCAAATGTGTGTGTGTGTGACGTGCAGGAGTGCATGTGCCCATGCCTGCCAGGACCTGCAGCTAAGTGCCTCTTAAACTGTGATGCCAAAAAGCAGGCCAGAAACTGGGACCCACTCCTGCTTACTTTTGTGTTGAGCTGATTTCCATAGCAGGTGGGGCCTTCCTGTTCCGTGTTTCTGAAGAAATGAAAGACATGAAAGAAATGAAGGAAATGGGAGAAATGAATTCTGTACAACTCTAGTATCCATGAGGGTTCCTGGAACAAAATCCCAGCAGATACCAAGGGCCCAGTATACCAGTCTACCAATTTCAGGGTATTTCCATACCCTCAAGACTGTAGTCACCAAATCACAATCAATCAAAACTTTATTACGGTCACAGACCAGCACAAAGCGGGCACAAGCGCCCTAAGAGGAGAAGGACAACTCCCCAGTAAACAGTTATTTAAAATCAGACTAGAAATCAGTATAAAAATATATTTTAAAAGACAGGATATTTAACATCTTTCACTGCGCCCCGGGTACTTTAAAAGCCATGGTCCAAATCACAAGTTTTGTAAGCAGAATTTCTGAATATCCCCATCTCCTAAAATTTGAATATTCTTCTGCTTCTACCTACCAGCTTTAATTCTATCAACCAATTCTATGATTGTGATCCAAAAAACGCAATCATCTATAAATCTTTCTGAAACCAAACAAATTAGTCACACATTATTTCTCTGGACTATATGTAACTTCCTCTGGATTGGTCCTTATGAGCTTGAGATGTATATAATAGTGCGAACACCGCTAATGGAGATCATCAACATTCACCATCTGCTATTGACAACCCACCCCAAACAAGGTGATTAAGACAAGGTGCCAGCTGTTCTCAGCATTCGTATCAGTGTATGTGTGTAAAATCTCCAAATTTTTTGCATTCACATAAACATATAGAAAAAACAGTTACTAGCGACAATTGTCTCAGTACAGACAACAGGGGAAATCTTTCTTTTTTGTAAGTGTTCCAATGTATTTCATATCCTCAGCCTATGTGGAGTGAATTAATGCAGTAGCTTAAGCAAGAAGCAGTTTCCATGGTTACAATGGAGACTTTCTAAATATAGTGCCTGACGTAACCAGTTAGAGTGAGACTGTGTACAAAATTGATGTGTATTTCTGTATGAAGGTTTCCTGTACTACAGTCTTCTAAAAAGTGCCCACATCATTCAATAATACTATTTTGGAAAGGTATCCCTGCTGTGCCAAGGTTTCCTATTTCTCCAGACCCTAGCATTTAATAATCTACAGGCTGAAAGCTCTTTGTAATTGTTATACATTGAATGCATCACAGGAATGTGCTTCCTTCATATTTCTCTTGATTTCATGTATAAATTATACATGGAACCTTATGCCCCAGTTTTCCAAAAGAAAAAGTACAGGTTTTATAAACAAATACAGCCCAGATACACGAAATCCTATTATCAACCACTATTCATCTCCTTGGATTATAAATGTGCTATATCTGTTTCTTGCCACCTACCCAGCTTATGTTTATTCCATCACAATCTCCATTTTAGAGTTATGAAAAAAGAAAAACAATCCAATTCAGGGTTGCTGTTTTTGTCATTCTTCCCTCTGCTCCAACTCCAAAAGTTCTGGTAGGCTGTATCCACACTGCTGAATTATAGCTGTTTGACACCATAACAATTGTGATGGCTCAATGCTATAGAAGTCTGGTGTTTTGTAAGGTTTATATTTATTTACTTTATTTCTTTACACATTTACCCTTCTCGTTCAGAGAGTCCTGATGCCACAACAAAACTACAAACTCCGGGATTCCAGGGGATAGAAGCATGGCAGGTAAAATGGTGTTTGATACCATATAACACAGTTTGACACCACTTTAACTAACATGTCTCAATGCTATGTACTCATGACAGCTGTAGCTATATGAGGTTTTTAGCCTTGTCTGCCAAAGAGGGCTGGTGCCTCACAACTCACATGGAGCCATGGTAGTTAAACTGGTGTCAAGCCACATTAATTCTACAGTATAGATCAGTGTTTCCCAACCTTTGGTCCTCCAGGTGTTTTGGACTGCAACTCCCACAATTCCTAACAGATTTTAGGATTTTTGGGAGTTAGGAGTCCCAAACACCTGAAGGACCAAAGGTTGGAAAATACTGGTGTAGATGCACCCAAAGACTTGCTCTGAAGAGCTATGCAGGGCTGAAGGGAGACGCAGGAATTTTTCCAACTGACTCAATTACCTTACTGAAACTAGTGCCAGAACAAGCACTATCTGCCACTATTTCTTTTTCTCAGTTCATTTGTTTTTATTTCAATGTTGTCATCGAGATTTTGTTCTAAACCAGTATGAATATAGGAATCAATCATATAAATAAACTTACTAATCTAAACAGTTGAGTCCCATAAGATTACAGACAAATTTGTAGATGTGTCCTTGAATTTGCCTTATAAGTGTCAGCTAGATAATTATGAACTTGCATTATTGCATATGGTTGACCACTTATATTTTGCTATTTTGCCTGTTAGCTTAACTAATTAAAGGGTTATACACTCTAAATGTTCAGCCAATCATTACAACAACAACCTACAGTCAGACATACATATCAAAGCATGCAGTTTGCTTTAAACCCATTCTAAATTTTCTCACATATAGGAAACTTAGAATCCAGTGCACAATAATGTTGAACTAGAACTCCAGAAGGTAAGAGTTTGAATCCCTGCTCAGCTATGAAAGCTCTCTCGATGATCTCATCCTTAGAAGGAGACAATGCTGAGCTTAGTATAACAAGCTCACGCCAAAGAAACCTTACCAAAAATAAACCTCAACATAAGGTTACCTTAAGATCACCCTAAACCAGAAACAATTTGAAGTCACACAAGTGCAACATCAGAATTGTAATGTAATCCTATGCTTATCTACTTAAAGGAAAGTATTATTGCATTACATTTTATGCTTTATTCATTTTAATCATTTGTCGACAGTAAGCCCTACATTTTCATAGGGCTTAGGGTTGTACCTGAAAGAATGCCTCACTCGGGATCTCTAAGACCCCTTCTACACAGCTGAATAAAATCTCACATTACCTGCTTTGAACTGGAATATTTGGCAATATGGACTCAGATAAAGCAGATAATGTGGGATTTTCTGCCTTGACATTCTGGGTTATATGGCCATGTGGAAGAGCCTTGAGTCCTCCAGGGTGATTCTCTGATTCCACCTGAACATATTAATCGAACACATGACTAATCAAATTAACCAAAGTTAAACCCATAAATGTGGAGATCTTACTATGCTTTTATTTTTAAGCATATTTAAACATAGGCAAGGTGGATGGATGGTATCCTCGAAGTGACTGGCTTGACCCTGAAGGAGCTGGGGGAGGTGACCGCCGACAGGGAAATCTGGCGTGTGCTGGTCCATGTGGTCACAAAGAGTCAGAAGTGACTGAACGAATAAACAACAAAAACACTTGAATACATGGGAATTAACATCCTTTTAGCCAATTATATATAACAGGCAGGCATGTAGCCGGGGGGGGGGGGCTAAGGGGGCTTCAGCCCCCGAAATCTCTCAGGGTGGTCCGCGAAAAGGCCTTACTGGTACATTATTTAAACTGTTATGTTTATTCATATCATGATCTGATCACCATGCTCATTATATCCCACATTAATGGAGTTATTGGGATAACAATACAAAAGATTTGCTAGGTAGACCCTCTTCCACCCAGTCTCAGCCCCCCGAACCAAACTCAGCCGCCTCCGAAACAAAATCCTGGCTACGGCCCTGATAACAGGGGTGGGGAATTGTGTTCCTACTGTTTTTAAAGTGTATCTCTAGCTATGCAGGTTAGATTTGTTGGAAGCTGTAGAACAAAAACATCTGGATTGCCACAACTGCCTGGTCCAGTGTATAAGACTATGGTGTAAACATTCAAACTAACTCTTATTCATTTCTGGGTTTGTATATTATATTATTTAATCAGGGTGTATGTGATTATTTGCACATGGATTAATTCCTATTATGAAAATATCACAGTAGGAGTTCAATCAGATGATGTTTCAATAAGATTCAAGTTCTCTTCCCTCCCTTTTTTTTCTTTTGCATGATGTGTGGGAGGGAATAATCCTTGCAGTTCAGAGAAAACCATTTCCCCTCAAGAATGGATTTATAGTCTTATTCAGGACTATCTATCCCTCCCTTGTTTGTGTGTGTGTATTGTGGTTGTTTATAGGTAGAACAAATGCTTTTTTCTCTGTACATATTTTGTTTTCCCATCTTTCTAATAACTCACACCGTATGTACTTAGAGCCTTTTCAGTTTCATTCATTCTCCCTCTCTTGAGAAATAACGTATTTCAAAACCACTCAAGTATGCTTTTTTAAAAAAAAAATATGGCTCCGCGTTCGTTTAGAGTGTGCTTTTACAGCAATAAATTTAAATGCTTATGACAAATATAACAGTAAAATGCTCATAACAATCCATATGGAATATTTTTGCGTTTCTGCAGAAATCTCACAGTGCACCCCTTTTCAAAAAAAAAAGTTCCAGTTCATTTTCAACCAATAGTTTTCTATGTTGGGGAAGAAATAGAAATCTGCAAATCTTTAGCTTTTCCTCCCTGTACTTTCACCTACATGACATCCTCAGAGTTGTTATTCAACTCTATATAAAAGCAAATCTTCGGGTACAAATAGCCTGGAGACTATGAAGTGACAATGACTAAATACTTCAATATAAGGCAGCGTATACACTCTTATAAATATTTGGTGGATTCTCCACTTTTGTATGGCTATTGTGCCAGCACTGAAAGATCAGAAATGAAAACTAAGTCATTTTTAAAAGGCAAGGAAGGGGAGACTCTCTAGAATTATAGATATTAGAAATAGCTATTTAGACCATTTTGTATAGGAGTTATAAAGGAATTGGTCCTTCCTTGCACTGATACTGTCACAGTTTAATGTGCTCTATGAGATGGCTCCACAATTAGCTTCGGAAAACAGCAAAGCGTGGATTACATTTCCCCCTTTAATTAATTCTGACTGTATCTTTCCAATGTAACTTAGAGTCCATCTACATGGGACACAAATGTCAATGCAGATCCAAAGTGGGATACTTTATATCAATGTTGCATTATTTATTTATTTATTCAGACTTATTTGCCACCACTCCCAGCGGCTTGGAGCGGCTCACATATAGTTAACAATGAGTCCATACAGTCAGGCATGAAACTGCATGTGGTCATTGCTTGTCATTTTCACTAAGACTAGCCAGAGTGTCATGGCAGAGGAGAGGGGAAGAAGGAATTAATTCTCCCCCCCCCCCTTTTCAGATCATGACCACTGGCAGATACATGCCCAGTGGTCACCACTTAGTAGTGGACAAGAAGGGGAAGTTAAATGCCATCCCATATCCCCAAGATGCCTGGGTCCAGAGAAAGCAGGATGGTCATGTGAACTAACATAGCAGCGAGATGCCACTTTAATTGCCATTGTTCCATCCTATAGAATTCTGTGGTGTGTACTTTTGAATCTGTAATGAGATACTGAGAATTCTTGACCAGAGACCTCTAGTGCTGTATTACACATAAGTGCACTAGAGAAGTTTTTCATGAATCTACACATTCTGAAATTCTCTATACAATGGAACTAAAGCTGTTGATGTGGTATCAAAATATTATAATTGTACAATGTGGAATCGCCCTAAGGTTGAGAGAATTAATGGGATATACAATGGACTAATTGCTCCTATAGGCTTACATCTAATGTTATGCTTGCAGTCTTGATACCACACCCTCCTGCAGTCCCATTTCTGTGAATAAGGTACTTCTGTTAATGGGACTACAGCAGTCAGTAGATTTTAAAAAACATCTCTGTCTCTCTGGCCCCTTCCACACTGCTCTATATCCCAGGATGTGACCCAGATTATTTGCTTTAAACTGGATTATATGAGTTCCCACTGCCAGATAACCTGAGATAAACAGATAATCTGGGATTAGATCCTGGGATATAGGAGCCTCTGAAGCCCTTTGCACTTACCCAAAGAACTGCTCAATTGAATCATAAAGTTGGAAGGGGCTGTCAAGGCCAGCCCTTGCAATGCAAACTCAACTATTCCTGAAAGTTGCATATCCTACACAAGACCTTCCAATGTCAACCACCCTCTGAGGTAGTCTATTCCTCTATCAGATAAGTCTTACAGTCAAGAACATTTAATTGGACTCTCTTTTCCTATAAATTTAATCCATTGGTTTCTGAACTAGTCTCTGGAACAGCAGGGAAAAAAGGTCATTCCATCTTCTGCATGACTCCTCTTTGGGTACTGAAATTTTGCTATCATATTACATCTCAGTTTTGGTTCTGCAAGCTATACCCCCTAAGCTGTTCTTCACAAGACTTGGTTCCTAAAACTTTCATTTCATTGATCCTCCAAACACTGTTAACATCCTTCTTGAATTGTGGTACCCAAACCTGGACACAGGGTTCTAGATGAGGTCTGACCAAAGCATTCTAGAATGATAATATTATTTTCCTTGATCTTAAAAATACTCACAATGATGCAGCCTAGAATTTCATTGGCTTTGTTGGCTACTGCATAACAATTTTCAGTCAGATTTACATGTAGCTTGTACTCTTCTAAGACTAGAAGTACTCATCCTATATATGTGCATTTCCTATATGTGATCGTGTATTTTATGTAGTAAATGAACTACATGAACTCATCAGAATCTCCCAGTTCTTTGGAGCAGTGTTCAAGCACATTATAGAAAGGGAGATCACCTTCCTTTGATTCTCCTGACAGAGGTGTTCTGACAGGTGTATTCCACTAGATCTTGGTCACAGACTATTAAGCATGAACCAGACAGAATTATATTTTGTTCCTCACCTTTTTGTTATATTACCTTACCATCTGTTATGCAGCATTAAGGATGCAGTTTGATAATTTATCCACTCCTTTGTCTATATAGTACCATCAATGAGTATGGTGCTTTGTAGAGTGAAAGAAAACAGACTCATTCTAACACAAATGAAAAAACAGAGGAACAGAGCTAAAATAAAAAGGGAAG
This sequence comes from Anolis apletophallus, assembly GCA_030556195.1. NCBI lineage: Eukaryota > Metazoa > Chordata > Lepidosauria > Squamata > Anolidae > Anolis > Anolis apletophallus. The sequence continues at coordinate 90,919,410 of JARBWK010000009.1, forward strand.
GATTATACAGTTGTTTTAGTTAAATATACTTTCATATTAGTTTGTACCTAAAGCTAACCTGTCTTCGCTTCAAAGGAACAAGACTACATGCAGCTAGGATCTGTTTTCTCCAGACAGCAGATATGCAGTGGATATGACAAGCTCAGATTTTAACTTTCTGATATCTTTAGCTAGAAAATCATTCCTAAGGCAGGTTCTGCCCTTATATCAATTTTGCAGTGATATTTTCTAAAAATATACCACCAATGCTTCTGTTAAGCAGCTTCTGCGTGGAGATAGTAGTGGCTATCCTCCATAGATTCCATGCTGCATCTTCTGCAAAGAGGGGAGAGACTTTTGATTTCTCTGCCTCTAGCTATTACATAATCTACCATTATATTAGCCAATCAAGAAATAGAAAGTAAAAGAAATAATTTTGTGTTTATTTTCCTTACTGATATTCTGTCTGATTTGTGTTTAGTAAGAAACTAGTAATTTCAAGTCTATTTATCTTCTTCTTTTAGGCTTGAAAATTAATTTGCTGTTAAATATCAAAAATTGAGAGGTTAATTTGTTAACACTACCACTAATATCTTAAATTGTTTAATTTGTTAAACTAGTATTTTACTAATCCATTACTTAAAATATTGATTTTCAGAACAGATTGTGGAATTTACTCTCAACTCTCTTTTCTGCTCTTAACTCTAAAAATAATAGGTGAAAGAGTCAAAGGAAAGAACATGACTCAGATAAATAATAACTTTTCTGTTGGATCATCTGGAGAATACACTTATTAGAAGTGAAAGCAGTAATCCACTCATTTCCTGAAAAAAAACTTATGAAATTCAGTGGAATTTATTTCTAAGCAAACAGCAAGCATGGACTGTTGCCCAAATGTTTTTGTTTCAAACTAATAGCTCCAGCCTTGCCACTAAAACATGTCCTCTATTAAAGCAGACAGTGAGTGGAAAGCAGATGTGGTGGGGACCTTAGGGCCATGTCTACATTGGAAAGAAACCCTATGCACTCCAAATCTGATGTTGGCAGTCTTCCTGATGCATTGTAACCTCCTATAAATATCCAGAGCTTTCAGTCCTTCACCCAACTTTGCTCTGCACCAAGCAAAGTTGGCAGATATTCTGGAGTATCGTTGGGGATTGCAGCCATCTGGACACCCTTCCTCTGCACTGATCAGCACATGGAAAGGGATTACAATGAGTTACTGCCACTGGTCTTTGACAGCAATGTTGCTGCCTGCAAGCTCGTGGTGATTGCAATTACATTATCTCAGGTCATAATTGGGGTGTTCATACAGGGCCGTAGCCAGGATTTTGTTTGGGGGGCTGAGTTTGGTTTGGGGGGCTGAGACTGGGTGAATTGGGTCTACCCTAGCAAACCTTTTGTATTGTTATCCCAATAACCCCATTAATGTGGGATATAATGAGCATGGTGTTCAGATCATGATATGAATAGACATAACAGTTTAAATAATGTACCAGTAAGGCCTTTTCGTGGACCACCCGGAGAATTATGTAGGTCTGCCAGATTAGCTAAGAGACAGGCTAACCACAAGCAACACCTGTGGCCTTAGCATCAAAAACTTTTCCATTTGCAGTCTTGTTGCTAGAGGCAACATCTTCCTAGATGGTGTTACTGTGAACCTACTGGCTTGTTTGACCTTGGAAAATGGGACTACTGGCACTCAGATTGTGGGTTTAGACTTTGATTCAAGAACTCTCTGTATATAACCACAGAATTTGGATATTGGCTCTCTGTGTTTGAGTGCGAATGAAGCACATTATGACAAGTGCCCTGTCATGACCACAATGGTCAGGCAGTTGCAGAAAGCTTTCTTGCCAATGAGAATCAGCAACAGTGACATGGAAGACAAGGAGACTGGCCAGTTGGGCAAAAATTATCTCAAATAAGTATCACAGAGGGTTTGGCCCAGTGCATTTGTTAAATCCAGAACATGATGCTCCAAACTGGCCCCTGATTAAGCAATGAGTATAGACATGGGATAAGGCTAAGGCTGGGCCAAATAAATCCAAAAGTGGAAGATCTGAAGATGGGACTAAAGAAAACATTTCAGGTTCCCAGTGTCTAAGCTTAAACACAATAAAATAAAGCAGAGTTCATTGTGGCTTGTTGCATATAATATACAAATCCAGAAAATATTATCAATAAAAGAAATCGGAAAATGCCTTCTGACATGGGTGCTTCCATGTACAGAACTTTACAATTATTGTAGACTTGTTTAATAAAAACAGTTGCTAAATCTATTCAATTAAAAACATTTTGACAAATGAGGGAAATCCATACTAACTAAATTGATTTTTGCAGAAGCATTTTTATAAACAGCAGTTCAATCACTGATATTTTTATTAATTAATAGTGGGGGGGTCTTCAAATATTCCATTTGTACAATATATTAATTTTCTTGAGAAAAGACCTGGTTAAAAGTTCTGTGTCCTTCCCCGCCCTTCCCCTCCCCTCTAGTCCTACCAAGACCCCTCTCTTCTCCCTTCCTACTATCCTATACCAAAAATTGTTCCACCACTTTCATTGTTATTTGAAAAACCTTAATAAATATATTTAACAAAAAAGTTCAGTGTCCTTCAAGTTTTTCAAAACTACCAGATAATCCTATCCCAAAATTAATTGTATCAACACTTAGTGCACCAAGAGAGTTCTTAACTTAAATTCACTATTATTTCTTTCCACTATGGAGATATCACTGAAGGCATTTTTATGTATTGCAATTAATCATAATATCATCGCTCAGATACCTAAATACTTTAATCGCACTCATAATTCATGCTGAAAGGAAGCATACGAAAGCACAGCAGCTCAGTGGGAAAAAGAATTGTGTTCTCAGCAATGTCATTTATATAGCTTTGCATGAGTGTATTAATGCAATGAACTTGCAGTGTTATTCTATATTAGTTTTATTATAGTCATCTGAAAAATGTCACAAGTGGACCATTTAGAAAGCTGAGTTCATGTCTTTATCTCTAGGTCAGAAGACTTTGTCCCTTTTAGCTCAAAACACTAAGCTTTCTGATATTTTCAAGGTGAATTGTATTTACACTCCTCTGCCCTGTATAACTATCACCTTAGAATTGCACTCTAGAAATGCACAATGGAGTTGAAAACTTATCCAGTCAAAGGGCAGACACAGAGTAGAATGCGAGTCACTTCTATTGAATCATGATATGGGAGGAAGTGTGTTTCATTCTTAGATTCCCTACAGAGCCCTTTAGGTTGATCCGACATTAAGACTAGTACAATTTATGTTGCTGTCTAAGTTGCCCAGCATCACCCAATAACCATTCAAAACAAATAAACAAAATCCAGACAAATTATTCTGGCACATCGGGGGGGGGGGGGATCACATGTCTTCTAGTGTGCACCACAGTAAAATTTCCCTCAAATACAAATAAAATATTTGCTATTCTTTTTTTAATTAAATTTTTATTAAACATCAAAAAAGAAGGAAAAAATGTTTTATTTACATAAAAAGTGGTGGAACAATATAGTTATAGGAAAGTAGGAAAGCAGATAAAAAGGGAGAGAGGAAAAAAGAAAAAGAGAAAAAGGGGGAGGAGTAAAAAGGGGATGAAAATTGTCTTGACTTCCATTCCAAGCTTCGTGGTTCATATTGTCCTTTTTAGATTAGTCTATTCCCCTAGTTTTGATTATTACATTCTTCTATTTGCCTTGTCATACTCCTGGAAAAGATTCCAGTTTGTCCATTTTATCGATTTACCTACAGTCTACTTTAAAAATTAGTTTATCCATTTTATCGATTTACCTACATTCTTCTTTTTAAAAGTAAGTTAGTTTATCCATGTCTCTTATTTTTCTCAATTTAATTATCCAATTTTCAATGTCAGGAGCTTTTTCTTGTTTCCAGTATTTCGCAAAAGAAATTCTTGCTGCCGTCATCATATATGTAAATAGTCTGTCTTTATTTTCATCAACTCACAGTTCTGAGTCCGTAATTCCTAGCAGATAATATTCTGGTTTTTTCTTAAAGTTCATTTTAAGGATTTTTGTGCTTCTTCATGAATTTCTGTCCAATATTTAAGAGGCTACTTTACAGGACCACCAAATGTGAAAGAAGCTCCCTTCATGATCTTGACATTTCTAACATTTATTTGGAGTATTCTTGTACATCTGGCCTAATTTCTTAGGTGTAATGTACCATCTATGGAACATTTTCAACCAGTTTTCCTTTAAGTCCATCTCATAGGAATACTTTAATTTTTTAATTCCAAATTTGTTCCCATTCCTTAAAAAGAATTGGTCTTCTCAGATTTTCTGCCCATTTGATCGTATATGATTTTACTTCCTCTGTTTCCGTTGCCCATTCTAACAGTTTATTGTCTATTTTCGTAATTACTTTTTTCCAGTTTGTAATATCTTGTCCCAGATTTCCTCTTTCAGGGTAAAACCTATCTTCTTATCTTGATTATAGCATTCTTTGATCTGTAGATAATGTAACAATGAGATATTGCTATGTGGGGGGTTTTCAGATCCTCATGGGTTTTTTAGCAGGACATATTTTTAACTAATATGTCTCCATATGTAGGCCATATTGACCAACCTAATAGCCTCCTTTGATTAGCCTCCATTGGGGAGATCCATAAAGGAGTTTTATTATATAAGTTCTTTTTGTATTTCTGCCATGTTCTCAACAAAGAGGATCTCACGAAATGGTTGCCAAAGTTTATTTCCTTTTTCTCTCTCTTATACCAAACGTAGGCATGCCAGCCTACCCACAGATTAAATCCTTCTAAGTTTAGAGTCTTTTCTTTTTTTTAAGGTCATCCAATCTTTAATCCATGATAAAGCTCAGGCCTCATGGTAAATTCTTAGATCTGGAAAGCCAAAACTCCCTCATGCTTTCTTATCTGTTAATGTTGTGAATTTAACTCTTGGTTCTCTTTTTCCCTTTCCAGACAAATTTCAACAAGTCTCTATTCCATTCTTTAATTTTTTTTCAGATTTTGAATTATTGGCAGGTTCTGAAAAAGGAATAGTAATTTAGGTAGTATATTTATTTTTACAAGGGAAATGCAGCCTAATAAGGAGAGGTTTAAAATCTTCCACTTGTCCAAGTCTTTCTTAATTTTTTCCAAATTGTCTCATAGTTATTTTTAGAAGTTGTCCAATTTGGTGGTAGTTTGTAATCCAGTCTGTTCTTTAATTTTTTCTTGTTTTCCTTTATCCGTGTTTTTAGTTAAAATCAATGTCTTATTCGTGTTCAATTTAAATCCTGCTAGTTTTCCAAATTCTTTTATTTTCTGTAACCAATTTTGTAAGTTATTACATGGATCTTCAACTATTCCAATCACAACGTCATCAAATTCCCCTATTGTATACTCATGCTTTCCTACTTTGGATCCTTTTATGTTTTGATCCTCTCTTACATCTTTTATCAAAATCTCCAATGCCATTATGAAAATTAAAGGGGACAATGGGCAACCTTGTTATGTACATTTAGTTATTTTAAAATATTCTGTTGTCTCACCATTAATTATGCTCTTAGCCTTTTGGGATTCATATATGGAATTTATTGCATTATTAAATTTAAATCCCATTTCCAATTATTGTATTTTTTAAAATCCCAATTTAAATTATCAAAAGCTTTTTCTGTGTCTACTGCAAGTATAGCCAATTCCTTATGATGATTTGACTCATAATTTTCTATTAAGTCCAATACAGTCCGTATATTGTCTTTCATATTCCTATTCGAGAGGAAACCTGTCTCTTCTTCACCTATCCATTCTTTCAAGAATTCTTTCAATCTCGAGGCTAATATGTTTGCAAATATTTTATAATACATGTTAAGTAATGAAATTTTTAATATCAGTATCATCTGTATCTTCTTTATGTATCATTACTATTTCTGCATTTCTCCAGGAATCTGGAATTATTTGGTGTTATGGTCTCATTTAATACTCTTTTCAATATTGGAGTTAAATCTTGTTTCATTAGTTTGTAAAATCCCGCTGTAAATCCATCGAGGCCCAGAGCCTTATCAGAGTCCATACTATTTATGGCCTTTTCTATTTCCTCTTCTGTAATTTCCTTATTTAATTTCTCTCTAGTTTCATCCTTAATTTTATGAAGCTTAAATTGACCTATGTAGTCCATTATTTCTTCTTTAGGTATTTGATCTTTGGTAATATAGTTGTTTATAAATTTTCCTAAATTTTTCCAAAATTTCCTTGTTTCTGGTTACTTCCTTATTTCTAATTTTTATTTTTGTTATTTGCTGAGCTTGTTTCTTTTTGCGTACATGCCTTGATAACAATTTTCCTGGCTTATTGGCATTCTCAAATTATTATTGTTTTAAAATTTTCAACTGTTTAGCATGGGACTCTAATTCTAAATGGTTGTTGCAACCTAGACCTGGAGGATCCCTCAGTAAACCACCACAAAGCAGCCGTGCTTAAATGCTTTATTTGGAATAAGTAGAAAGAAGGAAAGAGATAAAAATATAGTCCATTGATGCATCCAGCATCCAAGTATTGCAAGGCAATATTTCCAGCAAAGTTCAAAGATCCAATAAATGAAGAAATAGTCTTGAAACCCCAATGGGCTAAAATCCGGGATAAGTCCTTGGCAAACAATGGCTTGGCTGAATACTTGAGTACGGTGACGTGGAGGCTCGGCGGCCTAGTCCTGGACTTGAGTTCCGTGGAGCTTGGCAATGAAAGCTGAACATTGGCTCAAGATCCCGAGCGCCAACGGGAACCAACTTAAATAGGTTCCCCATTGTTTTGGCCACGAAGGCGTTGACTTCGGCGCAACTCTTTCCCAGGAACAGTTTGTGGGCTTGACTTTCCCAAGCCTCTCGGGGACGGCAAATATGTCAGCTCATTAGTAGCTGCACCTGGAGACAAGGGAGAAAGCGAGGCTCTGCTTTCCCAGCGCTTCTTATCAGGTTGGGAAGAAAGAAGGCTGCGTCTGGTCTTGACTGCTGGTTGATGCGGAGGCCTCTGCAAAGGTTCTCTTTCAGACCTGACTGATGTCTTGGATTTAACATGGTTTCTATCTGGCTTAGCTATGGAGTCAGGCTGGGGCATGACAGTGGCGCTTGCCTTTATCTCTCAAATTAATAATTTATTTTATAGATTCATTTTAGCCTCCTTTTTCTTCATTTCAATCTTAGTTTCTATATCTTTAATTTCCTTGTTTCTCTTTCTATTGTTTCTTGCATTGTGCTGGATCAAATGTCGCCTAAGAACAGCTTTGCGTGCATCCCAGACCCCTTGTGGCTTTGTTCTGGTTATATTGTTCACTTTTATATATTCTTGGATTTTTTTATATTGATTAATATCTTCCTCTCTTTTTAGTAAATTTTTGTTGAGTCTCCATTTTTGATAGTATTTTTTATTAATTATAATTTCTTTTCTTTTTAAAAAAATCATTTTTATTGAGATTTTTTAACATACATAGGTAAAAACAGCGATAGAATAGATTTGCATAGAACTTTAGATTGAGAGAAATAGAGCAGTTATATAGCGATAGAAAAAAGGGTGCGTGAGAAAAATAGGATGAAAGGTGCAATAGAGGTTAAAAGTATTCTGAAGAGAGTATAGTCTGAGTTAAGTGATAGAAAGCTTCCCAGAATGTGGGCCTTTTGATTTGATCTTCCAGTTCGGTCCGCGGGGTTCCTACTTGCTTGTGTGCTTCCATTTTCCTTTCTTTTTCCTATCTGGCGTCGCTTGGTTTCTATTTCCACTTTGAGATTCTCCCTGGGGATTTACTCTTCCTATTCGTGCTTTGCCTCCTTTAAGTATTCTGTTACCTGCTTCCAATCTATTTTATTCATTTCCTTTTCCTCCTCCACCCAATGTTTCAGTATATCTAGGTCCATTAATTCCCTTATTTTCAACAACCAGTCTTCTATTTTTAGAGGGTCACTGCCTTTCCAATTTTTTGCAATTACCAATCTGGCAGCTGCTGCGATGTAGAAGAAGAGTTTTTCTTCGTTTTTATCAAGACCTTCTTCCCTGATGTTAAGTAGATAATGTTCTGGTTTGAGCTGTAGGTTTATTTTCAAAATTTTCTGCGTATGGGTATGTACGCTCTTCCAAAAACGTTTTATTTTTTTTGCACTCCCACCAACAGTGCATGAAAGATCCTTTATGCTCTTGGCATTTCCAGCACTTGTTGTTAACGTGCTTGTACATCTTGGCTAGTTTCTCGGGTGTTAGGTGCCATCGGAAGAACATCTTATACCAGTTGTCCGTTACTGACGTGAATCCTGAGTATTTGATCTTCCTCTTCCAGATGTCTTCCCATTCCTTTATTCGGATTGATCGACCTAGATCTTTTGCCCAACTTATCATATTTTCTTTTATCAGATCTTGCTCTGTGTCCCACTCCAATAGTTGATTATAGAGTTTTTAATATACTTTCTTTCCAAATACATGACTTTTTCCCATGTTGTCTCCTGGTCCGCAAAACCTGCTTTATTGTCTGCTTTATAATCTTCCTTTATTTGCTCTTTTGTGTTGCGCTTCTGTTGGTGAAAACCACAGAGGAGTTTTCATATAGAATCTGTTTTTGTACTTCCTCCATACTCTTAGCAGTGCCGCCCTGATATAATGATTTGTGAATTTTTTTTCAATTTTAAATTTATCGCACCACAAATACGCATGCCACCCTCTTCTAATATCCTGTCCTTCTAGGTTAAGCATCTTCTTTCTATGAAGGGTGGCCCAATCTCTTACCCAGCACAAAATCGCCGCTTCATAATATATCTTCAAGTTTGGCAGAGATAGACCTCCCCTTTCCTTCCTGTCTGTAAGAGTTTGATACTTGATTCTTGGCTTTTTGCCTTCCCAGATATACTTTAGTATATCTTTCTTCCATATATTGAAAAGATGATTTGTCCGGACAATTGGTATATTCTGGAAAAGGAATAACCTTTTTGGGCAGGACATTCATTAATTATAATTTCGCAGAGGATGTTGACAAGATTGTCGCAGCCCTTAAGCCGACCACCTGCTCCCTCGACCCGTGCCCCTCCACGCTGATTCGAGCTTGCGTGGAGGGGTTACGACGCCCCTCTGTTGAAGATAGTCAACTGCTCCCTTGAGCAAGGGGGCTTTCCAGAGGAGCTAAAGAGGCGGTGGTCAGTCCATTGCTGAAGAAGCCCGGATTAGACCCCGCGGCTCCTCCAATTACTGCCCAGTGTCGAATCTTCCGTACCTGGGCAAGGTGATTGAGAGGGCAGCAATGGACCAGCTGCAGACCTTCTTGGATGACGCAACCTGGCTAGACCCCTTCCAGTCCGGCTTCCGTTCAGGCCATGGGACGGAGACTGTCTTGGTCTCCATCACAGATCTACTCCGCTGCCATTTGGACCGAGGTGGATCGGCGCTGCTCGTGTTATTGGATCTCACGGCAGCGTTTGATACCGTCGATTACCAACTTTTGATACACCGCCTGGCGGTGGCAGGGGTGAGGGGGACAGCCCTCAACTGGCTGTCCTCCTTCCTCCAACGCCGCCAACAGCGTGTGAAGTGGGGGTCTCCGGAGGCTCCCGATGACCTGCGGGGTGCCTCAGGGGGCGATCCTCTCCCCGCTATTATTCATCATCTATATGCGACCACTCGCCCAACTGGTGCGGAGTTTTGGGCTGGAGTGTCCTCAGTCCGCTGATGATACCCCGCTCAATCTGAGGTTGGACCCGGGGCAGTCTCTGAACCCGATAATTTCCATCTTTGCCTTGAAGCCGTCACTGGATGGCTGTGAGCCAGTAAGTTGAAGGTGAACCCGGCGAAGACGGAGATCTTGTGGCTGGGCCGCCCGGGGGGGGGGGGTAGCGACCCAGCTGCCAACTTTCGATGGTGTGGCCCTCTGCCCTCAGCCATCGGTAAAAAGTCTAGGGGTCCGACTGGACGCCCACCTGTCCATGGAGGAGCAGATCGGCTGCACCTGCAGGACAGCATTCTTCCATCTTCGGTTGGCTAAACGCCTGGCTCCCTACCTCTCCCAACGCGACCTGGCTACGGTGATCCAAGCCACGGTCATCTCGAGGCTTGATTACTGTAATGCGCTCTACATTGGCCTTCCCTTGTCGATGATCCGGAAGCTTAAGCTGGTGCAGCACGCCGCAGCTCGCCTCCTCCTGGGTGCTGCAAGATCTGACCGAGCGACTCCACTCTTGCGCGAGCTGCACTGGCTTCCGATTGAATTCCGGGTCCTCTTCAAGGTGTTAGTCCTCACTTTCAAGGCCATCTATGGTTTGGGGCCAGTGTACTTGAGGGAGCGACTTACCCCCTACATGCCTGCGAGATCACTACGCTCCGAGGAGCTCAACCTCCTTGTGGTGCCTCCCCTCGGAACCTGCCGACTAGCCACTACACGGCGGAGGGCATTCTCTGTAGCCGCCCCAAGTCTCTGGAATGGCCTCCCGGAGGAGATCCGCCATCCGCGCTCTCCTGCCCTTTCGCGCAAGGCCTTGAAGACTTGGCTTTTTAGGAAGGCGTTCGGCTCTTAATTCAACCACATTGCCCGCTTGCCGCCTATGGTTCCCCCCAGGTTTTTTATCCCGTCCCCCCAGCCTTTGCTGAGGGTTGTGCTCTTAATATGTTTTAATCTGTTGTGATGTGTAATATGTTTTTAACTGCTTAATTGTTTTATTTCTCGGTGTTTTTGCTTCTTTGTAAACCGCTCTGAGCTCCGGAGTGAGCGGTATACTAAATCAAAGTTAATAAATAAATAAATAAATAAATAAAGGTTTTTGGTCTGTAGGATATTGAGCTGTAGAATATTTGTGACTTGTTTTTTTTTGTTGACCATGCCATATCAATCCTAGACCAAATGTCTATGGAGAAAAATGTATAGTTGAGACACCAGCCAATTACAGAGGAGGAGGGCTCTTGCTGCGAGGATTCGCCATCTGTTTCCAAAAAAGAAGAGGACAGGCATAGAGGTCTTCAGTCTTCTCTGTCAAATGGGTTCCTAAGATTAACAAAATACATGTTTTCCTATGGCCTTTGGCAACCCTTCTAAAACTCCCTCATGACCTCCCCAGGGGTCCTGAACCCTAGATTGAGAAATGCTGTTCTAACCAGCAAGGACTGCATGGATCATCAAAATACAGATTTACATAATCATAGAGTTGAAACATACCCTAAGGCCTATCTAGTTCGATCTACTGCTGTTTTAACCTGTTATAGTAAGAATATATTGGAGCAACAGAAAACAAGATTGTTCCATCTTCAATATTGTTCCATCTCCAAGAACCGTAGTCCTGCGGTCGATATGGCTATTTGTTGTTTTTATTGTATATTTTACTGTATGTTTTATCGAATGTCTTAATGCACATTTTAATTTCTGTAATCCGCCCCGAGCCTGTAGGGAGGAGCGGAATATAAAATGGAATAATAAATAAATAAATATACCCAGCTCCCTAAGCTGCTTTCCTCATAGGGCACAGCTTCCAGATTTTTGATCAACCTCCTCAACCTCATGCACTATTGCTTTATATATTCTGCAATGCATTCCCACTACTGCATTATCAGCTCCATTTTTCCTATGTCAAGCAGTTTTCCTTTTGGGAGAAGACTGAAACAAAGGTGTTTAGTAGTTCTGCATTTTGTCTGTCCCAGTTAGCATTTTGCCATCACCTTTATGCAGCAGCCCTACCATTTCCTTTTTCTCTTTTTTGCTGAGGACATAACAAAAATATGCATTTTTGTTATTTTTAACCTTTTAAGAAGCCCGGGTTAATTGTGTGCTTTAGCATTGCTGACTTTTTCCCTACATGCGCTGCCTATTGGTTTCAATTCCATTTTGGTGATTTCTCCCTTTCCCTCATTTTTGTACATGTGCCTTTTAAATCTTAGATGTTAGCATTTATTTAAACATCCACTCTGTTTTTATAGCCACCTCCCATTTTTCCTTGTCATTGGACTTATGTTTGAAATTTTGTCCTCAATATACAACTTTTAAGAAATTCCTATCCACCATGAACTTCCTTTTCTTTAAGTATTCTTGACCACAAGAGCACACCCAGTATTTCCCTAAGTTTACTGAAATCCGTCTAGCTGCAACTCTGCCCCTCCCTGCTTATACTATACAGTTGCCTTTGTGTCTCAGGGTAAGATAAATGTATTTGTTCCTGAACAGCAATGTAAATATGCTAGTAGAAATTTGCATTCTGTCAGAAAATTGATTGGATCTCAGCCTCCCTCTGACTAATGGTAGGAATGGCCCCATTGCACTCAGAATGAGAGTAGAGAAGCAAGTTTCTATTGAACCATGTTGGCAATATATGCAGGCCCTGTTAAGTCTGCTGCTGTAAATATTATAGATTGACACCACAGAAGACCGAACATATTTTACATCATGCTACACTGGCTAAAAAGAGGCCATGGCTATTGTACTCTTCTACTTGTCACTTTCTGTAATATGTGGATAAGGAAAAGATTACAAAGCATATACAACTGGCATGCTTTCATTACAAACATTTGTAATTTTAACATGGTTTATTTCACAATGTATCTCAAAATAATAACAAAAGCAAAGATCAATTTATATCTGGAGTGTAGGTATACATGCAGATTGTGTGTGTTTATTTGTCTATATATGCCACTTTAAAAGATATTCCTTGACTTCATATTGTATTAACTGTGCTAATTATGAACAAAATAACCCAGTCATAATAATGGAGTGATGAATTGCTAATGATAATCCTTTGAAGGCCTAAGTTCATTGTAATCAGAGGGAAGGCCAACTACTCTGGGAAGGGGAAAGGTTTCTTGGGAATATATTTCATTTCAAATGACAAAGAACTATTAAAACCTGAACAGTTAAATGAATTATGACAGACACAATTATGAATTGTTTCTCTTTTTAACAAGCTACTCCTCACCGATAGTGAAACCACTCTGTTTACTCTTATTTATTGAAGTTGTGTATTTATTTTCCGAATAAAATTGCTTGTGGATGAAATCTAACATTGTGTGAATGAAAGACTAGCTCGTGAGATGGACCTTTCCCTTGCCAATCCCCCTCCTGTCACACCATGTGTTATGTTGTTGTGTGCCTTCAAGCCAACCATTACTTACAGTAACCTTATTTTTGGGTTTTCTTTGCAAGATTCAATCCATTGCCTTCATTGAAGGCTGAGAGAATGTGATTTGCCCAAGACCAATCAGTGAATTTTCTACTAACACCCTAAATAATGAACATGTGGGATCTAACAACATTCATATAATGCTGAGCTGGTCAAGCACAGTACATTGTTTAATTTGTTGGTGGTACATGAGATTACACAACAACAACAACAACAACATAACAACAAATCATTTTAGCACACACACATACCCCTTGGCAGCAGCACAGACATTCATCACATCAGATGATTGACTGGCTTTTAAGGTATGCCTGCTTTCAAGGGAGCAATTGAGAGTTAAAATATAGTTATGACATCATGGCTACTTGCCAAGTATAGTAATGGGGCTGATAAATAATAGATTGATAAACAATCTGAGACACATTTAGCAGACCTCCATATTCTGGAGGTTTTCATAGATGGAAGTGCATGCGTGTCAAATCTTTGTGGAAGTACTGCATTTGACTGACACTGAAACCCATTTATGTGTCTTTGCATCTAATATTTGTCTCACTGTCAAAGCCATCATGATAGTTCACATCTGAGGCTACACCACTGCAATTATCCTGAAATGTCAGATTCTACCCTTTTCACACAAGTATTGCACTTCCATCTGTACTTTTTCTTTCAAGATGGATGATATGCCAGGGACCTAGCTTTGAGAGACTCTTAATATACAGCAGACTAATACCAAGCATATCAGGGAAAGGCCAAGATTTTTGAAACCTTTCTGAACAAATATATCTTTGCATAATAAGATCATTTCAACCTCCAAATGAAGAACTTTACATACATTCTTTGGCCGGGACCAATTATTGCAACAGTTCTACTGGCTGCCATTTTGTTTCCAGGTGCAATTCAAAGTATCATCTATGACCTATATCACTCTATATCAGTGGTTCCCAACCTTTGCTCCTCCAGGTGTTTTGGACTTCAGCTCCCTCAATTCCTAACCACTGGTAAGCTGGCTGGGATTTGTGGGAGTTGAAGTCCAAACAACTGGAGGACCAAAGGCTGGGAACCAATGCTCTATATACTTCAGGGTACCTGAAGAACCACATTTCCTCAGATGAACCTGCATAAGTTTTGAGATCTCCTGTGAAGTCCCTTTTCTCTGTTCCACCACCCTCACAGGGCATCTTTGTTAAATGTGGTCTTTTAGGCCCTGAATTTTTATTAAGATATTAACCACTCCCTTTTCCCACTCATGTTCTGTCTCTTTCTGACTTTTTGGATAAGTTAGGCAAGGTAGGTGTCTAATACACATGTGGTGGCCTTTACCTTTCCAGGAATCCTGTCCACATCCTTAGGCTGTACAGATTGAAAAGTCAAAGTTATATCTACTGGATATGTATTTATTTATTTATTTATTTATTTCAGGATTTTACCCCGCTCTTCTCAACCCCCGAGGGGGGACTCAGAGCGGCTTACAGCAGGCACAATTCGATGCCACATCAACAGCGTAAAACCCCAAACCCCACAACCCATTAAAACATTAAGGCATTAAAATACAATCCCTCAACACATCTACAATCATTCCAATTAAAACAGTATTCAACCCTAGAAACATTGACCCTCTTCCTCCCTCCCATTAAAATTCCGTCTCACATGCTGCCTAGTGCTGGTGAGGGAATGCCTGATCCCAGAGCCAGGATTTCACCTTCTTCCTGAATGTCAGGAGGGATGAGGTGGACCGTATCTCCGTAGGGGGAGCGCATTCCACAGGCGGGGGCCACCACCGAGAAGGCCCTGTCCCTCGTCCCCACCAACCGCATCTGAGAGGTCGGCGGGAGCGAGAGCAGGGCCGCCCCGGATGATCTTAGGTTACGGGATGGGACGTAGCGGCCGATGCGTTCGGACAAGTAAGCTGGGCCAGAACCGTATAGAGCTTTAAAGGTCAAAACCAGCACTTTGAATTGAGCCCGGAATTGGACAGGCAGCCAGTGGAGCTGACACAGCAGGGGGGTAGTGTGCTCCCTGTATGTAGCTCCCGTTAGTAGTCTGGCTGCCGCCCGCTGGACTAATTGCAATTTCCGAACTGTCTTCAAAGGCAGCCCCACGTAGAGTGCGTTGCAGTAATCTATTCGGGATGTGACCAGAGCGTGGACGACCGTAGCCAGATCAGACTTCCCAAGGTACGGGCGCAGCTGGCGCACGAGTCTCAACTGTGCAAAAGCTCCCCTGGCCACCGCTGAGACCTGGGGTTCCAGGCTCAGCGCTGAGTCCAGGATCACTCCCAAGCTGCGAACCTGCGTCTTCAGGGGAGTGTAACCCCGTCCAACACAGGCTGTAACCCTATACCCTGTTCGGCCTTACGACTGACCAGGAGGACCTCTGTCTTGTCTGGATTTAGTTTCAATTTGCTAGCCCTCATCCAGTCCGACACAGCAGCCAAGCACCGGTTCAGGGTCTGG
Source organism: Anolis apletophallus (assembly GCA_030556195.1). Taxonomy (NCBI): domain Eukaryota; kingdom Metazoa; phylum Chordata; class Lepidosauria; order Squamata; family Anolidae; genus Anolis; species Anolis apletophallus. The sequence goes on from JARBWK010000009.1 coordinate 90,934,950, forward strand.
ACAGCCTCCTTGGTGACAGGTGGGAAGGAGTGACAGATCTGGACATCATCTGCGTACAGATAACACCTTACTCCGAAACTCCGAATGATCTCTCCCAGCGGTTTCATGTAGATGTTGAACAACATCGGGGACAGTACTGAACCCTGAGGGACTCCACAGGACAACGGCTGTGGAGCCGAACAGGTGTCACCCAATGACACCTTCTGGGTACGACCTTCCAGGAAGGATTGGAGCCACTGCAATGCAGTACCCCCAAGCCCCATATCTGCAAGGCGACCCAGAAGGATACCGTGGTCAACGGTATCGAAAGCCGCTGAGAGGTCCAGCAGAACCAACAGGGACACACTCCCCTGTCAAGTTCCCGGCGTAGATCATCTACCAAGGCGACCAAGGCTGTCTCAGTCCCATGCCCGGCCTAAAGCCAGACTGTGCCGGATCCAGATAATCAGTGTCTGCCAAGAACCCCTGGAGTTGCGAAGCCACCACACGTTCCATGACTTTGCCCAAATAGGGGAGATTGGAAACTGGCCGATAGTTCACTAATTGAGTGGGGTCCAGTGAAGGTTTCTTCAACAGCGGTTTTATAACAGCTTGCTTTAAGCTGGCTGGAATGGTGCCTCCCGAAGGGGAGGCATTAACCACCACCTTCACCCACTCTGCCAAACCCCCTCTGGCTTCCTTGATCAGCCAGGATGGGCAGGGGTCTAGGATGCATGTCGTGGGCCTCGCCTCTCCAAGGATCTTGTCCACATCCTCAAGCTGAACCAATTGAAACGAATCCATCAAAACCGGACAAGCAGATGCTCGTGTCACATCCTCAGAGACTGCCGTTAAAGTGGTATCGAAATCGGAACGGATCAGAGCCACCTTATCATGAAGACCTTAGCAAACTCATCACTGCGTGCCGCCGAGCCGTCAGGGATCTCGCACTGAGGCGGATTTAAAGACCCTAACGACTCGAAACAGTTCCGCTGGACGGTTCTTCGCGGCGGCCACCTTGGCCGCAATAGATGTTTTTTGTGCGGCTTTTATTGCAGCGTCATAGGTCCTCAAATAAGAGACCAGGCGCGCCTGAGCTGATCCGCTCCGTTTCCTACGCCACACGCACTCTAGCCTCCTCTTTTTCGCTTCATTGCTGCCAGCTCCTCAGTGAACCAAGGAGCTGGTTTAGCTCGGTTACTCAGAGGGACGTTCTGGAGCGATCGTGTCAACAGCCCTTGTCATCTCCCTGTCCCAGAGTGAGACAAGAGCCTCGACAGGGTCACTTACCGAGGAGGCGGGAAATCCCCAAGAGCCGTCAGGAATCCGTTCGGATCCATAAGTCTCCTGGGGCGGACCATTCTAATAGGTCCACCACCCCTGCGGAGGTGGAAAGGCCCAGTGAGTCTAAACTTGATCAGGTGGTGGTCGGACCATGGCAAAGGAATGATGGTCAGTTCCTCCACTCCGCCACTTTCATCCCATCCCTGGCAGAAAACCAGATCTAAAGTGTGTCCAGCACTATGGGTGGGACCCGATATTAACTGGGACAGGCCCATGGTTGCCATGGCGGCCATGAAGTCCTGAGCCGCTCCTGATAGAGTGGTCTCGGCATGGACGTTGAAGTCTCCCAGCACGATGAGCTGCTGAGACTCACGGCCAGGCCGAGACCACCCTCGGCTAGCTCAGGTAAGGAGACTGTAGTGCAGCGGGGTGGTCGGTACACTAACAGAATCCCTATCCTGTCCCGGTCACCAATCCTTAGGCCGACACATTCGAACGTGGTTGACTGTGGGATGGGGCACCTGGTCAAGGGGTGGAATCCTTATAGACCACTGCGACTCCCCCTCCCGCCCTCCGGTCTCGCTTGGTGCTGTACGGAGTAACCCGGTGGGCAGAGCTGGGAGAGATTAACCCCAGCCTCGTCCAACCAGGTCTCCGTTATACAGGCCAGGTCAGCTTGTTCTTCACGAATTAGATCTTGTATTATTGATGTTTTACCATTGACTGACCTGGCATTAAACAGCACCACTTTCAACCGGGAGGGACCGCCTTCCTCAGTACTCAGCTTAACTTTGTCAGGAGCCCGATTTAAATTTATCAATGTTCTTGCACAAATTTTGGGCCGAATTGGAATTTTATGACGCTCTCGCCCAGGTCGAATTAGTGGTTTAGATCCATCACAAATTCTAGGCCGAATCCGTACTTTGGGTCTCCCTTTCCCGTATTATGTATTAATTACAGTATCAAGTTCATAACAGAGCCAAACAAATGCATCCTCAAAGTGCCAGGCAAGTTTTTTCTACAACACTCATTTACCAGCTGATTTCATGTGTAAGTCGAACACAGATTTTGGGGCCAACATTATGGATTTTTATATACCCCGTACATAAATCGGAGGTCTTTCCATGGAGAGGGGAAAGCACCAATGCCATCTCAGTGGACAGTTGCCCATAGGCACTACTGCCATTTACTCACCCAGGCATTCAAAAAAGCCAGATGTTGTGCTGCAGCAGAGAAGGTAGAGAGGATTGGTGCTTCTTTTAGGTTCCCCCGGAAATGGACTAAGCCCCTGCCTTTCACTAGTCTATTTAGAAGAGATGATAGTTTCTTTTTTTATAAGAGTTAAGGTAAGTATCCATATTGGCCCATGGAAAAATCGAGCCAAATTTTGGGGGCTTATTTTTTGTTTTAAATTTTTAGACCTATATATGAATATGCTGCCCACATTGCCAGAGTAGACTTAGGGTGTGTTTTTATCAGACCTTCTCTAGGTTTACTGACAGGATAATTTTTGCTGCTTTACTCATTTCCATTACAGCTAACTCACTCAAAATCCATGGAGTGGTTGGCTCCAGTGGATGAGAGGGGATACCCAGTAGGGGGTAATCAGGTCCCCTGCTGTGAGCATTTTCTCATTCCAGAGGTTGACTAGAACTTAAATATAAGCAGCAGGCCAAAGAGCTGTCAGCAAGACAATGGGACCCATAGCTCTCCTTAATCACCACTTTAATTATTCTCCAATCCCTGCAGAATTTGTAAACCCCAATAATTCTGCACCCTACTAGATAGTGATTTGTCTATAACAACACAATTGTAGCCAGTTCCTCCACTCTCAGATCACCATCATCCACCCAGTTCAGAAAAATGTGCTCTGGTGTAAGTGCAGAGCCAGAAATAACTTCAGACAAATTTGTTGTCATGGCAGACATGAAGTCCAGAGTCGCTCTTGACAGGACAGTACAATGTAGATGATAATGCTGAAGATTTTATGAATTTCAATCACGTAAGAAATGGGAGAACAGTAAAGCTTTTACATTTATAAAATGATGTCTCTCACTGCAACCTGAGCTAAACTGTACAATCCTTTGAAAAATAAAGTAGGAGAGGACATTTAATAAGGTTTTAAGGCCTCATGTCTGGTCAAACCTACACTTATGAATTTCTAAAACAATAGCTTTAAAATAAGCTAGCTGCAAATAATCAGTTTTGAAGTACCACTTCTACTAACCAAAATGCAAAGGTATGTCTTTTTAGATGTTGGGGGAAATGAGCTGTCTTCTTTTTTGTAGTGTGAAGGGTCAAAAAGCAAGACAAATCAGCAACAGCATCTTTGATATGTCTATGTGGCATTTGTTTTTTGCCACCTGAAAACAATGCCATTAGCATTGTGTCGGATATTGTAAATGAGAGCCGTTAACAAATTCTACACGCTAACTTCAGAGGTTTTGTTTTCATATCTATCCTCAGATGAATGACATTAATTCTTAGATTTCTTCTGTCATACCCACTATTCCAAACCAGTCATCCAAATCAACTAATGCCATGAGACATGGAGCTCATAATCTGTAACTTTCTTTCCATTGTTAGCAAGCATTCTCCCCAAGTCTCTTTTTTCCAATGCAAGGTAACTATTTTATGATTGAATTCTATTGTTGCTCTGTGTACAGCTGGGCAATGAAACATTTTTTATCTGCATCTTCTGTGTTTCTCTTTTATTCACACAGCTTAATGGCATGATTGTGAGCTGTTCAGGGTTGTTATGCAGATGTACTTCCCAGAAAAAATGCTGCTTCAGAATAAGCTGTTACTTTTTGTGAGCCCCACCGGCACTAGAAGACAGCTATTACAAACTACTTCCTGTGACAGTTAGCTCATGGAAAATATGTTAGATGTCAAATTAACTTCTCAGTGCAGGCCTAAGCAAATCAGACCCAGAGCGCTTTCTTAACAAAACCTAAAAGGCACCCCATGTTTTAATTAAAAACAAGTGCATAATTGTGCTGACTTTACTCAAGAGAGTTTCTTTATGAAATAATATAGAGTGATCTCTTTTCACTTCTGACAAGATAAATAAAAGTTGATTGGTTTCTCCATTCACTGATCATTTTCAGGAAACTACATTGTAATTGAGGTTGATAAAGTTTCTGATTGATGAGATATGCAAGATATCGAAGACAGTTTTCAAAATGTGTTGACTTTACCTTTTCTTCATACTTTTCTTTCTGGTGAAAGAGAGTGAATTAACTTCCCACCCAGGGTATTCATCAGTCTAAAGCATATTAAAAGGAATTGCCAGACTGGGTCATGAGCATTAAAGAGAGCCATCTGTTAGAGAAAGATCTGAGTGATAGCCTATAGGTAGTCCTTGCCAACACAAGGAGGGCAAAAAGATCAATAGGAAGAACTAGAGAGTCTGGGGGATTGTCTTTGGCTTTTTCAGCAGCAAACTCATACATTTTTTAGTTCATCACATGGCAGGAAAACAAGTACAACATTAATTGGCACCATAAGAAAAAAAGTTCATACCGCATTTTGCAGTCTCTGGGTAGAAATGCTTTCCGGGCCATCCAATATTTTTTTTTAGTGGCACATCTGCAGCTTTTCCTTTTACAATTTATTTATTTAAGGTAAAGATGATCTGGAAATACTAAAAATGCAGTATTCAAAGTAGTCCTATGAACATGATTGTACTGGGAGGGGGGGGGACAAAGTTGTTAGCTCAGATATAATACCTTTTGTCTTGTGGGACTCAAATAGAAATTTTGAGTGAGATTTTATGTTGCTAACTCTTAGCATATAAAAATAACAGTGTCAAGGAGGTATTGATATATTTGAATCTACTCATTCAGTGCAATTTCTTTTAATGTTCAGTAGCAAGAAAGTCAATATGATGAAGTAGTTTGAGCATTGGACTGCAACACTAGAGATCAGACTTTGCCATAGAAACACATCGGACGACCTTGAGCAAATCAGAGAAAGATGGAGGCAACCCTTCTCTGAAAAATTCTTGCCAATAAAATTCCATGAAAGGGTCACCATGAGTCAGAAATGACTTGAAGACATGCAACAACAACAACAACTCCTTGCATCTTTATATGATGTGGATTATAAGGGGAAATAGCTAGAAAACACACACCCCCCCCCCAAATGCCCACTGCAACACGCATCCACAGGAAAAACAAATCGGGAAAAGGTGATCAGTGTATGGAAGCTGCAGAGCATAAATTTGGGAGGAACATGTGCAGCACTTGTGTAAACAGTGCCACCTACGGAAAATGTGGATAAAGGAACTGGATATGACACTCTCAGGAAGGTAAACAAACACCTTTTCACTAATTCCCATCTGATGGGCTACTACAGTTTAAGTCAATTATCACAAGTGGGGGTCCGTGTGAAGTAACAGTAGTCAAACACTGGTCAAATTGTGGTGAATATAAATAACCGTAAATATCTGTACTCTAATGTAAATCATACAAGGACATATATTCACCATGTATCTATTATATTTGTCATAATACAATGTATATCATTTCAAAGCTACAATAGCTGTAACTGAAACAATGATGTAAGCAGTATAGGATCGCTGCTACTCCAATATATCATACCCAGCACCGGGATTCAAAGTGAAATCAAATTCGAAATATACAAAGCATTCAAGAAATTTCCAGTGATGCATGGCAGGGGATGGGGGTAACCCATCACCCCATGCCCTGCACTTCTTCCCCCTTATCCCATCCCACAGGGGGAAGCATCCCCCCTACTCCCCAGTTGATCCTAATCCTACACAGGAAGCCTCCCATGTTGCCACCACAATAGAGTACACCGGTTCCTCTTCAGTTTTTCCAGAGAGCCCTGGCAGAAGTAGATATATATTGTGAAATGGAAACTGGCAGGCTCTGTGGCAAAACTTAAGAGAAACCAACATACACCGCTGAATTCAGAATGTCTGATGAGGTTGTTAGTGGTGTAGCGGTTTGAACATTTTTCTATGACACTGAAGACCAAGATTTGAATGGGTGACCTTGGGCAAGTCACACTTGTTCAGCCTTAGAGAAAGACGAGGGCAAAATTCCTCTGAACAAACTTTGCCATGAAAATCCCATGATGAATTTGTCATAAGTCAACAACTATTTAAAGGCACATGACAATAACACTGTCATGCAGGACCAGGAATCAAGCATCACTTTAATTCAGGACCTCCAAAGGATTGGACTGAAATTCGCTCTACCTTCACTAACATAATGCAGATGAACATTTCCTCTCCAACATCTGGTGGGTCACCTATTCTACACTACTGATTTAGTCCAATTGAAATTAATAGAAAATTTAGTTATACCAATGAAACTATAGCATGGTAGTGTCTGGATATCCCACATGCTTTGCATAATTTTCTCTGTTATCTCGAAGAAATATCCCTTTGAATATAGTACTTTCTACCAACAGTTGTATAAAAATTGTTGTAAAAATAAATAAACAAGTCAATTAGTTAAGTAGGGGTGCACCCTTCTAGGTAATCAAGAAGTTTTACTTGTTTGTCTCATTCAGTAGTAGATTAATGCATTTGAGGAAGCAGAATTTGTTTCACTGTACACTAAGTACTGCTTTTTTGAGAGTTGGCAAAATGTAGCCCATGAGATGCATGTAAGGACCATTTGTGCCCCCTGACAGTAAAAATATGTTCCCTCCAAATGCCCTCTAGAGCAAGAAGGAGCATTTTTATCATATATATGCCTCCCCCAGGTCACATTAGTCCCAGGAGCTGCCTTCTTCCAGCACAGATAGGATAACCTGTCTTAGTTAATAGACTAAGAGATTAAATCTATTTTTCCATAATAGTGTTGCTTGCCTCAACTAATGAAGTTCTAGAAGAGGAGAATTTTGTAACTTCAGATGGAGAAGCCAAACTTAATTGCCTCTCTGCGGTCTTTGTTTCCACTTTGGGTAGGAGAGGATGAGATCACTTTTCAGCCAAACTTAATTGCCTCAGATTTTACACCTTTTGTTTGGTTCAGTAAAGGCATTATTACAGGATGGGGTTTGGATCTTATTTATGTGTTTTGTAGGCAACAGCTGCCCTTGCATCATTTCCTAATGGAAACAACTTGAAATTTAAAGAGCTCTAATGTAAGAGATGTCTTCATCTCTAGGTATTAAATTGTATCAAAACAAAAACTTCTAAATCACCTTTCCAATATACATAAAGGACATTCCATACATGCAGTGAGAGATCAGCACTTATGCTTTGAACTATTCATCACCAAGAATTTAACATGTGGGTGCTTCCTTTGGTTGACATAACTCAAAAGTTGGGGAGGGCAGCAGGTGCCATTTTTATTGTAATATCTGTGTCTGCATTCCAACACAATCAAAAGTGACATCATACCACTTCAGGTTTCAAAACCAGTTAACTTTCAGCCATTTTTCTGTCTATTCCACCAATGTTTAGGGGAATATTGCAGCAGTTTTTACCCATTGTGAGACATTTTTCAGTTGAAAAATCACCCTCAAATATTTAAATTGGGGGCTGTGGCCTTCAGGGACCACTCTTTTGGTGTCCAATGGTTGTATATCATGGATTTACACTATTCCGTCACCACCAACAGAACTGATCAAACATTTAGGGGATATTTCATGACAAGTAATCATTTCCTCAAATATGTCAAACAAGAATATCTGCAAATACCAGGGTTTTAGCAGCCTCAATATTTGTTTTGTTTGTTGGTTTGAATCTATAATTACAGTGCTCAGCCTACAATGTTGAATGAGCTCTCTAGCCATGCTTGCAGTTTACGTCATATGGAATGACAGGAATGAGAGAAGTCTATATTCACCCTTTCGAAGTCATGTGGCTGGATTCTTCCTCCATCTGGATGTTTGGCATAATGGAGGACTGAATTGGGTTTTGACTGCTGCCAGTTTTTGTTAAAACAAATTGAGGACAAACCACCCATGTGTCAGATAAACTGTGGGTTTGGCTGTCTTTTCTTTCCATATGACACTTGTACCATCTGCTCTTCATTTCTGAAAAGGGGAGAGATTGGTCCATCTAAGTGCCTCTGTTTTGTTTTGTTTTTTATTCATTTTGCTCCTAACTAGTGCATATCCATGCAGTTTGTAACAAATAATATTTATAAAGTCTATTTACTTTTTTTAAAGAGTAAGAGAGAGAGAGTTACACATGATAAAACAACATGTTTCTCCATATGTAATTCCCTAAATGCAATTTGCCATAATATACAGTCAGCCTCAACTTTATTGAAGGTTAGAAGTACAGGACTCAATGGAAGCAGCAAAACCATGAATATTTCTACTCCCAAACACACACACAAATGTACTTTCACTAGTTGGCTGACTGGAACCAGTTGCATGTGCATTTCCCATGTGCACTCACACTCACTCAAATGGGTGGAGGGAAGGGGATGGGATGGGGGAGTGGCAAGAGGGAGGGGGGCATGCATTCCCTCACTCACTCACACAGGCAGAAGGGGATGGGGAAATGAGAAAAGATTGAGCACTCATCTCATTTGCTGAGGTGAGTGTGGTGGGTGAGGGAGGAAGGGGATGGGACATGGGATAAGGAGAACTGAGGGTGGGTAGTGTGTGGATCACCAGAGTGGGTGGAGAAAGTGTGGTGAAGATGATAGTGGGAGGGAGGCAAGGCCAGCAGGGAGAGGCTGCCATGGTTGATCTTAAAGCACTCCCCTCATCCACCTCAGAGATCCACTCACCATCCACCCTCTCTTCACCTGCACCCCATCCCTAAAGAGTGAATGAGTGAGTGAGTGAGCAAATGCATGTATTATCCTACTTCCCTGAACCCTTATCTCAAGTGTGGTGGGTGAGGATCTTCCGCGGATAATGTTGAAAGATTTGCTATCTTTGGTCTTGTTTCTGTACGTGGAATGGGGACAGGGTGCCTTCTCATTTTTCACTTCAGGAAACAAAATGTCTTTGGACAATCCTGTCTGAGTGGAAATGCCCACGCCCAAACTCAACATAAGAATTGGCACTAAACGCAAAGAAGTGGGAATGGATGACGGATCACCCCATAGTACAGAAGTGCCAAATTCTTATGGCCAAAATGAAAGAAATATTTTAAACTCCAATATTGGGAAGTGAGATTTAAGGGTTTTTTAATCATCCATTAGTTTAATTAAACCATAGTGCCATTTACAGTTACAAAAATGTCAAACTTATAACATAATGAACAAATAAAGAGAAAGCTGTACAAAACTTATACTCTTAGTTCTAGAAGACAATTTTTCCATCTGGAAAAGAAAATATTTCCTTTTGCAAGTTCGTTTTTACAAGGCCACTCAGTTTTGGGCTATGCTGACTAGCATGGTGGGAACTGTACTCTAGCATATTCAAAAGGTTACAAATTGAGAAAAGTTGAACTATTCCAAAACTTTTATATTCAGTACAGTATGTGGAAAGGTAATTGGAGGACGACATGCTCATGAACACATACCAAGTACCATTCCCTCAGGAATTGATCAGCTGATCTTGAAGGAGAGTGTTTCTGGGTCAACAGCTAGCCCTACCAGCCAAACCCTCCTGTCACAACTCCTTTGATGTGACAATGAAACACTGAAGCCTATGAAGCTGTGCTGTATTTTAAAGGTTCTGTACAAAGGATTTCTTGTATTTAATCACTGCACACATCTTTACTTTTTAAAAAAGAGACCTTCAATGATTAATTTGTTCCTTTTCTTCTTGATAGTTGATAAACAACTATAACTATGTTAAACAATTTGCCAGCAAAAGAAGATTTTATTTAGGCCTGTGAAGTTAGTTGAAAGTCTTAGAACATGAAATGTATATCAAGTTCAAAATAGGTGGATTACTCTCTAAATAAGTGTTGGCAGCTCTTTATCTTTTCCTTGTTTTCCATATTTAATTCCAACACTGAAGGCTAGAAGATACATCATTCCTCCCTATCCACCCCCTTCTCTCTGGCTCACACTGGGTGAAATGTTTTGAATTAATTATGCTAAATTATTAATAGCCCATGATGTGAAACATTGCAGGATTTGAGGGAGCCAGCATATGATAATTTTGTGGTTTTTATCTCCTTAAAATAGTAGAGGAGAAACTTACAGATCCACTATGCAAGAATTAAACTATTTATTATTTATTTATTTATTTATTTATTATTCAAACTTGTATGCCACCACTCCCCGAGGGCTCAGAGCAACTCACAACATCCAGTAAAACACGTAATAATACAGAGAATTTCGGAATTAGTTAAAAATACAAAGTTAAGATTCAAAGGCCAGCCGGAACAGATGGGTCTTACAGGCCCTGCGGAACGCCAACATGTCTCGTAGGGCCCGAACTTCATTTGGCAAAGTGTTCCAGAGCGATGGCGCCACAATAGAGAAAGCTCTGCACCTCGTAGATGTTAGGCAAATGGCCTTGAAGCTGTGTACTTCCAGTAGATTTAGGTCTTCAGAGCAAAGTGATCTCTGGGGTTGGTAGGGGCCCTTCGACACTGACCTATATTCCAGAATATCAAGGCAGGAAATCCCACAATATCTGCTTTGAATAATAATAATTATTATTATTATTTATACCCCACCACCATCTCCCCAAAGAGGCGACTAACATGAGGCCAAGCCCAAAATTACAACAAAAAATGCAAGTACAGCAGAATAAAATACAAAAAGCAACAATACAATCAAAATAAATGCATAACATAACAAAATAAAATAACACAGTTCCAGAAAGACATGATAAAAAAAATGGGACACAGTGGGTAGGCCAAATGTACTAGAAGTAAAATTGAGAAAATTGATAAAACCCTGGATGAGATAGGGAGAATGTGTTCCTGAGGGGGGAACTCAAAGGGCTGAACAGTGGTATTAAATCTTCAATTAAGGGCGAAGGGAAAGTGCATCATGAGGACATAGCTGAACTGGGTTATCTGAGTCCACACTCAGATAATGTGAGATTTTTTTAATATTCTGGGATATAGGGTTGTGTGGAAGGGCCCCAGGTGTCTTTTAAGAATTAAAGCATATGGGTGGAATGTAGTATTGGACTTACATGTGCTTAAGTGGACATAAGCAGATGTATGTGTGCAGAAAGCAGAACTTAGTAGTTGTGCAACATCTGTATTAAGTAAGAGGCTGCCACGATGTTATTAGATCAGGAAGCCAGCCAAGAAACAATTGCAAGTCTGAAGCAATGCACATTGGTCCTGATGCACCATGTGTATCTATATGTATTGGGCATTCACAATGCATATCCATACAACGGACTCTTAGTGTGTATCAGTAGCATCCAAAGCATATTGGACATTATCTAGAGAATGCTAATGTACACCAGGACTTGCCATTACTCCAATAATTCCATAATTCATAAGGAATAATAATAATAATTTATTTTTATCCCACCTTATCTCCTCAGGGGGAGGAAAAAAATTGGCAAACATGCAGTGCCCGCATAACATAATAAACAGATCAAATCATAAACAATAAAATAAACAACATTGGGGTGTACTTATAAAACAACTTGAAAATAACAAAATTAAATTTTAGGTATAGAAATAGGACATTGATACACATTTGATAATAATAATAATAATCAGTTAAAACTTTAAAAGCATAGCCAATTGGTGGCAAGCCAACAAGGCTGAGGTAGTATCTGGGTCAAAATGTTAATAAAGTGCTAATCCTTCTCCTCCCCATAAAGTTCTATAATGCCTCCACTATATGGCTAAGTATGGGTAAATTCAGGCAATGTAGGCTATGGTAGAATCATGGCTAAGGACCCATCCAGATAGGCCCATATCCCAGGACCTGTCTGGGTTTTTACAAAGAGCATCCAAATGACACCCCCGGTAAAATCAAATTGATTTAAAACAAAGCAGGGTTTACCTGCTTTGTTCCAAATTAATTAAATACTTCATTAGATACCCTGAAAGGCCCAGGTTTACTGGGGTATTGGGCCTGTGGGAACTCACCCTCAAGTAGTCCCAGGACTACCTGGGTATGAGTCCTCATTTTCCACCTCGCACCTTTTGGGCTCCTGGAGCTTAAAGGTGTGAGATGGTGTCCACCCCATCTCTCCAAACCCTCAAGAACAATACTTAACTTTAAAAAACTTACTGGGACACCACTGGTGGTCATTCTGTTCTCCTAGCACATAGAAATGATGCACCAGGAGACAAGAGGGAGCAAAATCTAGATACTCTGCTCGGGAAAGCCTGAGGGTTTTTTTTGATGGGGTGGATTTAAACTTAAGCTGAACAGGGTGTTTTTAAACCTACTTCAGTGCAGGTTTAACTCCTGTTTGGAAGTGCCCTTGTTTTCAGGTCCTCCCCAGTCCCAGAAAAAATGCCTTCCTTAGAAGACAGATGGCTTATGGCAGTCGGTTTAATCTGATGAACAGCTAGGTGCTCCTCTAATTCAGCAAGAAGGAGAGCTGGAGAAGAGACTCTATGAGACAAGATGACTTGGGCATGTGGCACAGAGTTACTATGTAAAGACTATGTAACCACAGCTCTTTAAATACTATCAGGCATAGACTGGGCTTTTGTTAAAAGCAGAGAGCTTTCCCCCTATCTAGCTACTGGAAGCAAAATTTCATATTATCTCTTGATAACTTGACTCTAATGCTGGACATCTTGGATGTATCTTGGACTATTCACAGACCACTCTACTTGGATTCTGTTCTGGCTTACAACATCTTTACGTCAGACTGTTTGTTATCAGACACCTTTCATGCTTCAGCTTCTGAGCTTAATTCTGGCTGAGCGTTAAGAGTAAGACACCTATGTGTGTAAAAATGTCATGTACAGTCATTTTTTAAATAGAAAGTTGAAACTTAAACAAAAATCTCCAGTCTACTGATGCATAGTGTCTGTATTTTGAGCACCACATTTTTGGTAAAACTCTTCATAGGATTCCTTTTTTTTCATGTCAAGCTCAGCATTATGTGTTCTGTTCAAAGAATGTATGAAAATGCAAAGGGAATCTTAAAAATAAAAATGACAGTAAAACTGTGAACAGGATATTTTTTTGCCTTGTATCCAAGGGTTTTGATTCATTTTTAGGTGAAAATTTAATTATTATACTGAAAGCTGCAGAACTGACAACACCTTGTGACACAGGTGTGATCTGGCATGTGATGGTTTTAGCACAGAACTGGCCAAGGTTTCATATTTAGAGTTCTGGTACTTTTAATAGTTGGAAGAGGGATTTTAAATTGTGTTTAAATCTCTGCTCTGCACCTGCTGACAACCCACAAGCTGCACCTGTTGACAATCCATCTTCTACACAACTATAAGAGGTTACAAGCACCTTAATGTGGAAATGCTGAGCATCTGTTTCAGCAGCTCTTTCAAATACTGTACACACATCAGCTGCATCTCCACACACACAGCAGTTTCAACTTTTTTCTTATGACAGACAAAAGGAGGATGTGAATTGACCTTATATTTAAGACACCCGAATAGCTTAAAAAAGAAAAGAAATCAGCTTGGGAAAATTACTTATTTGGACAAGATATCATAGAACCTCTTTAGTCAGTAATGAGGAAGCATGTTTTTCATTATAGTTGTGTGTAATGCAAAAAACCTTCTTCCAGAAATGCCTGCCTTCAAACAGAATCAACTTTCTCAAAGCAATCTGCATTTTTTCATACCTCTGAGACAATTAGGAGCCTAGCAGCTTAGGTAAACTATGTATTAAATCAGGGATGAGAAACTGACGAAAGGTAAATGCCCTGAGACATTGAGGGTTAGAGAGCTACAACTCTCTACCACAGTGTCTACAAAACAATTGGCCACCAAATGCCTCCAAACATCTGTTTTACGACTATGGGTTTTTCATCTGGAATAAACACATATTCCAGACATACAGGGAGAAACCTCTACTCAAACTACTTTCTAACATCTTTCCATTTTCAGTCAGGCCTGGATCAGGCCCTTTTGGTGCCCTAGGCCAAAAACTCTGCCCCCCCCTGGCTCTGCCCTGCCCCTGGCTCCTCCCCTGGCTCCACCCTGCCCCGGCTCCTCCCCACTCTGCCCCACCCCGCCCCCGGCTCCTCCCGGCTCCGCTCCGGCTCTGCCCGGCCCCTGGCTCTGCCTCGCCCCCAGCTCCGCCCCGCCCTGCCTCCTTGCCGGCTCCTCCCTCCCTCCCTCCCTCCTAAAGCCACTATGCCGGCCTAAGAAGCGGCCGAAATCGCAGCTTTAGGAGGGAGGGAGGCCCTGCATCGGCTCTGGGGGTGGGGCTTTCCTTCCTCCTCCTCACGCCGGGGCGGGGCAGAGCCGAGGGCGGGGGCAGAGCTGAGGGGAGCAGAGCAAAAGAGGGGGCAGCCGTGGATGGTGCTTATGCCACCGTGCGCATGCGCCCTTTTTTATTTTTAAAATTTTTTTGGATTTTTTTTTGGATATTTTTTGGGGGATTTGGGGGGGGGGGTCCGGACCTGCTGCCCCCCCAAAGGTGCCGCCCTAGGACTTTTTCACACCCACCAAACCTTTTTTGTGGTGAATTCTGGCCATTGGTCCCAACGTTGGTCAGCTATCAGTTTAAAAACCAGGGAAGAATTTTACCCATAAGCAATACTGGCATTATGTTCATGGGAATTGTACTGCTCCTATTTGATTGTTATTAATTCATGTCTTCTTTTGCCACAGGTTTTATGTTATGAGAGTATTGTTGGCATTGGTCAGAAGCTACTTCTGGTAAAGTAGATAAGACTACCTACTTTCCAAGGTCGGATGTTCTCCATAAGGAACCTCACAGTGATCACTAGGGATTTGCACCTTTTCATATGCGTGCGCATGCACACCATTCCATGCAGCATCCAAGGAGCTGGCCTAAGGGGACATTGTCCATCAAACAGACCAGCCAATAATGGCAATCTTACTCTATATACAACGCTAAAGTCTGACAAGGCTGCATTCAGTGAAACTATGGCTGTTTTAACCCCATTTAACATGTTGTCGACTGGTTCAGAGGTTTGAGTGTTGGAGTGTGAGCCTGGATTTGATTTTTACTCCACTATAGAAACCCACTGGGTGAAATTGAGCAAGTCACATGCTCTCAACCCCAGAAAAGGGTCTCCATAAGTCAGAAATGACTTGAAGGTGCATAATAACAACCATTACTCTTTATGTATTGTGTGCCTCCTCTCTTCTTATGGCCAACAGTACCTAGATCTCCTGGACTACAATCCATTTTCATCTGATGAAGAGATCTTCACTCTCTAAAAGCCAGATATAACTCACGAACCTTGAATATAAAGTTAAAACTCTTGCTTTTTTTGTAGAGCAGGATAAGCACACAAAGAAGTACTGGGGAACCAACAGAGCCATTTCCTATGATCAAACAAAGAACTTGAGTCAAAGTATTCACCACCTACACCATAGGTGAGACTACTCAAGTAAGTTTATTTTTACCTCTCTTGTTTAATTAATTTGGCCGCTAGTCACTTAATGACAGCAGGGTTTTGTTAGCTTGTTTACTTCAGAACCGCTTGCCATCTTTGATTAAGCTCCATGTGGATTTATGACTATGTTCGCTCCATGCTTTCCTGACCTTTAAGGCACAGCTGATAAAAATCAAAGGTCATGGATTCCAAAAGTACTGATTCTAACAATAATTTCAGGCAGTGCTCCCTGTAAAGAGCTGCCGCATTTCCTTTTATATCTCTTTCCCTCCCCTTCTGCTGCTACCGCTGCTGCTTCCTCCTGCTGTTTCAGGCAAGGATGGAAATTAACATGAATAAAATTAATGGTTTAATTTTACAGGATAAAGAAGTGGGCTCATAGTGCTCAGCTAGGGAAAAGGGCTTTTGTCTTTGTTGATGACCTAAACATGTCTGCCAAGGAGAAAGATGGTGCCCGGCCTCCCATTGAACCGCCGAGGCAATGGATTGACCACGGCTACAGGTTTGACAGGTGCAATAAATATTAATTAGTGTGCTTGTCTACAGAGAAGGAATGGTGTACACTGTTTCTGTGAAGCGTTAAATTGTAGTGTTAGTCTTTATAATACTTCATCTTCTCCGTCACAACAGGAGAACATTTTGAGTTACACAATTCCCTGTATAGGAAAAGGAATAAATGTTTATATGGTGCAGTGAGTTACAGAAATATATAGGCAAGCCTGAAGTGGCAAGTGATACAGCATACAGTGTGTTTATTGAGAAAACACAGTGGTGTTTAAAGCCTTGCAGAAGTGAAGGGGGGTACACCCAGATCTGAAGTGACTGTCAGCTCCCGGTTGTTAAGAGCTAAAATAAAAACCTTGGTCTTTGGGAAAAAATTGATTTGGTCAAATGAAAATCCATCTGAAATGCTTTTCTAACAAATAACCAGTGCATGGAATTATAGATGGCATTTTGGAGAATATGCACTTTTGTTGGCTAAAGATAATTTCTCCACTGAGAGTTTTCTGCCTTAAGAGCAGACCTAGAGATACCAATTAGTGCTGTGAAATCTAATTTGGAATAGATGTGCAAAGGCAAACAACACAATAGCAGAGGAGCTCCACTGTTAAGTGCAAACAGTGACCAAATAAAGCAGAGGTACGAGATTTCTGTATGTGCATGTCTTCATTTACCTGAAGCATGAGCAAGGAAACTAACAGTAACTTACCAAGGCAATGAAAATTAAATGATGTTTTCTGCATCCTTTACTGGTAACGGTTAATAATTAAATGCTCCCTCAGGAACTCATTTGATGGAGGATCATTAGATTTAGTTATGTGCTGATTATCTTGGCTCTTTAAAGGAATATATGCATTGAGAAGCACAGGAATGCTATTTATGGCCTGCTCGGGTTTCCTGAAATAGACTGCAGTACATAATGACTAGTTCTGACCTCTAATTGAAGAAGTGAGAGGCAAAGTGTGGTCTCCAGATTTTAGACTGCAATACCCAGCATCCCTCACCATTGATTATGCTACTTAGGGATGGTGGGAGTTGTAATTCAATACATGGAGATATATCTTTTTGAGTCAGGAGAGTGACATAAACCACTTTATCAAACAATGTATATATATATAATTATTTCTTAAACAATTTATATTCCACTTCATATAAAACTCATGGTTGTGTACAGTTAAATCACTGCATAGTTTATAACAGTTTAAAATATTTGAAACTTAGGCTATTTAAAACAATACAAATAATTTTTAAAGAGTAAAAGCAAATTAATTCATTAAACACTTACAAGACAATTTAAAACATCCTTCTGAAGAAAACTTTGCCAGCCATTTCTGGAATTTAAAACCCTTTAACCATTTATTCCAGAGCTGGTTGCAGAGGCCTTTTCAAAGCCTTGAGTCAAAGAAATGTAGAGAGTTTTTGCAGCTGAAGACTTCTCAAAGCTGAAGAAAAAACAAGGCAACTATCTCACAGCTCCATTTGACCCACGTTTTCCAAACACCAACCAAACTCGTAATTGTTATCAGAATTATCTGGATTATTACTGATGTGTGAAGATTATGAAAGCCAAAGGAAAGGACATTGCAGAATGTGAGTGGTACCACAGGGTTTACAAGTCCCTATGTCCAATCTCTTAGGTAAAGCACTAGGATGAGCAGTGTGAACAGGGAACTTTTGCTGGCGAGATATGAATCTCCCGCTCCCCTTCATCTAAAATGGAGATATCCTTGGAAAGTCCTCACAATGGCTATTCTTACAACCCCTTATAGATTGATCAATCAAACTCTGAAATGTTTCAGCAGATTGAAATATTCAGATATGTTTGTGAACTTATTTTTTTAAACCTACCAATAAAAATAATAAGAAAAAAACCCACTTAAATCAACTTAAAACATTGATAGCCATTCACAGATAGCATGCTCTATGGGGAAAAAACCACATAGACAGTGGCACTAGTTATCAGTATGGATAGTTCTCAAGGAAGGATAAGCAAATTGTGTCCCATACAAGGTAGGGCTAGCAGTGGCCATGCAACTCAAAAGAAGATGGATGGAATCTCCATCTTCTAATGCAGTGTATCCAGTGCTGGTGCTATCAGAACATTAGCTCGCTGAAGGGACATGAAAACATTATTTATTGTGTTTTTACTGTATTTTCATTAACCAGAATGTGAAGATGCATATGTGGGATTTCTGCATCTAAGGTACTATGCATCTTGCCCTAGTAATGTTACTAGTAATTTCTCAGACTGGCCTTGAGTGTATCTATGAATATGTAGTACTGATACCAAATTACATTATGGCCCCCTTAACTTTGGACTTGATAGCCAGGATTTCAGCTGCCCATGATCCAAATTTTTTTTCAGCACAGAGGTGTTTGTGGGCATCTTTAGGTTCTCCAAGTTCTTTAGTCTGGTATTTTTCCAGGCCAAGCATATCATAGAATATATCTAGGTAATCTAGATATGTTCGCATACAAAATGTAAGCATATTTTCCAAACACATGGGGGGACCCTACTCCAATTGTTTTCTAACATCTTTTTATTTGTGGTTCTTTGCTTTTTTGTTAAAAATTCATAGTTATGGCTTTCCAGCTGCACTCTGTGTTGGTGGCAGTAATCATAATCATCACTGCCACTAGAGCAGTGATGATTTCAGTTTTCAGGTAGGTCTTAGATATGAGGGTCATATTGTAATCTGAAGGCTCACTGACTATGCTCAGGTTGCTTCTGGATTTCCCAAAGATCTTGTTCATAGCCTCCCCAGGCTGTCTGAGACAAAAAAATTAAAAGTTGTCCCTTTCTAATCCATGCAGAAATGTTAGATGGAATGGCAGTTCCACCTCATTATTGGCATTGGAATCATGCCCTAAACTTGTACCTGACATGTTTAGGAGACCAATGAAAATGTATGTGGCTGAGAGAAACAGCTGTAGAGTCCAGCAAAAAAGCCAAGAAACTACCACTGCTGTTTCCCAAAAATTGCCTACCTCAGTGTTTCCCAACTAGTGTGCCTTGAGCGATCATCAGGTGTGTCGTGGGAAATTGGAACCTCCAATACCCTTTCTTCCCCTTCCTGCCGAACACTTTTTCTTCTCCACTCGGGCTCCCTTCTTCCCAGCCTCGCTCTGTGAGCATGGTCAGGAGGGGGGGGGAGATGTGTGGCGAGTGTGTGCAGTAGCGCCTGCACGGGTCACGTCTTCCTTCCTCCCCCTTCCCCTCCTGAACATGCTCATGCTGCCCCCTCAAATCAAAATGGCGGCAGTAGCAGCAGCGAGGCAAAGCGAGCAGAGTGAGGCTGGGAAGAAGGGAGCCTAAGTGGAGAAGAAAAAGTAAGTGTTCGGCAGGAGGGGGAAGAAAGGGCGCAAAGGGGAAGGGGGAGGAAGAGGTCTCTGTCAAAAGCTGGCATGGGAAAACTTGGACCTTCCAGGTGTTTTGGACTCCAACTCCCACCATTCCTACCAGCCTCAGGCCCTTTTCCTCCCCCTCCCCACAGCCACTTAAGCAGGAAAGGGCCTCAGGCTGTTAGGAATGGTGGGAGTTGAAGTCCAAAGCACCCAGAGGGCCACATATCTGTGTGAGATGAACTTCTTTAGCTTGACTGCGATAAAAACTAAACACAGAGAGCAGGACTGGATTAAGGGCTTCTGCCGCCCTAGGCAACTCTCTAAATCCCACTCCCCTGGGGGGCGGGGCTGCGGCCGCTTGAGGGGGTGTGGCCTCTTGCGGGGGGCGGAGCCGGTGTGAGGGAAAGGGGCTGGGAGAGGCCTCGCCGCCGTCGCGCCATGGCGCTGCCCCTGGGGCGGCGTATGTGCCTTCCCCCGCTGCCTCCCATGCAAGTGAGGAGGCAGCGGGGGAGGGCACGTCCGCCGCCCGGGTGCAGCACAGCCGCCGTGGTGCGGCGGCGGGGCTTCTCCCGGCTCCTTTTCTCTCGCGCCGGGCTGGTCTGCCCCTCCTCCTTTCATCACTGGAGGGAGGAGGGGTGGAGCTCGGCCGGTGCGCGAGAGAGGGAGCCGGGAGGGGCCTCGCCGCCGCCGCGCCGCTCCTGGGGTGTGCAAGCGAGGAGGCGGCGGGGGAGGGCACGTCCTGGGGCGCGGCGGCGGGACCCCTGGCGGCACCCTCTCCCCTCGCGCCGGGCTAGTCCACCCCTCCTCCCTTCACTGAAGGGAGGAGGAGTGGAGCCACTGCCGGCGTGAGGGGAGAGGGTGCCGCCGGAGGTCCCGCCCCTGGGGAGACTCGCGCGGCTTCCCCCGCCGCCGCGCTCGCACCGGCATTCCTCCTCCCTTCACTGAGGGAAGTAGTGGCGCCCACGCGAGCGGGGCGGCGGTGGGGGGGGTCTTTCCCTCACCCCTTCCTTCAGGCCCGGAAATGCCGCCCCCAAAATCCGTCGCCCGAGGCAAGTGCCTCGGGTGGCCTTATGGGTAATTCGGGCCTGACAGAGAGAGACTGGCAGCTGTTGAGCAAGACCTTTGTGTGTGTCTTTCTTCCATTCCTGCCAGGATATTTATGTTGTGTTCATCGAAACAGGCCCAGGTTTCACACTGAGTGTATAAATACATTTAAAAACATATTAACTATATGTATTACTGTGTCATTTTGTGTCATTTTGGTTGGTTGTGTGCCCCAAGATTTTGTAAATGTAAAAAATGTGCCGTGGCTCAAAAAAGGTTGAAAAACACTGGCCTACCTTATAGTACAGCCCAGTCTGACTCTGTTGAAGACTGAGTTCTGATGCAGTTGGAGCCTTCATCAAACCCAACAGGATATTCCTTATGGCCTTATAGTCTAGCTAAAAATAACTTCCATTGTCAGTAATCAAACCAAGTATCATACAAAGCAGAGCCCAAACAGTCTTGATAAAATATTTTTCCCATTTTATTTTCTTGTGTGGTAAGAACTCTGCTGATGTGGACATGATATTATGTGTGGAAATACTATACAATCCTGTATAATTAAGTGTATTGTTATGTTTTTATACTTTTAAAGATGGAATGAAATAATAATTTGTGTTTAAATCATTTATTATCCATTTTAGCTCTTTCTTGTTTTAGCATTTTTGCAAGCTACCCTGGGTCCCATGTTTAGAGAAAGGAAAATAATTTCTGGCAAGTTTCTTCCAAACCTGAAGACAGTGTGAAATTTCTTGTGACTATAAATGAGAATCTGAACTTTTGAACAATTGAAGGATGAAGCCTGATATAATTAATAAGAATAACACATGCCTTGTGTTATATAAATCATGGGGGAAATGTGGAAAGCCTTCTAAAAAGCTTGAGTAAGACTTATCTTCCGGTTAGATATATTGAGTCAGACTGGATATCTAGTTTCAGAACTCTTAAACTTTCAAAGAACAACAAATTCTTTATAGCAAAGAAGACAAATCGTCTAGTATGAGTGTCAGTATTTCAGAATATCCCCGCTTCCAAAACTACTCTCAAGCAAGAGTTATTGGAACTGCAGAAGTGCTTAGATCAGTACTCACTATTTTGATAAGCAGGCATTAACTAAAAAACAATTCATGCAAATTGTTTTTCATAACTTTACCCTACAAACATTTTTGGGGAACGCTTTCAGCTTTCTTCATGGCAACGAAGACTAATCTTCTCATATGAAAGCTAATGTTTCAGAAAACTATCCGCAATCCATGGTACCATCATCACTAAATGCTATTTTTGAGAGGACCATAATCTTAGCAATACACATTTTAAAAATCACATATATTATGAGATGGCATGAACATAATTTCCTTTCAGCAAGACAGCAGGTAGATGGCAATCTAAGATTCCTTTCCAAAAGTTGTGTTTTATCTGCTAAAATATGGAACTTTTTTTCTATCATAAGAGATAAACATGGTACAATTTCTATGACTGGATCATCAAGACTATACAGACAGTATTTATCTCATACTAATCTTATTATTTAAAATTTAAATTACCTACATGAGTCTTCTTCATTTACCTGACATTCTGATGCCTGCTCCTTTATTTCTTTTTTAAAAGAGCAATTCCTTTACTTATATTTGTATATAATTTCTTTGTGTAGATCTATTTGTTGCTCTGAGCAGAGAACCCTCTCCTCCCAAAATAGTGAGGTGTGGCTCACTATTTTGCATGAATCAAATTTGCTTGGACCACAAAACACTGAAGCTCAGGATTATTGATCTCCTTGTGCATGAATTCACTCTCTAAAAGGTTATGGATTTAGTCTGCTAGGTTCATAATTCAGCAAAGATCAAATTCAGATAGATCCTTGCAACTATATACCAGTAGTCCCCAAGTTACAAACACAATAGGTTCCTTAGTATGGTTGTTCTTTAAGTTGAATTTGTTTGTATGTCAGAACAGGTACATTTTTAAGTGTAACTCCAGCCATATGTAACTCCAGCTATAAGGAAATACCAGAGAGGTGTTAACTCTCCCCTATCCTCGTCAAGGCATATATATGCCTTGACTAGGATGGGGGAGGGTTAATGCTCCTGTGGTATTTCTTTTGCTGTCTGCGCTCCTGTTCAGAAGATTTCACCTCACTTTCTGTCCCTGTGATAACTGGATTTTGAAAAAAAATTGTCTGGTTATGAAACAAGGATTGGTGATGAAGCTTTAGTGGAGACACCTGTTCCCCATGATCTCTTCCAGGAGTGAATTTCCTGTCCAAATGGTAGATTTCTCTCACTCCCTGTTGTCTCACCCCATTTTGAACTGTTGATCTCATCAGACAGCCGCCAGAGGTGCTCCGCTTCATAGAAGGGCAAGGAGAACCCAGTGTCCCACACCCTGCATCGCCCAGCTCCAGTCAACGGCGATTAGATAGAGGGAAGCATGGACATTTGTGGTGTGTGCATCTTTCCCCTATGCATTGCAATGACAACATGGGAACCCTCCGGGCATGTGCCGGCTCCACCCTCCTTCACCCACAGAGCTGCACTGGTGTCATGTGATGGGACCAGCCTGCTCAGTGGGTGACCAGGGCTAAATTGGTGCATGCTGCCAAATTTAGCCCAGTATGAAGAGGTCATGTGAGTTGTTTGTAAGTCGAATGTTTGTAACTTGGGCACTGCCTGTATAGAAGTAATAAAACCTATGTTTCCCTAACTTAGATAAACTTCCCTAACTTTTAATCTAAGCAGAGGATGCCAAAAACTTTTCCATTAAGTATGAATCCAAAAATTAATATTCTTGGCTTTTACTTTTCAAATGTGAGTTTCCTCTAAGCAGTAAAGAAAAGTTAAGATAACTAATTTCTTTTTTGGGTTAAAAGTAAGTATTCCTTTTTATTATCTTCTGTATCATGTCGAAACACTGCAGGGTCAAAATAAACCTGTGTTTGCATAGTGTATTTGTTGGTAGCTAATATTAGAATATCCTAAAAGGATGCATAAAATAGGGCAAAGGAGGCGCATGAAACTGTACCTTAAGGGAACCAAGATCCAACATTAGTTTCTAACAAGAGAAAGATCTGTCAGCATCACACAGGAGAGTACATGAGCTAAGTGGTAAAATGTGATTACACTGAACTTTATGATGCTTCTGAGTCTAATGTATACTGTCCTAAAGATTGAACGCATCTGCTAGATATTTGGATAGCTGTGAGAGAGCACATTTAAACATTTTTGAACAATTGGGCATATGCACCAAATACAGGAAACAATGGGACCGTTAAGTAGATAAAGAGATGTCATAGTGTGGTCCCACTGCTCAATAGGAAAAAAATGCTAAACAATCTGTGAAGTACAGGTGTAAGCTGTGGCACTGTTATTGAAATCAACAAACTTCGTTTTCCCTGAAGAAATCCGGCAACAGGAGTTATTCTGGAAGAGAAAATAGTGTAAGATATACTACCTATACCAATAATGTAGATAGTGAGAGAAATGGCACATGATATGCTGTTCCAAGAGGCTTCACAAATGAAAAGTGTGAGCATGATGCCAAACAATATTAAGAATGTGGCCAAAAGGATGTGGCCAAGCAACAAACAAAAGGATGTGGCCAAGCATTTGAATCCTGCTGATTGGTGATTTCTCTTTGTTTTAATTTGGTTTTTATGTGTTTTTTTAATATAGTTTTTTATTATTTTTCCTTAAAGTGATAAATACAGCGAAAGTGAGGGAAACCATATAGGTGCATAGTAAAGTAGGAAAATTTAGAGTGACCTGAAAAAAACCCAGGTAAGTGAGGAGAAGGGGGAAAAGAAAAAAGAAAAATAAAAATCTGAAAAAGAAAAAGTTGTGAAAATAAAAAGAAAAAATTGTTTTTAAAAATGCTGCTTTGAAAGCAGAGAAAAAAACAAAAAAGAAAAGAAAAGAAAAGAAAGGAAAGGAAAATTCAGTGACTTCCCGTGGTCTTAGAGAGATTTTTAGTTTCTCGTCGGGGGTCATAGAACAAGACCCCGAGTATTGTTGCTTGAGTGTTCAATGTTCACTGGTGACCTTTACAATCGATTATCTCAGGTCTCGGTGATATCCATTAATAGTGTTATCTTTTCTTCTTTTAGAAAGTCCTTAAAGCCTGTCCAGTCTGTCTTTCTATTTGCTTCTTTAAGTCTCTGTGATAGGATGTCCATTTGGATCATATCAAACATTTTGATAATCCAATCCTCTGCCTTTGGAATTTTTTCTTTTTTCTATGCTTTTGCCAGAGTTGATCTGGCCGCCGTACACATTAGGAAGAGCATTTTGTCCTGATTATTGTTGAAGCTATTATCTGTAATGCCTAGTAGACATAATTCTGGTGTGAGTGAGAATTTCTTTCTAAGAATCCTTTGTAAATATGTATGTATTGTTTTCCAGTATTTTTTTACTTCCTTGCAAGCCCACCATTGGTGATAAAAAGTACCTACTTCCCTCCTGCATTTCCAGCATTTGTTAGAACAGCTTTTTGAAAATTTTTCTAATTTTTCAGGGGTATAATACCACCTGAAAAACATTTTGTGCCAGTTTTCCTGTACTTCGGTGACTATTGTGTTTTTCAATTTGGTGTTCCATAATTTTTCCCATTGATATGTGTATATGTTATGCCCTAGGTCCCTTGCCCATTTTACTTGGCATTCCTTAATTTGCTCTTCTTCGGTTGCCCTGCTTAATACTTGTTGATAAGCAGTTTTAATCAGTTTGCTTTTTCTTAACATCATTCCTTCCCAAAAACCGGGATCTTGACAAAAGCCTTTTTTACTGTCCTCTTTGAACCCTTGATTTTTATGTATATTGTTCTTGTTCGCACTGTAAACCGCTCTGAGCCCTCGGGGAGTGGCGATATAAAAGTTGGAATAATAAATAAATAAATAAGGCAAAAGCTTTTTATGGGGAAATAGACATTAAACTTAAAAATAGAAACCTTAGAATGTATGTGCTGAGTTTCAGAAAACAAGGAAGGGGGATAGTTTATTTTTACTTTAAATACAACATGTGTGTACATCAGTGGCGAACTGGTCAGGGTGTTGCCCAATGGGAAGCAGGGCTCCTTAAACATTACACAATATGTTAATAATGTTAAAGACCTTTTAGTTCCTGAAAATATAATAGAAGTTCCAATAACATTACTGTATGCAACTAATATTTACATTGTATTACTATTTTAATTTTAAAAATCATTTTGATGTTACTTTATATTTAAGAATTTAATAAATAACTGAAAAATAATTCTAATTCAGGGTATGTGAAGACTTGGCTCTTTAATACTTACAATATTGTGAAAATAAAATGCCTTTCTCAGACCCTGCTCAATGCAGTCTTCTCTTAGATCCAGGGTTACTGAATGACTTGCGTGTCAATTAATATCCATTCCTCTGTCCAATGTGTACTAGAGATCAAGGCAAATCTGCATTAAGACACAGTTTGATCCCCTGGCTTAATTAATTCAAACTGTGATTTCCCTTAACCAAATTAAATGGAAAACTGTTGAACTAGCAGAAGTAAACATATGACATCTTGATACTTTGCAAATTTTGGCAGCAAGAAAACTTTCTGTGTCTCATTCTTTAGAACCATTGTAAAGAGAGGGTATCATCTGACAACTTCTTTGATTCCCAGTGAATGAAACTAAGCATCTAATAACTTAATTCTATACGTGTTTGGTCTTCACATCTTAAGTCCTTGTTTTATTTTAGCTTCATTTAATAACATAGACTGCTGCTGCTTCTTGTTGAGAGGGATCCAAGAGAACTGCATTATTCCCAGAATTAATCTGGTGCCAGGATACCTGACCAATAAATATAAATTGGGGTGTACTAAAAAATAGACTGTAACATGGTAAAAGGCTTGTGGTTGTCTTATGGGTTTGTTAAAACCAAAAGTGGCACCAATAAGCTTCCTCCATGCCTTGCTGTCCATAAATGACAAATCAATCAAATGTCTGCACAACAGTTATGCATTCTGGCAACATATAAAAAGGCAAGATAGAGGTTGATTTATTATTTTCCCCACAGTGGCATGATCACAAGATTATAAAGTTAAATTTATGTATATTGTATTTTGCAAATTACTAGAACCAACTGTGTGGGCCGTTTATGGCTGATTTGTTAAAAAGAAAATCTGTAATTGAGGCGCAGAATCAAAAAGTGTTGCCGGGCTACACTCAGCTTACTTTGATGTCAAGGAAAAGTATGTAATGGTTTCCTTTGACTTTCACGGCTTTCATTTTTCTTCTTAGTCTCCCTCGTCTAAAATACAAAAACGTTAGTGGGGGTGAATGTCAAGATGATGTGATTTTTGCAATAATGTGGAACCTTTCTTTACTAAAGACAAATTGTGACAAAGACACATAGTGATGGCTCACATTGGACAACAGCTTGATGCTGGAGGGAATGAAGGAGAACAAATGGAATGCAGCACTTGTGAAGGAGGAAAACAGCTGCTAGGATGGAGAAACACAAAATAAGGGTAGCATAGTTTTACAAAGAGAGAAACAGAGGCAATGGAGAAATCTATATACACTGAAAAGGGTCCTTCTTCACTTCTTCTCGTATGTAAAAGACAAGTTTTCTTATTCTGAGACAAGCACCTGTAGTTCAGACCCATCGAGTCTAAGGGCCAGTTCATACAGCCGAAGGACACATGGTGGTCTCCGAAGTACTATTATTAAAGTCTGTATGTTTTGGATCTCTATCCATAACCAGACAATTATGTGCTGTAGGCTCTTAACTTTTGACTTGTCAACAAAACATTTTTCAAGCAATTGCTAATAGGTACCAACATAGAATGCTTGTGAGTAACTGAAGTTGAATTAAGGAAGTTATTGGCTGAAGGTGTGTTTGAGGCTCCCTAACCATGAATGAAAAAACTTATAATCACATGACATGATCATAAATTCATTGAAAACCAATCTTCAGTCACATTGAAGCAGTAGTTTGTTACAATAGTCGAATCTCATTTGAAACTGCTCGATGCACATGCAACAAATTTTCCAAAACCATTTCAGCCATTCAGTAATCTGAACCAGCCATTGCAGCAACTTTGGGCCAGTGAAATGAACACATTGTGGGTATTCCTTCGCTATGCTGCAAAGCCTTTCTCCCTATTGCTTCCTATGAACTTACAGCTCTACAGCTTCAACAAACCACTGATATTAGTTTCCTATCTTAATTTTTTCCCCTTTTCTTGCAAGGCAAAACTGTTTTGCACAACTTCTCACTCACACATGGCTTTGTGTTGTTTTGAAAGTCAAAACTACATCTTCCCCTTGCAAAATAAACACAATTTGAATTGCCTTTTAATTGCAAAATGCTTATTTATATTTAATCAAGTGTTCGGGTGAACAGTACAGAATTATGGAGATCTGAACCTCTGAAAACTCAAGAGCTTCGCAATTCTCACAGAAAAAAAGAGGAGGTACATATGAAGATGGGATGCATGAATTGGGAAGAATTACAGCTGCAGTAAAGTAAAATTGCTTTCTGTTCTAAGTGGAGGAGCTAGGCAGTAGATTTGTGTGCGGAATTAGTTTCTCTCATTTTCTTAATTTCTTTCAGTCCTTTCAGAACTTCAAGAGCATGTAACAAGAAGGCCGCTCCCAGTATAAAAATAAGCTCGACATGAAAGCAAGTAAGAGCTGGACCCAGCTCCAAGCCTGCTTTTTGGCATCACAGATTAATATTTTTAATTAATCCCCCAGCAAACAAAAAGTAAACCCAAATTACCTGAAAACTACTCTCATCATCCAGGAGGTCATTACTCTTCCTTACCTAGAAGTGGGAAGCCTCTTTAAAGTGCCTTGGAAAGAGTGTGTGGCTGGCATGTGTATCCTGGCCTGCAGCCAAGTGCCTCCTCTAGAGTAAGAAACAGAACTTGCCTCTTTGCCTTGGAAAGAGAGTGCATGTGTGGCACGCACTGCAGGCCCAGAAAGCGTGCCCGGCTGCCAGTGCCTGCAGCTGAGCACCTCCTCTAAAGTAAGAAACAGAACTTGCCTCCTTGACTTGAAAAGAGAGAATGTGTGTGATATGCAGGCCCAGATATTGAGTGCACTGGCCAGTGCCTGCAGCGAGCGCCTCCTCTAGAGTACAAACAGCAGGTAAGAAGAAGCTTCCTTAGAGTGTGCAGGAAGGAGAGCCTAGGAAGTCTCTCTCCCATAATGGGCTGATAGAAAACTGATTTTTGGCACCCCAGAGCAAAAACAGATATCTGCCCTCCCAATTTCAGGAGGCTCCCAAAAAATGGATCGGGGTCCCCACTGAAAGCAAGCATACGAAATGGGTCAAGGTTTATCCCAATTGCACAACCCTACTAGGCAGGTGTACTTCAGTCTCAAGCAAGATGGGTTTGTGAGAGCAGCATATGTTTTAGGAAACTTGTGTGATAACGTTCTAAGCTGCTTAAAAACGTATTAATTACAGTGTTCCCTCGTTACTCTGCAGTTCCCTTGTTGCAGACTCTCTGTTTCGCGGATTTTAAAAAATATTAATTTAAAATATATATCATGGTATTTTTGGTGTTTTGAGGAGTTTTGCTGTTGCCGCTCTCTAAAGCACTTTCCCTCCTCAATCCTCCCTCCCTCCCTCGAGCCTTGAGGGGCCTTTCCTTCACTTTATTTTAAGTGTATAAAGACTTAAAATAGTGTCTGTCTACCTACTAAAATAATGTACAAATATTAAAATAAATAGAGCATCCCTACATCATGGTTTTTCACTTTTTGCGGGAGGTCCTGAAACCTAACCCTAGCAATAAGTGAGGGAACACTGTAAATACTTTTTAATAATATAAATCTGTTCAACTTTCCAAGAAAATGTTACTACTTTCTGCTGTTTGTGATATAGATTCCTTTTGGGGTGATAAAGTTTGAAAATAAAAGTGTTTATTGGAATTGGATTGTTAATATATGTATTTAAACTAACACTTTCCCCAAAGCCAAGTGAAAATTAACATAACTGTTTTAGTACTACTATATCACTCAGCTACTAAATTAGATGTTTTAATATATTTGTATCAAAACATAGTATAAGTATCTATAACACATTGAACAGGGTTTTGTAAATATTTCTAGTAGCAATTGTATACTCAGAGTTTAGTTTTCTTGCAAGTTTTCATTCAGTGGGTCAAGGTTTTGAAATTTGTGTTTAATCTTGACATACAGTTGGCCCAAGATAGTTCTTAACATGTACTAGAGTGCCAACTGACCTCTCTGCTTAAGTTGCCATCAGTGGAAGTATGCAAAAGATATTCAGACCTACTTCATATGAAAATAAGTTAGCAAAGATGAGTTCATGATTCTTATTTGAAAGTGTTAGTGGATCCAAAACAACATCTCTAAGGTTAGCCAAATGAATTCCTTTCAGATATTTCACATCTTCAGACAAGTCTGTTGTGACATCAACAAGATACCCTTCAGTATATAACTTGCATGGTTCTTCAGTCTAGTTTTCAGTTATCTTGTAATTCTACAAAACAACACATTTCTCATCTAAAACTTTCACAGTTTCCTAGTTGGATACTTTTTTACAAAAATAAAATAAAATGTCAAACATATGATGTGCAAAGTGTGCAAACAAATTCAGTCATAATACAGTATTCAAAAATGAGAAATGGGATCAATTAACTTTTATCTTCTGTGGTCCTAGGGCATTTCCGTTCTTCAGATTGGGTAGAAGCCTCATTAGCTTGTCCCCTAGAAATAATGGTTGAGTATCCAATGACCAGCTTTCACCTAATTTAAGTCTCTACATGATGATTTTGACGGAAGCCCAGATTAAACAAATTTGCCTTAAGTTGTCCAGAGTGTCTTTTCTTCTGTTGAAATGTTCTCTTTCTTTCTTAATGCAATGGAAAAGCACATGTGGATTAGGTCCATTATGTTCTAGTCACAGACCAAATAAGAAGAGGTAGGACACACCTATATGCTCATTTTTTCCCATGTCTGCCATTGTGGAGTATGTACGTACTGTTGCTGTAGGAATGTCGCACTCCAGGGAACCTGGACCCTCTAGATGTATTCACACAACACCAGCACTTGAAATATAGTCATTTATTGGAAGCAAGTAATATCAGCAATATATTGAAGAATAAAGAGGTTAAAAAAACACATCTAAAATCCAAGCAGGAAGGTTTCAGGAGCCAAAGCAATACATGTGAAATAAATCCAATAGAGTCCCAATGCGTATAATAGAGTCCAAGAGAATCAAAAGAGTCCCAAAAACTTAAAATAGAAACTTCCATAGACAAAGTAGAAAACTTGAGTCCCAAGGCAAGATGATCTTCCTGCACTGACGTTGCCAGAAAACTGGGGGTCACTACAGCAAGCATCAGTAAAATAGTGAACCAAACCACTTTCGATTCTCTAATTAAAACATAGGCCTTGAATTTTGCCAATTAAAATTACTTCTCTGCTGACTGCACTATCAATGCAAGTGTTGCCTATCTCACTCTAGTTTACACAAACAAGTTCCCAGATAATCTTCGTTCAGACAAGTTCCCAGAGAATCTTCGCTCATGAAAATTCCCAGCCCTTGTATCAGTTTGCACTGCAGGTCCCACAATTCTGGTAGCCAAAGAAGCCACAAGCCCAACAAGGAAATGTTTCACAAATGTGAACTAAACTCTACCAGATGTGGAGCAGAGTCTATATATAGACTCTGAGATACCACACACACACACACACTACACACATGTGTGTGTGTGTGTGTGTGTGCGTGCATAGACCAGAGTGTAGAAACATAAGATATATGTAGGAATGTGCTAAACCTACCTTGACAACAGCTCTAGAACTATATGCTCTAGTGGTTTTGGTATAGATCTCAAGGTATACATAGCATATTGCAATGACAGATCACTTTAATAAATGTTGGTGGTTATACCAGTTGTGAATATGTTGAGATTTAACAAGAGACATTGTAGCCACTATCTGGTCAGGTGAGAGAACTGGGCCCATATTCTTGGTGTGTTAAGTTTCAATTATTATACGTTGCAGAGTGGTTTCCCTGGCTTCTTTTCATGGGGTCAGGGGTTATAGGCTTAAATCACTGAAATTTTGGAGGTTGTTAGCTGACATTTTCCTCCATCACACAGCTAATTGAATGATTCCATTTTCCTTTATCAATAGAGAGTTCTCAAGGGAAGCAACAAATAATTTCAACAATTTCTTCTCACTGCAAGAAAGGCATCAAAGCTGGATTTTTGGAAGGGTATTCGCAATTCAAGACTTATTCTGTGGAAAATGGACATGTGGTTGTTTTGTGAAAAAAGGCAGAATTCTGCATAGGAAAAAGCATTACAGCATGGAAAATAATATTTCAATGCATCAAATCATGTTTTCTGCACATGAAATTCTGTTTTCTGTGTAAACTAACCACATGCAAATTTAAGATAACCCCTAATTACAACACTTTCTGCATATAAAAAAGGTTTTCTGTGCTAAAATTAACTGTCTGCATTGAAATATTATTTCCCAGGGAGAAAATTATATTCACTGTGGAAAAAAAATGCTGTTTTCTATGAGTCTCCCTGTGGAGAGAAAAGTGAGGTATAAATAAACATAAATACAAACATAAACATAATAATAACGACACTTGTGAATTTTTCACCAAAAAAGTTCGTCATCAGTCCAGGATTCTTCTCCATCAGGGCTTCTCAGAATTATTATTTTTTAAAGTAATTTTTATTGTGAGATTTTTTTTTGTAGTGATATACAGTGGATTCTCAGAATTTGAAAAACCTATTTTTGGCAATTTTCTCCAATAATTTTGAATACCCTTTTTATCCCTAATGGATAACAACAGCTTTGTGGGATTCCTTCTCTCTTGATACATCTCTGAGATTTTGATGTACTGTTACTATAATTCTATACGTAGTCATCATAGGTAGTAGCCCCATTGGCTGGAAAATCAGGAAATTATAGTCCAAAAAAACTAACTCTTCAGAGTTTGAGCCTTTTACAGATTTCCTATCTGTTTCTCTAAACTGTCAGTCTTTAGAACAAAAAATATACCTGATAGTAGTATAGATTGGAAAAATTAGTTTTTCCAGAAATATTTTTAGTATTTAGGTATTGGTACTAGTCCAACTGTTTCTTTTTAGACATATTTTATTTACTAACACATTCATGTTAAATCCAACATTCAAAGCATAATTTAACAGTTTATAGGATCAATATGTTTTTGATTTGTTTCAAAAAGAAATCAAACACAAGAAGATACCAGAGTTGGGAGCAGGAGCCTTTTAATCCTGCACAATTAAAATACTGTGATTCAACTTATCAAATTCTAGGATAAGTATCTTAGGGGAGCTATTGATATTTTTTTAAACAGAGAGCTCTGAAGCTACGCCAGACAAAAAACTTCAGGTTTCCATAGGGTACAGTCATGACAGCTAAAGGGGAACTGTAGTGCTATAATTGCCTGGTGTGAAAACCCAAAAAAAAACCCAAAAGTACCATTGCTCTTTTAACAGCAATATGT
Source organism: Anolis apletophallus (assembly GCA_030556195.1). Classification (NCBI taxonomy): domain Eukaryota; kingdom Metazoa; phylum Chordata; class Lepidosauria; order Squamata; family Anolidae; genus Anolis; species Anolis apletophallus. The sequence goes on from JARBWK010000009.1 coordinate 90,967,984, forward strand.
GAAAAACTCACCCTTCCTTTCCCCAAAATAAACCAATTATTTTGTCCTTGTTTTAAGGGTAAGGCCTATCATTATTCATCCTAATGCATTAACCATACAAGGATATTATGTCTTCTATTTGATATAAAAGAGGGCACATGTGATGGTGCTATTGTTATGAGATGGTGGTTGTATTTGTAGTTCAATATATAAACTCCTTTTTAAAACCATTCATGCTTTCTATGCAAAAATCAAAGTAAATTGACTCTAGTCAAGGACATAATCATGGTTGTAACTATGGTCCCCCCTGGTGGTAGAAAACAAGAAGTAATTTCTGAGCCATTTCAATGCAACCTAACTAGATCCTTATATTAGCAGTACCACAGAAATCATATACTAGTCTTTCACAATCCACTTATAAGCAAAATTAGGGTACTCGAAGCACTGCAGGAACAAGACTAGAATCTTGTTTCTTTGTTTATGAAGTAATTTTGATTGATTCCAAGTGAAAAAAAGTGTTTAGGATAACAGTCTGGGGTTTGTAATGCTATTTACCATTATTTCGTATTACGCAACTTTGAACACAGTGAGATATGTCTGACTAAATATGCAATGAACTGAGCTACTTGCATTTTCTCAAACGTGGAGCTATTACATACATTCTGTGAGACAGATAAGATTGCCACGTAACACTTGAAGGCTAATAAAACAGTGGTTCATTTGGGTGATGAAACATTATATCTGTTCTTAATTCAAAATTAGGAAGCAGTGTGTGAACACCAAGCACAAAGTAGCTGCATGCAATAAAATCCTGCAGAAATTTACTGGCAGTGCATGGGGTGCACACCCAAAATTAATAAGAACATCAGCCCTGGCTTTGTCTTGCTTAACTGCTGAGTATGTCTGCCCAGTTTAGCACAAGTCTGTCATTGTGAAGCAGGTGAACATAGCACAGAAGGAAACATGCAGAATACTCACAGGATGTCTTAAACCTACACCTGTTGATAAAGTCTACAAGCTAGCTGGCATCCCACACCCCACCCCACCCCCAATCTGTGATGGGAAGTTACTGCTAACTGTGAGAGAAAGAAGGTTGAACACTATGAAAGCCATCCTCTGCATGGCTATTATCCACCTCCTCCCAGTAGACTCAAATCAAGGAAAAGCTTCATGAGAATGGGCACTCTTCTTAATGTTCCCCCAGCAATGGCAAGAGCATCCCTCTGGGCAGCTAAACCAGTAAATCCCTATTGGATATCCCCCACGAGGGTCTAAATCCAGAGCAAACCAAGAATGGTCAACTTGGAAGATCCTGAACAGACTGAGAAGTATAGTGGGCAGATCAAAAAAACAACCTGGCAAAGTGGCTACCTAGAAGAATCCTTCACCTTGTGTGAATGTGGAGCAGAAGAAACAACTCTGCATCTGTATGCTTGTCCAAAATGCTCTGCCTCATGCACAGCGAAAGAATTGTTTAAAAGCTACAAACAATGCAGTCGTTGTTGCCCATTTTTAGTGAAAAATTATTTAGCCACTTGTGTTCTCTATATTTTTATCAGTTTTATACCTATTTACGCAATGCTTTTGACATGAAATAAAAATAAATACATAAATTCAAAATCCAAGAAGTAAAAGTCATTTTAATGTAAAAAAAACATTATCAAACTATCAAAATAAGCTTGTGTATTTAGGAACATCTGTGTCACTTCTTCCAGGGATCCAATACAATACATACAACTCATGTCAGCAGCTCTGGAAAATTATTCAGTCAGAAGACAACTGAATCTGATAGTCCTGCTTGACTTGACATAAAACAAAGAATTATTAAAGTGGGATGAAGACTAATGAGGAGACATATTCACACTAAGGAACCTTTTTTTTCAATGAGAAAGTTTCTTGGGAAAATTTTTAAATGTTGCAGCGAAATTACAAGGTTTTAAGAGATTTACCAAGAAAACATGGGATTTAGAATTTTTTCACTAAATTGGTACAAAGTGTGAAAATTAGATAGAAAGATCAGTTCTACATTAATATTGACTCAGTGTAAACAAGTATGCACTAAAAAAATGAATGACCTTATATCACCTGAAGTAATTGATTATTCTTCTCAATTGTGCCAAACATTTTCCCGAGATTGCTAATCACATTTCTTTCCATGCTGAAGAAAATTCTAAAAGATGGGAAAACATCTCAAAAAAGAATCAATTAAAACACTGCCAACTCCCCGACATCAACAAAAATTGGCTCATAAATGCTCACTGAAATTGAACTGGAGCCGGTGGGAAATCAATCCAAAGTAGAAATCAGTTCAATAATAAACAGTTTTAAAAGTTTGTTAGGATTGACTGTGCCAAAGTTGCAGCACCAAATACCTCTGTTACAAGAGTGTGCTTCAGATTCAAACATACTGTATGCCAAACTGGATGGGGATGATTTGGTCAGATTCAAGAGAGCACCAAATAATGGTGACCAAATCTGAACCTATACGGTTAAGAAGATTCCTTAACAAATTGATTCAGAGAGACACAGAGACAGCATGTCTCAAAAAATGATAATTTCTTCCCAAGCAGTTCATACAGGGAAAGCTCTAGGGTAGAAAGAGCAGTTGTGTAGTTCTGACAGCTCCATCTTCTAAACAAAGTGATGGTTTTACAAACTCTCTACAGTTCCTGTGCTTTGGGGAAGAAATGGGAGATTAATATGTCACCGGCTGACCCACTGTTCAGTACTCTTTTAATAGTTCTTTGTCTCAGGATCAGGAAATTGTATGTTTGTGTGGGAAGTCTGTGGAACTTGGTAAAGATTAGTGTTGAATACTTGTTTGGAAAACATTGACTCCTCAAGTATACCTGGCTCTGCCAGTGAAGGGACCATGCCTATCATCTCTGTATTACATTTTAAATTACAGAAAGCAAAACAAGTTCTAAATTCTTCTAAATCCATCATCTAAATCACTGGTGAAAAAATTAAGGAAGAAACTGAAAAAGCCAGGTTGCTGCTGTATACGAAGGAGTCAAAATAATGAACACAGAAGATTTATATAACTTTAAAGGTGATGGTACATTGTAATAAATTTTGTATACTTTCGTTTAGTCACCGATCGAAAAGAAGTCTAGCAAACAAAACAGAAACATATTAAGCGGAAGGTCAGCCACGAAGGAACTAAAGGACCTTACATGTAAAAAATATGATCAAATGCCAAATCAGGATAATCCAAACCATAGCATTTCTGTATGTGTGAGAGCTCTACAATGTAGGAGATAAAGGTACCACATTAAGTGGGGAGGCAAATTTTGACTAAATTATGAGGCCATTAAAGAACTCCAGGAACACTGAGGAATGCAGAAGGAACAACAAGGGATGCTGGGAACGCTGAGAGATGAGGAGTGCGTCAGCTCCCCCTTGTGGGCAGAGTTTGCCTCTGTTCGTCTATATGTGTGTATGTGGAAACAGCAGGGATTGTCTGCTAAGTATGTGTACCTGTAATCCGCTCTGAGTCCCCTTTGGGGTGAGACGAGCGGAATATAAATAAAGTGTATTATTATTCTTTCCTTGATTTGAGTCTACTGGGAGGAGGCTGATAGCCATGCAGAAGATGGCTTTCACAGTGTTCAACCTTCTTTCTCTCACAGTTAACAGCAACTTCCCATCACACATCGGGGCGGGGGGGGGGGCAATGACAGCTAGCTTATAGAGTTTATCAACATGTGAAGGTTTGAGGTTTGAGACATCCAGTGATTATGGGAAAAGATGAAGTCAAGTAATAATGGTGGAAGGCAAATAATAATAGGTGGACATTATAGATGGATTGCCTGAATAAAGGAAGTCTCACCTCTGCCTCTGCAAAACCAGAGCATGGCTGTTAATAAACATATAGGTAGCTTTGACATATTCTTATATTTTTTCTTAAAAGTAACTTCTCAAGTGCTTTTTTTGGTGTCAGGAGTGACTTTAGAGACTGTAAGTAACTCCTGGTGTGAGAGAATTGGACGTCTGCAAGGACGTTGCCCAGGGGATGTGCAGATGTATGATGTTTTACCATCCTCGTGAGAGACTTCTCTCATGTCCCCGCATGGGGAGCTGGAGCTGACAGAGGGAGTTCAACCCACTCTCCTTGGATTGGATCTGCTGACTTGTTGGTCAGCAGTCCTACCAGCACAAGGGTTTAACTTATTGTGCTACCGGAGTCTTCTCAAGCATTGATTCTGAAACTTGTTGGACTTTGTGCTATTTTTAAACCATCTTTTAAAATATAGTATTTTTGACAGTAGCTTCCCAGTGAACAGACCTGTCAATGTCTTTTCTTTCTAAGTATTTCCAAAAATAAGAGTACTTTCCTACTACTTCAGGCACATCAGGTCAAATAAATTTAGACACATCAAGTAAAATAAATGAGGTAATAGCATTTCTTTTTTAAAAAATACTATAATATAAAATGCATAAGCGAGCAGTTGTATTATAGAATATCTGTATATCTTCAATTTTTTTTTTGCAATCTAGTTACAACTTTGTTAACAGAATGGTTTAATAATGAGGTACTTTATCACCATGTCATAACATAATGAAAAGGGCAAACCAACAGCACACTTATTTGGCCTATGCTCTATTAATTTGAATATAGGGATTAGACAATTTGGCTATTTAATCAATTCTAGGAACCCTAGTTGTTTTCCTCCATTACTTAATACTGTTATTTAATATTCATATTAATGTATATTAAAAGCTATCAAAATAAGGCTTTGCAAGTAAAATAGAAACATAGTTCACTGGTTCTCATTTCTTATACACATTTTGGGGACATTAATTCAGGATGACCAGAAACAGCTGAACATTTCAATCATTTTTAAGTTTTATTTGTTCACAGAAGACCTTTTTTTTTTTTTACCTTCAACAAGTGTTAAAATATAAGCTATGCTGAAATTTGAACAACAGCTAGGTCTGGAACTATAGCCTTTCATATTTGAATTCTATGGAACTTATGCATAAATTCTGAAACAATTTTTAAGAAAACACCTGCATCAGAGGGGCATCATGAGAATAAATTATATATATCAAAATTTTATATATATATAAAATTTTAAGTTGTGGGTATGTTTTGGGAGGAAAAAAATATTGATTTTGATATTACCTATCAGGCATGGTTTAGAACCCAAAAATAGCAAATCGAAAATCTAATGGGGGATTTTTTTTTATTAGTAATAGGAAGACTTACAAAAAAAATTCCAAAAATTTCTAAAATGTAACTTAATTACTAACGAAATTCATTAGTAGTTCGTATGCCAGAGCATGCACATTCCAGATGGTTTTGGCCTACAACTCCCAGAAATCCTAACAGCTGGTAAATTGGCTGGGATTTCTGGGAGTTGTAGGCCAAAACTTGAATAAATCACACTGAATTCTAGATGGGACTCTCCAAATAGGAAGGAGGGAGGGAAGGAGGGAGGGAGGGAGTGGGTATTCTATTCTTGGAAGCAGCAAAAGAAAGGAGGAGGAGCCCCCCTCGCTCCTCGCTGCCTCTCTCTCACCCCGATCCCGAGGGAGCGAGGGCTCAAGTTTGCCCAGGCTGGTCATATACCTACATTCTATGCACATGCAATAATACAGCAGTAATAACAATGGGTATAAGAAGAGGTAAAATTCAAACCGTATTCTGACTGGTCCCTGCCTCATGCGGTGCAAACGGGCTCTTCTCTGTGAGCCCGGGAAATGCCAGCATTTTCTGCTTGGGTGCACACACATACATAGTCTTTGGGGGGGGATTTGCTGCAGAATCTTCTCTATGAGCCCAGGATTCTGTAGCAAATCCCCCCTCCCAAGAATATGTATGTGTGTGCTCCCAAGCAGCAAACGCTGGCATTTCCCCGGGGCTAATTTCCGGGCTAATAAGAGAAGAGCCCGTTTGCACCGCATGAGGAGAGACCAGTCAGAATACTTCGGTTTGAATTTTACCTCTTGTTATTGTTATTACTGCTGTATTATTGCATGTGCATGGAATGTAGGTATGACCAGTTGGATTACTTATAATATTAGGCACTTACAGTAGCATTCATTCTATTATACATTAGGTTGGTTTCTCACCCCAATACTCTTTGATGCTTTAGATCCTGGCAGGGCAGGAGAGGCAGGGAAGCCTGGAAAAAATGTAAACAGAGAGGTTTACTCAGAAGTAAATCCACAAAGGAGGGCCCTTCATCCAAAGTGCCCTCCTTTGCAGATTTACTTCTGAGTAATCCTCTCTGTTTACATTTTTTCCAGGCTTCCTTCCAGCCGAAAGAAGGAGCGAGTTTAGGGCTTGCCTTGCCATAATACTTATTGGCAAGGGAGGCGGGAGGGTGGTGAGAGAGAAGGAGGGTGCCCCCTTATGCCCCCCCTTACGACCTAATAACGACACTTAAGAAAATCCTGGCCCTCGGAGTTCGAAAAAGAAAGTCCACTTCCTGGTTGGCGTTCCAGGTGCGGAAATACTCAAAAGTAGCATTTCTTACGAATTTCTTACGAAACGAATCATTTTCATAACTTTTTTCTCATGCCTATTACCTATGGATAAGTTGAAAGTAAAACTTGGGAGCATGGAGCAAAAGATATAATGAGGAGAGCAAAGTGAAATGATGTTAAAGAATTTACCATTTTTAAGCAGATATAACTGTGCCAACCCTAAAGGCAAGATGAATAAGGACACAACTATGGTAAATGACAACATTAGAGGGGAGGAGAAAACATGATAGAGAATAGAGGCTGTTTGTTTGTTTGTTTATTTACACTATTTATATTCTGCCCTTTTCACCCCACAGGGAACTCAGGGCGGATTACAATGTACACATACATGGCAAACATTCAATGCTATAGACACACAACACATATAGACAGACAGTCAGAGGCTATTTAACTTTTTTCTGGCCACCAGTGGAGCTGTCGCTTCACTGTCCATCTGCGACACTGATGAAGTACTTTCCGCATTCCCCGCATGCTTTTTGCTGGAGATATTTTATGGCTTCGTAAATTTGTTAAGTTAGCCTCCCCACACATAGGTGGTACCTAAATTTCCTACTTGACAGATGCAACTGTCTTTCGGTTGACAACAAGCTACACAAAATTGTCTGGAAGCTCACTCCGACCTGGGCTGGCTTCGAACTCATGCCCTTTCGGTCAGTAGTGATCTTAATGCAGCTGACACCCACCCAGCTGCGCCACAGACCATAGTCCATGATGGACCCTCTTTTAGCTTTTCCTGGGATGAACATACACACCTTTTGTCACCGTCCTCAGGATGTGATTCTTTTTTTGATAAGAATTAAGATACAGTATTTATATTGCCCCATGGATAAGTCACCCTCAGGTCCTGGGGTCAATTTTAACTAACATTTCTATACTTGTTTGCTTAAAGTGTGTGAAAATTAAATCTATCATGTATATCTTCACCAGGTGTATTAGGCTGAAAAGGAGTACTTAATGTATTAGTAACATTTTGATTTTTCAATAATTAACATTTCGGAAGAAAGTGAAGACCTGGCTATTTGAGCAGACATTTGCAGATGAATTATAATTATCTAACATATGACAATGCAACGGAAATCGATTCTGTTGATGAGATGCTGAGATTTGTATTTTACAATTTTATAATTTTAACTACCAATTGTATTGCTTTTGTATAGCTGTTGTATTAATTATTTTGATGTGTTTTACATTGTGGCATTCGTTGCCGTGTGTAAACCACCTCAAGTCACCTTCGGGCTGAGAGGTATAAAAATATAGTAAATAAAATAAATAAATAATTGAGTTCCAACACTTCCTCACTTACTGTCATTCAACCAAAGGTATAACTAACATGTGTCCATTTCATTCCAGGAACTACATTTCACATGCCAGCTACAGTTGTCAATCAATACACTATGTTGGTTCTTTCTTCTTTTTTACAACCCCCCCCCTTATACTCAGTTAGAGTATACTTATATATATAAGCTTCTTTTTTATAAAAAAAAGTCAGGAAGCACAGACACTCAACAGATGCTTATAACAGGTGGTCCCACATACCAATATGATATATTTCAACAATTTCTTATCACAAATGAAGCCTAGGGCAAGAAACAGCACTTGACTGAACAAATTGCATTCTGTTTTATGCCAACATTATAAATAAACTTACATGTTAACATATCAGGTAATAGCTCTTATCAAATTCAGATATAAGAATGATTTTTTCAAATGTATATATGAGATGTTCATGTATTCAGGACATTAATGGGTAATTTCCTTGGCAGATATAAGATGTTGATTTATCCGAATATTTATACAATAGAAGGATAGGAATTATATGGCCCTCCAGATGTTGAAAGTTAGAAACATCAGAGGTAAATCTCAGACAAAAGAAAAGATGGCAAGGACCTGACAGAAGCTGAAGCGATCAAGAGAAGGTGGTGAGATTATACAGAAGAACAATGACCAATCTTGATAAAATAGTGAAAAGTGGAGACATCACACTGGAAATGAAGATCTACATAGCTAAAGCAGAGATATTCCCCATAGTAACCTATGGATATGAGAGCTGGACCATAAGGAAGGCTGAATGAAGGAGGATAGATGCTTTTGAACTGTGGTGCCGGAGGAAAATTCTAAAAGTGCCTTGGACCACAAAAAGATCAAACTAGTCCATATTCCAGGAAATTAAACCCAACTGCTTACTGGAGGGAATGATATTAAAGGCAAAGATGAAATACTTTGGCCACATAATGAAAAGACAGGATAGCTTGGAGAAGATAATGATGCTAAGGAAAATGGAAGGAAAAAGGAATAGAGGCTGACCAAGGGCAAGATGGATGGATGTTATCTTCAATGTGACTGGCTTGACCTTGAAAGAGATGGGGGTGACCACAACCAACAGGGAGTTCTGGTGTGGGCTGGTCCATGTGGTTATGAAGAGTCAGAAATGACTGAACAAATAAACAACAGCTAGATGTTGTTGGATTGCACTTCCCACTGTGCTTTGAATGAATGAAAATTGCAGTCCAACTATATCTTGGAAGGTACAGTAAAACGACTGTTTACTCACATATCTGCACTCCCCTTTTCATATAACGATTGGCAGGATTTTATGTATTTTTCCAATAAGAAATGTATCAAGTTTAGTCCAAACTTTAAAGGAGCTATCCAATATGATGAAACCATTTGAAGGATAGCAGCAACTTTAAATTTCAGACCAAAATCTGGGACAAATTCACTATACTACTTGAAGCCCCTGTCTCCAATTTTTTTATCTACATACTAATGCCATTTTGTGTGTGTGTTATAAATTAATATCAGATTATCCAAAGTGGTCTGCAAAAACTAAAATATGGTCTGCGGCCTCACGGTTACTACACCGTTGCAACTAGAGCGACTGGTCTAGGAAAACCCTCTTATAGTGGCATATTAAATATGGTTTTCTGTGAGCAAGCAGATGGCATATATTTTGCATCAGAAACTAGAGCTGATGTGGTCTATCCAATGCAATTTTTTTGAATCAGCACCCCAAATAACCAAACTGAATCTAAAGTTGATTCGTAACCATTTTGGTACTAATGTTGGAGCGTGGTCCCTGGTCAAAGTGGTCCCTGGTCAAGTGCTTCCTGGCCAAAAAAAGGTTGGAAACTACTGATTTAGAACAATAGGAAATTCGAAAATATATGAATAAAGGGTAGCCTGTAACTTGTGTGTTTTCATTCTGGTTTCTTCTTTTTCTTTTCATGAAACCTCAAGAAAGAAAAAATAAATCTATCTAGGCAGTTTGCAACAAATAACAAATTTGTACTTAGTTTGCTAAAGACTGATAATGCCTTGACAGCATGACATTTTTCCCCATATGTATAGCATAGGGAGCTGTAAGTTTCAGAGAGAAGAATGTTGCTCCTGAGATGCAAGAAGTGACAAGAACATAATTTACACTCCTTAACATTCGTGGAGAGAACAATCATATCTGTGTTATATACAGACACAGTGAATTAACTGTGCACTGTCCTCTTCAGCACAATGCAACATTCTTCCTCTATTTCTGCCTTTGACCTCAGAAAAGCACAGATTACCCAGCTAGAAGCCTGCATAAGCTAAAACCTTGCAATTGTTATAGTTATTATATGTGGAGCCTACATTGAATATTGTACATTTCATTGTCAAGGTTCAACAATGCAGACTGGAGCTCATCATACAGGAGAGGAAAAACAGGAACGTGTTGGAATATTCTCAACAAACCATAACTTCCAGAAGTTAGTGATGTCAGTCTATGGTAGCAGTATAGAAATGGATAAGGCAGATGAAGAACCAAATAGTAAAGAAAATAAAACAATACAATTTACAAACAAACTAAATCCCTCATTTGAAAACAAATGCCCTCATTCAGAAATACAAGGGGTGGGGAGCCTATTGCATAGAATAATATTCCACGATGGGAGGCTCCCAGGGTAACATTTACTCTTAGGGGTTCAGCTGCAGTTCATAAACAAGCAAAGCCTCTGGAGCCTCTTGCAGCCTTGTACTCAGTCTGGCCCCATCTGCCAGTCTATTTATCAAAGCAAATTCTCCCCCAAAAAGTGTTTGCAAATAATATCATTTTGATTACTGGCACTTTTTCATACAATAATTATTTGCAAAGATTAATTTCCCCATATTATTTGAACAGGCATACTATTTGTCTCAACAGTTATGATAATGCATACACGCATACAAATCCTTTGAATCTTTTGGATTTTCTTCTCAAATTATCATCTGCTGTTGTTGAAAGAAAGTGCATTGGCAGGGATTTCAAGTCCATGATCATTTGAGGATTTTTTCTTTTAGATTTTGTAATTTACTGGGTGTGTATTAAAAATCCATTTATTCTTCTGTTGATAAGAAGTTTAGTATTTTATCAGATGTTTATATTTGAAATACATGCTTGCTCACACCTGGTAGGGTATTCTCTTTGGTCTACACTGCCAAGTGAATGCCACTTTAGACTATTCCTCTCTCAGTCCATGCCTTCACCAACTAGCCACTGTATAAAGACTATAGGCAAAAAATCTATTGGGGAGTTATGTGTTCAGAAGGGGAGTTATGCCTGCGGGAAATAGAACTGAGCAATATTGCAGCATCTGTATTCAGTAAGGGGCTGCTGACATGCTATATGCTACAACATAGGGGAGCCAACAAAGTGACCATTGCATATTTGGACTTATGCCACTTTGCAATTTATTAACTGGGTTCCTTAATGCATCTTCCACATAGTTAAGCATATATAAATTTAATGTAATGTAGACCATGATAGAGAATTCCAGCTGTGATTTTATTTGGACTTTACAATCTTCACACTGAAACTCAAGTCTTACCATTAGGCATGGTGAAACAGGTTAAACTGCTGAGCTGTTGAACTTGCTACAACAACAACAATTTTATTGATTAGCCAAAAGCCATATCAAATACACACAGAACACAGACACATTGCAATGAACTGAAAGGTCGGCAGTTCGGATCCAGGGAACAGGGTAAGCTCCTGCTGTTAGTCCCAGTTTCTGCCAACCTAACAGGCGGGAAGGTAACGGTGCTCCATGCAGTTATGCTGGCCACATGACCTTGGTGACATCTACAGGCAAAACCAACTCTTCAGCTGAGAAATGGAGATGAGCACCACCCCCCAGAATCAGACACGACTAGATTTAACGTCAAGGGGAAACCTTTACCTTTACTATTAGGAATGATAGAATAACTTGATTCAGGTAGAAGGTGTTGACATATCAATTAAAAAAACTAAAATGTCCATTTTTTATTTATCAATACATTTTTATCAATACAGAAGACATAGGATGCATCTATATTGTTGAATTAATGCAGTTAGACACCACTTTAACTTTGGCAGAGAAGTATTTAGCCTTCTCTGCCAAAGAGTGTTGGTGCCCCCTAAATACAAAAAATTCCACAATTCCATAGCGTTGACCCATAGCAATTAAAGTGGTGTCAAATTGTATTAATTCTATAATATAGATGCACCTTGACTCAGACAAGTGCCGTAAGAGTGACTGCTAGCAGCTCTCTAAAGATTTCAGAGATGATCTTGCCTTAGCTCTGACTGGAAATGATTGGGATTGAATGTACAGCTATCTAAATGCAAAGTGTGTGTTCTGCCATTCATCGATATCCCCACACCTTTCTGTTTCCCATTTCTGTTTCTCTTACATGAATAGCAACTCTGAGTCTTTGTTGCTTTGGCCAATGGATAGTTCTTTTCATTGGTTCCTGCAGTCCCAGAGTGACAAATGTTTTTGTTTTTTTCCTAGCAGGAAAGGGGAAAGTAAGTCAATTGATAGAAAGATATTTGTCTTCCCCTTGCCATGTTACGCTCATGCACATATACACATAAAGGCAGGTAATATAAAGCTTCATATGGTATAAAATATAATTACTTCCTAAAGGAGTAATAGTGAGGTTTCTCAACCCAATTAACAGGTATATACGCACACAATCCCCATGACCCAGGCAACCAAAAAGATGTTCTAACTTTCCAGTCCAACAGTTAGGGCTGTGAACCTGAGAATATTTTATGAAATCCTGTCAAACAACATCTAAGACGAGAAGTGACCTCTAGTTCTCGATTCTCCAAAGAGCAACTGGTTGATGAGATTTCAAGTTTCATAAAAAGAGATCTGCATGTACTCTGTGAGATTGGGACCATGCCATAAAAAATGTATCTTGATCTAATCATATTAGAAAAGTATATAACTGAATAAGCCATCTTCTTTCCAAAAATTTGAAATAATTAACTATTACACTTTTTTCTCCATTATAGTTGTATTTTTCTTGTTGATGTAGTTATTATTTAAACAAGGGACCATTCTTGCCTTTTATATGGACTATAAGTTTTTGGAATCATCACTCAAAAGAAACATTCACAAAAAGATAGAAATTTAAGTTTCAATGTTTGTATCAGTCTCCTCAACAGCCCAAGGGTAGAAAAATGTCAGGTTCTCTTTATCTGAAACAAAGAGGGTGCTTTTTTTGTTCTTTTTTTTTTTTAGAAACCACACATCTCTGTGATCCAGCTACTGACAAATTCTAGTGTTGAATAACTGAATTTCTTCAGTGTTTGAAATCTAAGTATGTAGACACCTGCTGGTAAACTTAAGTTTCAATGTGACACTTTGAAACTTCAATATAAAAAGAGTGATTCTTTATAATGCATATGATTGTCTTATTTTCCTAATTTGAATGTCATTTATATTCCTCCAACGAGCTTTGAAGCTGGCCATTGTGACATGCAGACCAAGATATAGTGACAATTTCTTCCTACACATTCTACATCTTATTAGCCTGTGACCCTAATGGATTATTCAGAGGTCAGATAGGAATCATTAACGGTGTGAACAATCTCAGCATATAGATGTCTGCTTTTTCTTTATGAAAGACATAGATCTGAGCAAAGAGACAAAAAGAGAGCCAATGCAACAGCATGGGAAAAAACAAGAAAAAAGCTTTTCTCTGTGGCAAACCAAAGGTATCGTTTTAGACATAATTGTCAGACCATATCAAAAGCATGTTCTGCTTATGAAGAGACAAGTGTGGGGTGGTTGTCTTTCATATAGCCTACTCTTTCTGGACCCAGTGTGGAATACATCTCACCACACTAAAACAGTGGATGTGGCTCTTAATGAGACATGCCATATTATCACAGGATGTCTGCATCCCACATCGTGGGAGAAAGTATACTGTCTGCACCACCTAACATCTGCTGGGAAGTAGCTGCCAATAATGAAAGGCCAATGATGTGGACTATCTCTGGACCACAAAGTGGAGTTGACAACATGCAAATGTGGAGAAGAGCAAACCACAGTCTACCTATTACAATGCAGTCTGAGCCCTGCAACATGGAGGACCTTCTTATAGCAACACCAGAGGCACTCCAAGTAACCAGCTACTGGTCAAAGGACATTTAGTAAATTGCCACGTTTTAAACTTTGTGTTTGTTTTTTTTTTAAAAAAAAACCATTACAACTGTACCTTTAGTTTGTTTCTGATATGATAAATAAATGAGCCCACTTTTTTTCCAGTCATATAAAGAAGGCCATAAACACTTGCCTTATCATGTTTAGGGTTTCTCTCAAATGGGCAAAGTTGACAATTTTTTTGTGTTGCTAGTACCTGGTGTTTTTTGCCTCTTAACATTCTTCCAGATTTTTTTTTTAGTCTGTTGAAAAATTCACACAACTCAGATCACATGTGTTGTCGAAAGCTTTCATGGCTGGAATCACTGGGTTGCTGTAAGTTTTTCGGGCTGTATGGCCATGTTCAGGAGCATTCTCTCATGATGTTTTGCCTGCATCTATGGCAGGCATCCTCAGAGGTTGTGAGGTCTGTCGAAAACTAGGATAATATATCTGAGGAATGTCCAGAATGGGAGAAAGAACTCTTGTCTGTTGGAGGTAGGTGTTGCTGTGAGAAGGTCCTCCATTGTGCATGTGGGAGGGCTCAGAATGCATTGTAATAGGTGGTTTGTGGTTTGCTCTTCTGCACACTAGCATGTCGTGGACTCCAATTTGTGGCCCCATTTCTTAAGGTTCGCTCTGCATCTTGTGGTGCCAGAGCCCAGTCTGTTCAGCGCCTTCCATGTCGCCCAGTCTTCTGCGTGCCCAAGGGAGAGTTTCTCATTCGGTATCAGCCATGACTAGAGGTTCCAGATTTTAGTCTGCCACTTTTGGACTCTCAGTTGTTGACGTGTTCCTGCAAGTATCTCTGTAACTCTTACAAAACTATTTCTTGATTTGAGGTGTTGCTGTGCTGTTATCCGAATAGGGGATGGGCTGGATATGTCACTGCCTTGGTCCTTTCAAACAATGTATCGACATAGGTATATGCGATCAGAAGCGACTTGCAGCATATAGCTATACTGATGACAATGTATTGTTTGTGTCAGCTCAGACATCAAACAGGTGGTGTCAGACATATAGCTTCAGACATTGCAAGAAGCTCAAGAAATGTATTTGTTGCATTTCTGCATTTCCTATTTCCCTTGCTAAGTCCAGACAGTCCTTGCATGGGAAAAACATCAATTTTAAGGATGTATACAGCCACCATAAAGGAAGCACAGACAATGGAAATACAAAACAACTACAAAGCCACATATTGGCACTTTTTGAAAACTTCCAAAGCTGATAGCTCCCGAGGAAATACAATATTGCATTCAGCTGTCTCCTTGATAAAGGATGTAAGAAACACTGCCTGGAACTTGTCAAATGAATGTCTTATCAAAGATCACAATTACATGAAACCCAGTGCTTTCTACATCAAGTCAGTTTTGAGCTATGACTCTTGCAATGACTATTGTTTGAAAGCTGGTACTTGAAACTTTTTTATAATAAAATGTAACCAGTCTATCTGAGGGGTTCACATATTTGGTCTTGTACCAAATTAATCCTTTGACCATCACAAGTGCCTCAAAGCTCTTTCAATCTTGTAAAAATGTTTTTTTAAAACCCACAGATTTAATACATTTATTCTATATTAAATCTAACTTTGATTTGCCATGAAATGATACAAGTGGCTAAACCTGAATTTTTTTAGACATGCTTTTTGCTTTAAGAGACCAAGTTTTCTAGCCATCACTCATGTAATTATTATATGCACCATTGATTCTGAAAGATTCATATTCTCTGCTTATATTTTTATTGATTGGATAGGAGCAATTTTCTTGAAAGTAGAACAAGTAGCTCAAGGTATTAAAAGAGCAGAAAGAAATTAATGTGACTTATAGATATACTAAATCCTTTGGGTCTTCTGAGACAGACTTTTAGACAGCTAAGAGAGGAAACTTTTCTTCCATACTATAATGAAAAAGGAAAAAAATAAGCAAGCCATTGATTTAGGCATTTTAGATCATTTTTATATTTTTATAATGTTTTGGAAGAACTGTTTTGCCTTCTAATGAGACCAATATATAATCAAGTTAATGATAATCTGCCTTCCAAAGGTACAGTTTACAGTGCAGAGGAAAAAAATGTTAATCTTAAATTAGAAATGAGGATTCCAGAACTGATGTCTGAAAACATAATTACACTTTGTGGGTCCATAAGTGATTATCATATAACCTGTTCTGAAGCAGAAATAATCATCCTTTCATTTACTCGGTAATGATTTAGCATTGTATAAATGGGACACCATATTGAACTTGCCACAATATGTATTAATTTAATTGGCAAGCAGTTGGCTGTGTACATGAGTGAAAATTACTTCTTATTTATACTTGCTTGAAAGAAGGATGAGATTTGTTCGAAGGAAATCAGTGCTCCTTCATATTACGAAGACAGAATGTGAAGCTGATGTCAATCAGAATGATTTTTTTATCTTTTCGAAATGAACATCATCATGAATGCACACACATACGTGCTTTTCATGTAATAAAAAAACATATTTTTAAAGGTTATGTTAGAGACAGAAAGAGCTTGGAATGGTTATTTGGGGAGGGAGGCTATATTCCATTTCTCATTCAGAGGGTGCTTCCAGACAGCCCTTTAAGCCGGGACCATTCGCGTTTTAAAAATGCGAATGTTCCCGGGTCCTCATCCACACACACAACCAGAAAGTGCATGCTTTCTGGGGTGGGTGTCCAGATGTGCTTCCTGAACTTTCCGGGAGAACACCCTGGCACTCTAAACCCCCCCCCCCCAAAAAAAACTCCTTTAAAAGAAAAAAGTACTTACTTGGCCTCCATTAGAGTAGTGCCAGAGTTCTCCTGGCACATCATTTCTATGTGCCACGAGAGCTCAGGCACCACTCTAATGGAGGACAAGTAAGTTTTTTTTTACTTTTAAAGGGGGGTTTCGGGAGGGGGTTGATATCTTCATGGTTTTCTGTGCTAATTTAGCCTGGAAAACAATGGGACTTTTGAGGGAGCAGTCCAGACAGCAGAAGTAGTGGGTTTATCCCACGCCTTCCAGGAAGGTGTTGAATAAACCCACTAACAAATGAATTCTCCACAAACCAGGGATTTCCTGGTTGGTGGCAAATTAATTCATTTTTCTCTGGGACATCATCTGGACAACCCCCTTTTAACTGCAGGAACTCCCATGTTAAAGGGGCTGTCTGGATGGGCCCTGAGAGTTGGCATCCAAATAGTAACTCTCTCCTCCCCCGATCCCAACCTAGGTATTTGGACCACTGTTATTCAAGGTTAACCTGTGGAATTTTTGTTGACTTCCAAAATGTGAATGGAAACATCTAGCATGACATTACTCTAGATTCAGACCTCCAGATATTTTAGGCTTCATTCCCAGATGCTCCACCCAGTAGGATCAGTGGAAGGTGTACTTGCAAAAATGAAGTGAAAGGCCAAATGATATACACTCATCTCCTGTATAGACAAGACTGGAAAACTAATTACAAGACAACCACTTATTTTATTTCTTTATTTTGGTCTGGAGCCCCTGGTGATGCAATGGATTAAACTCTTGTACCAGCACAACTGCTGACCGAAAGGTCGGTGGTTCAAATCCAGGGAGCAGAGTGAGCTCCCTTCTGTCAACTCTAGCTTTCCATGCAGCCTACCTAGACTATACCTGCTACATATTAGGAAACATAGATTTATAAGTTTGGCTACCAAAATGGAAATCCTACTAAAAGGGGAGGTTGGTGGAAGACATGGAGACATTTTGGAAGAAACCTTAAAGTTGTCTCTAGGCTGCTCAAAATATTTTGTTTTCTTAACCAATGCATACCTGATTTAAGTTGTTTCATTTCACAAATAAAAGAGGTAAAGGTTTCCCCTTGACATTAAGTCCAGTCGTGTTCGATTCTGGGGGCTGGAGCTCATCTCCATTTGTAAGCCGAAGAGCTGGCATTGTCCTTAGATGCCTGTTACCTTCCTGCCAAAGTGGTACCTATTGATCTATTCACATTTGCAGATTTTTGAACTGCTTGGTTTGCAGAAGCTGGAGCTAACTGCAGGAACTCACCCCACTCCCCGGATTCAAACCACTGACCTTTCAGTCTGCAAATTCAGCAGCTTACTGCTTTAGCCCGCTCCACCACCATATTGTTACTTTTGAGTGAAATGTTGAAATGTGTTGAACGGTTCTTCTTCTTTACAGAGTAGGATCCTCTTTACTTCTGGTGTCAAATTTTTTAAACTATATTTTCAAGCATTAGATAGTTGAATCCATAGATGCCTAATCCATGGATATGGAGGATCAACTGTATTTAGTGTTTAGGACATACAAAGAACTAGATTAAATAACAAATAGCAGAAATACACATCAAATGTGACAGCAATAGTTGTTGTCTTTTAAACTTTGTGAAATCAGTAGACGTTCTTACCTGAATAATTAGATTTGCTAACTGGGGCTGAAATCCTGCACATATTTAGGAAAATGACGTCAGTGACCTTTAAACAACTGAACGGCTTGATTGCAACCTAGATTTCAATAAAGTAACATTTCAGGAACAGCACGGAAATAAAAACAGATAACTGAAACATCTGCTGCCTGCTCCTCTTTGAATGTGGGCTGAACCCAAAGATGTGAGCTAATAGCCTTTTCTTCCCTCTTTTTTATTTCCATTGTCAAATTTCTTCTTCAGCAAGCCTTCATCTTTCAGTGGGCCTGTTGCTTCCTTACACACAATTAACATTTCTATTCTCACATCTTGCCACTAACTGGTAGTCATTGAATTTGCACATCTGGTTTGGAATTCGACCTTTTCATTTCTTACGTTAAGCAACTGTACTCATTTTTAAAGAAGGTCAATGAAGTAATTCTCTTGATTGGTCCATCTGTGTGTAACATCCTCCTAATTGATATGTATATGTAATGTATTTGTCCTTCTGCTGTAGTACTCCCCCTAGAGTTTTCCCAATAGGTCCAAGCTAGCAAATTTTTTGCAGAAGGCAGCAGCACAGGACCTACTGTCGTCTTAGATTTGGATGTTCAGAGTGAAGGGAGAGACCTCTTAAGTCACTGCAATGCATGAAGCAACATTGGAAGCCCAGGTTTCTGTGGTGGCCAGGGGAGCTTTTGCACAAGTAAAACTTGTGCGCCTGTTGCACCCGTACCTGGGAAGCAAGACTTGGCCATGGTAGTTCATGCTCTCGCTACATCTCAAATAGACTACTGCAACTCGTTCTATGTGGAGTTGTCTCTGAAGACTGTACAGAAGTTTCAAATAGTCCAACGGTGGCAGCCAGATTTCTTACTGGAGTGGAGTACAGGGAGCATACAACCGTCCTGTTACGTCAGCTCCACTGGCTGCCAATTTGCTACCATGCACAATTCAAAGTGCTGGCTTTGGCCTATAAAGTTCTAAATGGTTCTGGTCCAACTTCTCTGTCCGAACCCATTTCCCTTTATGAGCCAACAAGAGCTTTAAGATCGGCCGGGGAGGCCCTGCTCTCGGTCCCACCCTTTTTGCAAGAGTGACTGGTGGGGATGAGAGACAGGGCCTTCTCAATGGTGACCCCTCAGCTGTGTAACTCCCTCCCTAGTGACATCAGGCAGGCCCCATCCCTCCTGGTGTTTAGAAAAAAAGCTTAAGGCAAATAGGATATTACAGAATTAGACTGAATAATGACTATGGATTTTGGCAAAATGACTATGGATAAGTATGAGATCAAGATTCGGCACTTTATATGTTTTAAATTTGTTTTATTTTATGTGTTTTAACTGTTTTTATAATTTAATGGTCTGTTTTATAGTTATTGAATTTTGCCAGAGTTGGTAAGCCGCCTTGAGTCCTCAGCAGGGTGAGAAAGATGGGGTAGAAATGAAGTAATTAAATAAATAAATGATATGGCTTCACTCAGCTTCTTGTTTAAACCAATGTTGCACACCCTAATCATTAATGATGAAATGAGAAATAATAGTGCACTCATGGATTTCAGCTCTTCTGTATATTTTATTTGGTTCTGTATTTGTTCCATTTACATCACTAACCTTAGGGATCATTCCCAGTTTTGCACCATGTTGCTGAACAGCTAGATATTGTGGCCAGTACTGTGCATGAAGACAGCTCCCTACATGTCTCTTTCCACTCTGCTTCATGATTTTTTATTTCTTCTTTTGTGCCCCCCCTCCTTTTCCACTCAGAAAAGTCACAGCTTCTTCCATTTGAGTTGCTTCACCGAAGTAGCCTTCTTTTAAAACAGCATGACACAGTTCAATGCCTAGAATGTGCTGCAGAGCTAGAACTGCCAAAAAAATTGTTTTTAATTTTCTCCACAGGATGGAACAATGTATAACTTCTCTGCAGAGTCACTGTCTTGGGGAAAAGAAGGAATGGAATAAAAGACATTTTTGGCTAAAACCGAACAAAAGACAAAATTGAGCATACACACACAAAAGATCTTCCCAGCTGCTTTGCCTTTATTCTCAGGCTGCAAATTTATATCAAGAGAAGTCTAGTTAGGACAAAGAATAAGCCCCGGGTAGCAGTACTGAGCTATACTAACAGTTGGAGCTGCCTGTGCTGGATTTAGTGAGTTTGGTCCCAACCTTAACTAGAAATATTACAGCAAAAGAAAGAAAGACAGACAGACAGACAGACAGACAGACAGAAAATGTCAAGTCTGCATGGTTCAAGTGTGATACTAGGCTGTTTTGATTCATTTTTTAGGCTGAAAATTCCTCATAGCTAATATCAAAGTTTGTCAGTCACCACACCCTTATCCAGCTCCAGGTTTGTAAGTTTAGCATTTCAGTTTGCTTCTCAGAAACAGAGCCCTTGTGTAAGTTCTTCCCCTCCAAGAAAATGTTCCCATTATTTTCCTCCATCTCTCAAGATTGGAGTTTTAGGAGTCAATAAAGTAATTTGTCCCTCGTTCCATGCTAGAATTTATAGACATTGAGCAAGGACATGGTGCTAACAATCACAACATTTTGGTTTACTGTGGCAGGCTTTAAAACCATTGTTTTCTACTTTAGAGTGGTCATAAATCAGGAGAAGCCTCCGGTAGATTGCAGGATTGCTGACCGATAGGTCAGCGGTTCAAATCCAGGAAGAGCGGGTTGAGCTTCCTCTGTCAGTTCCAAGAGAAGCCTCCCACAAGGATGGTAAAACATCAGACATCCGGACATACCCTGGGCAACATCCTTGCAGATGGCCAATTCTCTCACACCAGAAGCTACTTGCAATTTCTCAAGTTGCTCCTAACACACGCACAAAAAAGAATCAGAAGTTAACACAAAATGTTGCCTTAAAAAACAGCTCAAAAATACACATCAGGGAAAAGTGCCAAATTAATTTTGTTCATAGGGGTCACATTAACAATTCTGCTGCAGACTAATTGAATGCTAGGTGTAGATATTTTTGGCTAAACATTTAAGCTGTAATCATTAGCATTGCAGAAAATTTCCATATGCCATTGTTCCAGGTGGATATGAAGTCCTCATAATTGTTCCTGTAGGATTTGTTGTAAGTTGTTGGCAAGGATATGATTCCATTGTGGAATATTTCCAAAGACATCCTTGAGCAATTCCTTCAGTTGATTGCAGTGGCTCACTTTTTATTGGGAGAAGAGCTGGAAAATTCTCAAAATGCTATATGACAGTTAAAAAAAGAAGAACTTTCTGTTATGGTCATTTTTGAAACTTTTCCCTAATATCTTAAGTACTTAGTGGCAGGTAAGAGTCAAACTGAATAATGCCGCTGAGTCTTCTATAGTTGTCATAATATTTGGTTTTTCTCTATGTTTTGAGAAATGTAAAGTTGAAATAAACTATAGTCAGTATTCTGAATACATCCAGTGCACTGAACCACATCTCTGAAAAATAGGGTTCAAATTCCCTCTTAGCCATAAAAACTAACTGGGTGACCTTGGGCATGTCACATAACATTAGCATCAGAAAACCTCATGATAGATTCATTTTAAGGTCATAATCAGTGAGAAACTACTTGAAGGCACACAAAAGTACAGTGGGTTGGGATCTAGTTTCTGACTTCGACAGAAGGGACTTAGTTATACAAGTGGATTTCTTTGAATGTTCCAGGACCCTTTTCGATACACTACAGCTTGCCTCAATCAGAAAAGTCACTTTCCATGGGATTGGAGGGATCCAGCGGGAAGAAACGGTTGAGAAAACCATTTAGCTCCAGCCCAGTTGTATGAATCTGTGGATCCAACCCACATACTTATAAAAGTTATCACAATATGCATACTTTGCCCATAAGTAAGGTCCCGGCTACTTCCTTCATGCAATTATCATTATATTGCACGGGATCACCAAGGATTTGTTAAATGTCAGGCAATGAAATTAAAATGTCATTGTAAAAAACAGAGGCTAGAAAAGACTGGGTATCACTCACCTACATTATTCCATGATTATGACTAGGTTTTCCTTACTCGGAGGAAAATTAAGCAGTGAAGAGTATTAATTTGTGGAGCTAATGCCCTTGGTATGCAACATTTAGATGACTCCTAAAGGGTCATACTGGTGGAATAGGCCAATTGAGCTCATTAGAGGTAAGTTTGCTCTTAATTTTTCTGGAGTGAAATCAACTGGTGGAAATGTATTTACAGTAATCATGTGGAAGACATAGTAAATATATGGAGACAAGATGGCAACCACTTGTTTCACCCATAACACTGAACAGGTTACTATATCCTACTATACATTACTATACATTACTATTATTAAGCAGCCCTTTAAACATGGCCCCAAATCCCATGGAAACAGGAATTTTGCTGCAAATGGAGCAATGTGCAACCAGGTTTGGATAAATGATGACAAGGGTACATTTGCTTAGCAAAAGAGCATAGTTTAGCATCAGGGGATATCAGAGGATTTTGTCTGCCAAGAGAACTACTTCTACAATTTCAAAGGAAATTTAAAGGAAGTTGTCATTTTTTTCAGAGATCCTCTGAACATGGATCATGCAAGTGAAATGTCAGGAATAAATGCTGCTAGAACACGGCCATACAGCCTGGAAACCACACAACACTCTAGTCATTTTTTTGCTCCAGCTTTGGACTTCTATCGCTGGTCAACTTACACTGTAGCTTCGGCCTGACCACGAGTGGATCTGCAGTACACAATTATAGTAATTTAATACCACTTAATTTGTCATGGCATTGTCTCACATTGTAATTCAATGAAGTACTACAAAATCTCAATGAGGATTTTATGGAGGACTAGCTATTTCTTTTTTCTAATTTGCCAAGGACCTAGAAATGTGCTTTAGATCACCATCCAATTGTCATAGATCTTCACTTCGATTAGAATTGTGATACACCACCCTCAGCTACAGTGTCTGAGGCATTCTGAATACCTGTCTACACTACCGAATTAAATTGATTTAACCTCAGCCTCAATCTTCTCAGGGTACTTTCATGCCTTCTAACTTTTTTCTTAAAACTACAGATCCTGGGATTCATTGGATTGATTCCTGGCAAGTGCTATGAAACTGTTACAACAATGTAGTATAAATTTAAAATGTTCAAATATGGGGAACCCTTTCTACATGTCAGTTGTTGGATCCAGTTTAAGAAACAGAAGCCACATCCCTTTTCAGGGAAAGTTACTCTGGGGAGGCAATATTTAGTCCTGTATGCATTTTTCAGATCTGGGAAACTTTATTGTTTTGGACTTCAACTCTAAGGACTTCATCACACACAATAAAATCAGTATTTCTACAGCTTTAAGAAACGGCAACCCACTGTGCCCTTCACATGAAACAAGCTTCAACTGTAGAGGTGAGGTATTTTGCCATTTTTAAAGTGTTGGTTTTTCCAGCAGTTCCTAAACTGATTGGCAATCAGCTTATTTTAAAACTCCCCAGAAAGAGACGGACAATTTCCCCTTGGGATGTTAACCCCTGTTGCCCACTTTTGTTATCTGCTTGTAAATAAAACAATGATGCTGCATGCAGAAGGAGCCAAAATGCCCATTTCCCCAGATTGCCAATGCAGAGGGTTGGGGAAAGGGTTGATATAAAACCACTTCCTATGATCACCAATGCAAAGGCTCTGGTTAATTTAAAACCAATTCCTACAATCCAGGTTTATTTTTATTTCAAACATTAATAAAATCCTGGAGAGACAATGGGAGGAAATCTCAGTGCAAATGACCCCAGGGGAAGTTCTGCCTTAAGAAAGGTGCTTCTGTTTCATTCAAGAGTCTTGAGTGCAAACGACCCCAGAGCCACCTTAAGAAAGGTGCTTTTATTTCAGTGAAAAAGGCTTGAATGCAAACATCCCCAGAGAAAGTGGTACCTTTAAAAAGGTGCTTCTGTGGAAAGGTCTTGAAGGCAGGGTACCTTAAAGGATGCCTGTTTTAAAAAATGTGCTGGTATATTTGAAATGGAAGGAGTCATCACCTGCCTACGTGATGGGAATTAAGCGGATTATTTAGTTAAAAGCTGGAGGATGTGATCTTAGTGTGATGGGATTGAGTAATTTTTTTGTCTTCTTTAAAGACAGAACCCCATGAAACTCCACTCTTTCCCCCTTTTTCTCCAGCTCAGTTTGATGAAGTTCTAAGACAGTAACCATGCTAACTACTAACTAACTAACTAACTAACTAATTTTATTATTTATGAGTCGCCCTCCACAATTGTGCTCCGGGCGACTTACACAACACTACAAAAATATTAAAATACTAAAATATTAAAATGTTAAAATGTTAAAATATTGGAATAGACAGATTCCTGGTCACTGACTGTCACTCATGCATATGCTCTTCTGAATAGTCATGTCCTACGTGCCGCCAGAAATGAAGGCAGATCGAAGATGGCTCTTTGGTCTGGCAGCAGAGAGTTCCATAGGTCAGGGGCCACAATGGAGAAAGATCTCTGTCTCGTGGAATCCAGATGAGCCTCTCTCAGACCTGGGACACAGAGAGAGTTCTCGTAGGCTGGCCGTGGTGCTCTCAGATGGATAGGTGGTATCAGGCGGTCTTTTAAGTATGTAGGACCCTGGCCCCGCAGGGCCTTAAATGTCAGGGTCTTATAAAGGATCCTGTACTCGACCAGCAGCCAGTGCAAATGCTGTAAGGATGGTGTTATGTGACACCTCATTGGTGTTTTTGTGAGGAGCCTGGTGGCAGCATTTTGTACAATCTGGAGCGTGCGGGTTGCTGACCGAGGAAGACCCACATATAAGGTGTTGCAATAATCCAGCCTTGATGTCACCGTGGCATGGATTACCATGGCTAGCGCCTCCATTGGTAGATAGGGCGCCAGTTGCCTCACTTGACGTAGGTGGAAGAAGGCCCTTTTGCTCGTGGAGGCAATCTGGGCCTCCATCGTCATTTTAGAGTCCAGGATGACACCGAGGCTCTTCACAGTGGAGGATGGCGTCAGCGGTTCCCCTTCGAAGAGTGGCAGTGGATCTAGGCCATCTGAATCCTCAAGAAATTTTTGGAGTTGAGTCGCTGCCGCACGTTCAATCAACTTGCTGAGGAATGGGAGGTTTGAGACCGGGCAGTAGTTGGCTGGAGTCGCAGGGTCCAAGCTGGGTTTTTTTTAAAGAGGGCGAACCATGGCTTCTTTTAGAGTGTCCGGGAACATTCCCTGCTCCAGGGAGTTGTTTATTATGTGCATCAGAGGAACCTGAAGCTCCTCTGAGCAGTCCTTAACCAGCCGAGAAGGACAGGGGTCCGTGGAGCAGGTAGTTGGTCGTGCAGCGGAGGGGATTTTACTGACTGCCTCCAAGTCCAGCGTTTTAAAATGATCGAATTTCTGGCTGGTTGGTGCATATACTTCTTCTCTCTCACTCACGGCCGCAGACAAAGATGGTAGTTCCTTCTGTAGAGCAGTGATCTTCTCTGTGAAGAATTGCTGAAATTTTTCCGCTGAGACGGCTGGGGTGTCCAAGGTTCTCGATTGGGAGTTTGCACTGACCAGACTTCGGACAATCTTGAAGATCTGTGTTGGGCGCAATCTCGCCGCAGCTATTTGGGAGGAGTTGTAAGCTTTCTTGGCCTCTTTTGTGGCTAACTCGTATATCCTATGGATGTTTTTGAAGGCTAATCTCGATGCCTGGCTAGGTTTCCGCCGCCAGGTGCCTTCTAGCTGCTTTCGTTTGCACTTCAATAGCCGCAGTTCTTCAGTAAACCATGGCGAGTGGAATCTGCGAGGACAAAAGGGGCATTTTGGGGCTATCCGCTATCCAGCATGGTGACTGCCTAACATAGGCAGTCACCATGCTGGCTGCAGGTCCTAAGGATTATAGTTCTTAAAAAGCTTTTGCAAGCTCTTGGGCTGTTTTTTGTTGTTTTTTTTAGTGCACAACACAATTTTATATATTATCTCAATAATCTTTGCAGCAACCTTAACTTTAAAGGAGATCGGGTTGCTTGTAAGGCTAAAAACAGGCACAGTTAGGCAGTTTAGATGCCTCCAGTAAGATTTCCAAACGTGTGGAATAGAAAATAATAGCTGTTGACTATCTTCAGAGCTATTAAAGATCCAACAGCACCATGAAGTGAAAAGGTAGCCAAAAAAAGAGGTCATGTATTGTTGAAGGCTTTCATGGCTGGAATTACTGGGTTGTTGTAGGTTTTTTCGGGCTATACGGCCATGTTCTAGAAGCATTCTCTCCTGACGTTTCACCTGGATCTGTGGCAGGCATCCTCAGAGGTTGTGAGGTCATAAATCCCAAAAACCCTACAACAACCCAAAGAGGTCATGCTTGATAAAATAGTTTGGGCGAGCACTCCTACATTAATTGGAAATAATCTAAGAAAAATCCAACTTTTGTCTAAAATAAAGAGATGAAAGGAGTTATTCTGCATAGGGAATTAGCAAATGGTGTTGGTGTTCTGTGCTTTTGCAATTCACCATATAAATTTGTATATTGAACCAATTTGTACACAGGTATTTTACACAATATGAACACATGGCTGACTAGAATATGGCGATCTAAATAGACAAAAACTCTAAGAGTGCAGAGATGAGTTATGTAAGGTGAGGAAATGGAAAAGACTAGCAATGAAAATTAAGAGCTGCAGATTGAAAAAAAAGTGTGTCCAAAAGGAAACACAAAAATCATTGAAGGGGTGGGCTGACACTTTACTTTTTATTTTACCCAGCTAGCATCGTGTTAAATGTGTGCTATAGTGGAGAAGGGAAAGGACTTATGAGAAACCAAAACAATTGGGCAGGAAAAAAAAGAGACATACCGTAATATACTGGTTTCAATAGTATGAACCCAGGCACATTTTTCTAATATTTAATGAGTAATTCTTTACATCTTAGTTAATTCTAAATCATATAAATGGCTTAGAACTGCCTTCCTTTCTTCCACCCCTTTCTTTGTTTCTTTCTCTTGGGCTTATTTCTATTATCCTTTTGGGTGTTTTATACCAGCATTCTGCATTTTCATAATGGTGGGTCTATTCACCGCTTTCTTCCCAGGACACATTCTGTACAAATATATTTACAATGCAGGCATGCTGGTGTGTCTTTTGGATTTTACATGCCTGTTTAAAATTTAAATGCTCCTTAGATATCTTCAAATAACATTTGTGGGCAGGAAATTTACATTTCTCCCCATTGAAGTTGCCACATTATCCCATAGCCTGCAGTGGTGAGTACCACACACTAAGTACAGAGAGATTGTATGCACTTGTAGTTGACGTGTGAGAAGAGAAGAGATAGGTAAGGTTAGTGCGGATCCATTTTTTTACTGAGAGCAGATGCTTTTGTCTGAAAGTTCAAAAGATATGAAGCTGAGGTAATCAACAAGCTCCCTAATCCCCTTCATTACCTGCATTTCAGCTTAGCAGCTCTGGCTGTTTTCCTTTTCTTGTTGTTAGTTAGAGAAGGGAGTCATCTGCAGGCTGTGAGCTTGACAGCTTGGTAAGATGACACCAGCCCCCATGCATCTTCCAAGTCAGTATTCAAAAATCATGCACAGCTTACTGCTAGAAAACGGATGTCCACCACTGCTGGAATTGTATGTGCATGTGCACATTTTTTAAACGTATCTTTCCCTATCCTTCCAATTGACAAGCTTCAAATGAAGGCAATGGAAATAAACTATATTGGAAAGACATATCATAAATAAACCTCACACTGTGCTCAGTAGAGCTTATTTTAAAATGTGCACATACAATTCCATCTAAGAAATTACTATTCTTCCTGAACATTGAGACCATACAATATAGAAGATGAGAGACTGGACAGGAAAAAAATCGATTGAGTCAAGAAGCAGCCCTCTCTCCATACTTTCCCACATGCAGTAGAATGGCTGATACACACCATCCTGAGCCCAGGCATGTAGCTGGGGGGCTTGGGGGGCTTCAGCCCCCCCCCCCCCAATTTTCAGGGTGGTCCACAATAAGGCCTAACTGGTACATTATTTAAACTGTTATGTGTATTTATATCATTATCTGATCACCATACTCAATTTATCCCATATGCATGGGGGTATTGGGATAACAATACAAAAGGTTTGTTAGGGTAGACCCTCTCCCGCTCAGATTCAGCCCCCTCCCCCCGAATCAAACTCAGCCCCTCCCGAATCCAAATCCTGGCTATGGTCCTGCCTGAGCCACAAGGGAAAACATAAATATCACCCAGTTGAATAAACCAATCCCCCCCCCATTTTGCTCCCAACATTCTTACAAAACCTTCCTCCACTTCTCAGTTTCAAACTGCAGCGGAAGAATGTTATCACACATGGAAGTGTGATGGAAGAACATCAGTACAGTAGAGTCTCACTTATCCAACCTTCACTAATCCAACATTCTGTATTATCCAACACAGTCTGCCTCCTGCCCAAATCCACAGCTGTTTCAATACATTGAGATGTTTTGGTGCTAAATTCGTAAATATAGTAATTACTACATAACGTTACCATGTATTGAACTGCTTTTTCTGTCGATTTGTTGCAAAACATGAAGTTTCTGGTGCATAATTTGTAAAATCATAACGTAATTTGACATTTAATAGGCTTTTCCTTAATCCCTTTTTAATATCCAACATTTTCGCTTATCCAACGTTCTTCCAACTCTACTGTACCAGTATTCAAGTATAATGCAACTGCAGAAAAGACATGCTGTTGTGCGGTAAACTCCATCCAAATGTGCTTTTATCCTGCTTAATTCCACTTATTCAGCCTCGTGTGATAACACCTTCAATCTGCATCATATCCTATAATCTATCATCACATTAAAAGGTCATACTTTTGGAGGTATATCTTCTTGGCCATTATCCATTCTCTCTCTCTCTCTTTCTGTGTGTGTGAGAGAGGAGAGGGAGGAAGAATCATAGTATTGGAAGAAACTACAACTGCTATCCTGCCTTTCAGAGCCCCCCCACAAATCTCTCTTTTACTATAGCTACAACCTTTGTTTCAATGTGCTCTGTTTCTTTTGACCTCTGAAGATAGAAGATTGGCACAGAAAGGAGGGAAGACAGAGCTTCTCTCCAAGGTCCAGGTAACTCCCAAGTGTCTCTGAAGGTCCTTACACACAGCCATATAACCCAAAATATCAAGGTGTAGCAACCCAGCCTCCAGCCCAGCCATGGAACGGGAGGGAAGGAGCTTTGACCGCAGGAGGAGCATTGAGGCCAATAGAAAGGAATGGCGGTGAAGCCTAGAGCGTCGCTGGTCTCACAAAGGAGGAACTTAAATATACGTTCTGTGGGAATGGATCCTCAGTTGAACAGCCACTTCTGATCTGAAGGAAGTGTAGCGTTCCTGATCCCTGAAGCCAGCATTGGCTTGCCTTGCCAAGAAGCTACCTTGGGCCTTGTACCTTGCCTTGCCTTGTTCTACGGAGACCTTGTCTTGCCTTGTTTGGCATTGTTTTATGGACTTTGCTTTGGGGAGATTCCCTGCTTTTACTTGGACATTTTACTGCTGACCTTTTTGGACTAATTGCTTTTTACTTGGACATTCTACTTTTTCACCTGCTCTTTATTATTCAATAAATAGTTGTTATTATTATTATTAGTTCAAACTTACTATACCACCACTCCCCGAGGGCTCGGAGTGGTTTACAGTTTGACATGAAAAAATACATAGGATACAAACAGAACAAACAACATCAAGAGGGGGATGACTACATCTAACAGGGAAGGGGGAAGCCAGGCTCGTGGCCACATGGGTCAGAGCTATTCAAGGTCAAGCTATCAGGCTCGACCGTCGAACGATGGAAGCCTAGGAGGATCCCACAAGTCCAGCAGCGTCCTTAGGGTCTCGAGTTCCATATGATGGCGGTCACCACAAGCCTGTGGCTCCGGTCTTCCCATTGTCGGATTATCAAGCCTCCTGGGTCGGGGGTTCGCCAACAGGGGAACCCGACGCCTGGGGTTGGCACTCCAGAAGGTCCTAGAATGGAACCCTCTGGGTGCCCCAGGCGCAGGCAACGCAAACCTCCCTCGCTCCAGAGGTCCAGGGGGAGGTTGTGAGGTCTGTATGGTTCCAGAGGTGTTGAGGGTCACCCTCCGTAAGCCAGCAGCTGTAGGAAGGGGTGTTGCAGAGCAGAGCTGGGATTTCCTCCGGCCCCGCCCCCTGCCCCGTCCTCGGCCCCGCCTCTGTTTTGTCTGCAGTGGCGAAGGATTCTTCCGCCGTTGGCTAATCCTCCCGCCATGTCCCGGGCCATGCCCCGCGGCAGCCAACGGCTGTCCATGGCCTCTAGGCGCACCATCAGGGCATTGGGGAGGAGGACCGGCCTCAGAGCCTCCAGTGTTGGCAATGTTCCCAGTTCCAGGGTCACCGGTGACAGCAGACCCTCCAGACTGGTGGCAGGCGAGCTGTAGCCCAATCTCGACCTGGGGGATCGCAGGCAGCCGACAGGCTCAGCGTCGGGGCTGTTGCTCAGGGACCCCTGCTAGCACCTCAGAGACATTCAGCGCCTCTGTCAGGGCTCCCGGAAGCAGGGGCTGCTCCAACTCGCAGGCCGAGGGGGGCGTCGACACAGTCCTCGGGGTGGACATGGAAAGGGGCCAGCCGCAGTCGCCCCACTCGCCTCTGCCTCGCCACTCTCCTCTCTCTCCTCTGGTCCCAGGCGGTGGGTGGTAGCGGACCAAACCTCGCCCCAACTCACCCCCAAGAGTGCAACTGATGGGTCCGGGAGCGGCTCGCCCAGCACCTCAGCAGGCGCAGCAGCAGCGGCGGTCGCCTCCCCACCGGGCCGTCTCCCATCCGGGGCTAGGGGGCAGTCACCGCGATGATCCTCGTCGTGGAGGGGGGCAAGCAGCTCCCCCACCTCAGCCAACAGCGCAGTCAGTCGCCTCAACAGGACGCCAAGGTCGCAGCGAAGGCAGGTAGGATGGCTCTCAAGCTTGGGAACAGCAGAGGGGGGGCGGATGGAGCTGCCGACCGGAGAAGTCTGCTCGCCGCTGGGCCTGTTGGCTGCCCGCGGGCCTCCAGCTCATGGCGCCCTCCCAATTCCTCCTCTTCCTCCTCCTCTTCCTGGATGAGGCTGAGGGGCTCCAGGGGCTCCATGAGCTCCATGAGCCCCAAGGGTTCCCAGATGGCTGCGGAGGCGCCCGCCACTGCACCCCCGGAGAATCCCAACAGGGCCTCGACCTCCACTTCAAGAGCGTCCAGAAGAAAGGGAGGACTCGACACCGTCCCTGCAAGCACCAGGGGCTCAATCCTGAACCCCTGGGAGTTGTATAGTCTGCCCCCCCTAAAGGGGGTTAGTGGTCTCTCGCAGGGGGCTGCTGCTCGGTGTGGTTCAGAGAACCGCTGGCGGAGCTCAGCCGCCTTGCGACCACACAGCGCCGCCATCTTGCCACATAGTTAATTGATCATTGTCTCCGTGTGTGTGCTTAAGGGGCCGGGCCAGGACCTAGCATCGTGACACAAGGTAGATAATCTACAGTATCTGATGTGACCTGGATTATCTGAATCCACACTGCCATATAACCCACTCCAATGTGGATTTCATACAGCTGTGTGGAAGGGGCCTGAAAACGGCACAGAAGTGAATTATTTTCATAGCAGCATCCCTATCCCTCATAGCATCTACCTCCAGAGATCCAAAGGGCATGGTGCCAGACAAAAAACTGAAGACTCATTCCCTTCATCTTCTATGTTTGTATGTCTCTTTCCTAGCGAACATGATAATCAAGGCTCTCCACACCAGCAAGATGTGCATTAAAGGATCCATCTGAATGAAAATCCAATGAGATGACCCATTAATTTCAATGTGTATACTGTGGGTGTGACTAAATTTAATCCAGCCCACTAAATATTATTTTTGAAATGTTTTAGAGGACAAAAAGGGGTTCACAGCATTTATGAGGTCTTTTTTTGTTTCATGTGAACTTTTGCAAGCAAATAATATTCCAGTGTCCCTTCCTAGCTCCTCTTAACTACATTATAATAGAATAATTCAGATTGCCATTCTGTTTGTACATCTTTGACTCTTTATTTAATTTCAAAAGGAAGGGTTTTTAATACATCAGCTGTATTTCAATATTTGAGAATTAGTCAAAATGCAAATATAATGGTAAGCCTTTAATGAGATGTATCTCGCTCATTTTCTTCACATTAACGCTGCTTCGGAGATTCTTCTGGCATCAACAATATGTTGGTAATCTCTTCCAAAATTCTTAATTCATTTATCTTAGGATCTGGTGGCACGTAGATTGTTAATTATTGGATTCATTCTTGCAAGCCGAAGTCTTCAGCTAAGGCAAATCGTATTAAGTCACAGGCCTTTATACCATAAGTGCCTTGTGTCAAGACACTGAAATAAAATGAACAATGAGATTACTTTCTATATGGACAGTTCCTCACTCTGACTATCAGAGGTTGGAATTATTTTCTGGGGAGGGGGTAATAATAGTAATAATAACTTTATTTTTATACCCCACCTCTATCTCCCCAAAGGGACTCGGGGCAGCTTACAAGGGGACAAGCCCAGAGAACACAGAGTTTTAAAAAATGCAAAAAAATAAAATGAAAACAAAACCAAATAGAAACTATCACAATAAAACATAATATCAGGGGTGGAGAGTAAAAGAAGCAAAAAGTGTCAGAGTGGTAACAAGAGGAGAAAGCAACTTACTTGTTGAATGTATTGCAGATGCAGCTAGGTGGTTGTCCAAGCTGCATCTGCCATAATGGCTTGAGGGTCCCTCAAATACAGCTGTTCAAGATGTAGACAGTTAAGAGCTACTATTTGCCACTGCTGCTGCTTTGCTGCTTAAGTGCACATTTAGGACTGCATTCCATGGGGGGTGGGGGGAGTGGGTAAAAGCAGAAGGAGCCATCTTGTCGAAATCCGTCTTCGGGAATAGCAGCCATCCTGCATCCTTTCCCCAACTTCTGGCATCTTCTGGTGTTGGGAGTTGGGTAGTACCCGACTCCAGAACATGCAGTCTCAGCTCCATTTCCCTGTGCATCCACAACAAAAAACCATGGGCAACCACTGGAAGTGGCCTTATGCCAAGTGATGCTCTCCGTGGGACTCCATTTCGGCAATGCAGAGAAATTAAGGGAAGATCGCATGGGATGAATCCAACGTCAAAATGCTCACATCTACCACTGTAGACAACTGGAGAAAATGTGGCCCATATGCCACATACATCTCTTTTTCTCACTGTTAGCTGTCCAATTCCGGAAGTTATAGTCTACAAAGATAACTTTTTCCAAGCTCAGTTAATAATGGACTGAGTTTATATATCCATGACACATGACTAGTCTCACACATGTTGAGAAGAGTCATGATAGCCATGTATAAATATTTGAAATGATGTCATAAGGAAGAGGGGAAAGGGGTGTTTTCTGCTGTCCTAGAGACTAGGACTCGGAGCAATGAGTTCAAATTCTACCCGAACATTAGGAAGAACTTCCTGATGGTAAGAGCTGCTCAACAGTGGAACTCATTGCCTTGGAGTGCAGTGGAAGCTCCTTCTCTGGAGGCTTTTAAACAAAGACTGGTTGGCCATCTGTCAGGAGTACTTTGACTGTTCTTTTCCTGCATGGCAGGGGGTTGGACTAGATGCCCATATGGTCTCTTCCAAGTCTATGAATCGATGTATTATCCTGCTCCCCAAATCCAAACAGAGTTTTGCCATATAGGAGAGCCGAGTGCTCAAAACAGCGTTCAAGGAGCATCAAGTCCATTCTGGAAAAACAGAGTAGTTGCTTGAGGTTTGGGGCTAAGATTTGGAAAGATCGAGACTTGAGTGTCCCCTTAGCCAAGGAAGCCCACTGAGTAGTCTTGGGAAAACCACATCTCTTCTCAGATACAGAGGACGGCAACAGCAGAATAAATCTTTTCCAGGAAACATTATTATAGGGTTGCTAGATGTGAGAGTTGACTTGAAGACAGGTAGCAACAAAACACAAGAATGTTAATCAGAAATAATTGTAACAATATAAGTATTTAGCAGTTGGGGTACAGAGATCTAATCCTTTTTTTCACTGAATTCAGTATATTATATTGTATATTATAACACACACCATTTTGCAATTCTCAGGCCTAATGCTTTCTATCAACACGCAGCATTTGGAAGTGAAGTTGTAAACACTCAGGACTTAGAAGAAAATCCTTCCTCTGTTTGGAAGAAACCCTTCCTCTGTTTTATTTGATAATATACCAACAGATGCTGAAAGTTTTACTGGAAGTACTTGAGAAATTACATTTGTAGTAGGCTCTTCTATTTTTCATTGTAAACTATAAACCTTCAAAATGGATGCCAGGCTCCTTGTAGCTTTAGCATTTAATTTTGATGCACCATCATTTGCAGTTCTGCTCTGGATGTTTTAAAAAGACCTGGTACTGTTTAGTATCAGGTGATTGGCTTTAATGAATTAGCAACTTCACAATTTCTTTGTGCTTCCCTGTGGAATAGGAGCAATTAAAAAGTTGTGCTAATTTGGCTCCTTAGTAGAAGGCATTTATTGGAAGGAAGCATCTGCATTAGGTTCCATCAGCAACAAACAAATCACCTTAATTGGCTGCATAATGAAAGGATGCTTTTATAGGAACTGTACTTGGAGAGGTTGTGGTCAAACTATGTCTGTAAGGATTTGGTTTTGTTTTTTGTAAAATAAGTTGCAATTCAGCAGGTGGATGAGTTTAGATCTTGATGACAAAATATTTAGTTGAATAATATTCAGGAGAGATTGTGTAGTTGTTGCAATTTCTGCTTCTGCTTTTGAAGTTACTTGTGGTATAATATTAGGCATCTTTTCCTGTGTTCCTTTAAGAAATGCTTATAGGCACCCCCTATTTAAATTATAAACTGCAGGGAGTCCATTTTGAATCTTTGATAAACCAATGCAAAGAGGACAATCTAAAGAAAGCTTTGGTAGGCAAATTTCCTTTTTGGATACTGTCACCATGTGCAAGACTATAAGTCAAGTCTTTGGTAGATTGGGTCCATGAATAATTTGGCCTCTCAAAACTCTCCACTATTTTGTTCACTAAAGGCATGTGTAGTTCTCGCAGTTAAGTTGGAAACAGTGAAAAAAATGTTGGGGAACATTGAAGGAATATGTAAAGTCTCAAAAGGTGCCCCATAAGATTTAGGCAAAGTCTTCAGAAAACTAAGAAAGTGGTTTCTCCTATGCCGCCATTGCCATCACAGTTATGTGTCACTGGTTAATTGTCAAACTTACGTAATTATATTTGTATTTAATTAATTTCTACTCCATCCTGCCTTCAAAACCTCCAGCTAATATCCATGTTCAGTCATGTCCGACTCTGGGGGGGGGGTGCTCATCTCAATTTCTAAGCCGAAGAGCCTGTGTTGTTCATAGACACCTCCAAGGTCATGTGGTCGGCATGACTACATGGATCGGCATTACCTTCCTGCCAGAGCAGTACCTATTGATCTTCTCACATTTGCATGTTTTCAAACTGCTAGGTTGGCAGAAGCTGGGGCTAACAATGGGAGCTCACGCCACCCCTCAGATTTGAACATGCGACCTTTCGGTAAGCAAGTTCAGCAGTTCAGTAGATTAATCCATGTTAATCTACCAACTTTTTCCCTTGTATGTTAAATTGGGCTAAGAGTAGGAACTGTTTCAAAATCAGTCTATAGGCTCCCTATCATATGAGGATATCAAGCTTTTCTCCTTAATGGATCTCTAAACAATGGGAGAAACATTTGTCCTATGTTTATTGTGCCTCTGTTAAAAACTTGGCTATCCTGGAAGCAATATATGGAGTGACAAAAATGGCTGAACGTTCAGCCTTGAAGCTACTGTTTACACACCAAAAACAATTTCATCACGTCAGGTGTTTTTTTAAAGAAAAAAATCAGGATATGCCCCAACATCCTCTCATATAGAACCATTAAAGAGGCAAAGGTGTAAAAAGCAGCCATCGTTGCTATATGGCATTCAGAGCATGCTGCAGAGTAGTAATTGTGAAGACATCACCAAGGAGAAATTAATTTAGAATAAGTATAAGAGATTTTCTCAAGATGAGTACAGAACTAGTTTGTATGCAAAAAAGGGTCCGAAACCCATTACTTTCTGAAGGCAGCTGTGAGGTTTTGGTAAAGTGAGTTTGCTTGTGACTAAAGATATAACCAGAGAGCATTGCCACAGGGAAAGAGAATGTACTTTATACTACCTCTTCCCCCACAGATACACCATTTAAAATATGTTTTTTAAAATGTATTCTTGTCAAGTTTTCTGAGTCATTTACTGGGGTAAAAAGTCTGGCATATTACATATGCTATACCTGTTTAAACAGCACACACGCAAACCTTTCGGTTTCCAGGGCAATCAATACAGCACCTTTCAATGTCCCCATTTTCAATTGATTTTCTTAATCTATATTATTCGTAACCTATCACTGTGGTATCTAAAATCTAAATGCTACTCTCATTTGTTCAGCTGCTTTCATTTGACCTTGGCACTCTGATGTATGGGATTTTCTCACCCTTTTAAAAAGAAGCCCTTTCATAAAGCCTCTACAAAGCCTTCACTTGTTTACCAGAATATGTCTCTCATAACAACCATTCCCTGTCTTCTCTACCTTTTTCTTCTCAGTTGTTCTAAATGTAATTTTTTTCTCCCTGTTGGTTCTTGACAATACAGACCTTGGGCTTAATGTTCAATACAAGGAAATTGGCAAAGGGCTATTTCATTAGGAAATTTCTTTCAGTGTTTTTCACTGTACATGGAAAGGCAGCATCAAATGGAACTAGGATGTGTTTGGGGGGAAAATGCTTCCAATTAACTGGCCAGATTGAATATTGGATATAGCTCCTGCTCCTTCAGTTGTTGTATGGACAAAGGAATTTCAGCATGTGTTCCTTACCACACAACTAGGGATCCATTCATATGGCACTATTGTTCCACTTTAAATCCCATGGAAGCTAGGGCTTTATAGTTTGCTGGTTTCAGCATTATATTGTTTATAGTTTTCAGCATTCTGACTGAAAAGTCTAAATTCTGCTCCCTAATCTGTAAATCTCAAGATCCCCAAGCAGAGACCCATGGAATTTTAAGTACTGCCATAAATGTGTACTGTGACCGAACTGTAGGTAACCAGCCCCACCTGCTGAAACTCCCTCTTGTACACAACCACGAAAGGCACAGAGCCCTCTCACATTTTCACACTTGGCAGCATTTGCTCCCCTTCATTGGTGAAAGTACATGAGTAGTTACTCTAAGCTTATAACTGTGTTCTCCAATAAATATACTCAAGCTCTTCCTAAAATCCTCTTCAACAGCCCCAGAAGCATTTGCTTCCACATTTTCAACTCCCAAGATGCCAAGTGGGACCCTGAAGCATGAAATTTGACCTTTATTTATTATATATTTCAAACATTTATATTTCACCCTTCTCACCCCAAAGGGGATTCAGGGCGGAGCACAACATACAACGGCAAACATTCAATGCCAGGACATAAATAGATTATACACATATAAAGATTAAAATAATTTATCTTAACATTAAAACCACTGGTTAAAACAGTCTCAATTATCTGCATCGAATATAGTTGGCATGGAAAGGCTTCATATTGCTGTCTTATTGCACTGTCCCAAAAGCTTTGTTCCACATCCTTCTGAAGGACAGGAGGGAGGGGGCTGATCTAATCTTCATAGCTGAGGGGTAATCGCTGAGAAGGCCCTCTCTCTCATCCCTGTCAATCGTGCCTGTGACAGTGGTGGGACGGAGAGCAGGGCCTCTCCAGAGGATCAAAATCTACACAATGGTTCATAGAGGGAGATACCAAATTTCACTTCTTATCCCTATTTTAGTTCACAAATTCCAGTTTCTGGAAATCAGAAAGAGCCATTTGATTACTTCTTACTTCTAAAAACTAGTTTTGGGAGAATAAAAAGGGGGAGAGGATCAGGTGCCCAGGCAATGTCTGTGAGAGGGCACCATAAATGTTGCCTAGACCTCGAATGAATTCCACACACTGAAATACTGTAACTTTTTTCAAGTTTCTGAACCATTATAGGCTACTGTTTCTGCTTTGTTTTGACCACAATTCAATCCATCCCAGTGAGTGAACCCATGCCTTTAGGAAAAAGAAGCTGCATTGTAATTGAAGATGTAAGCTTCACAAATGCATTCCTTAGCTCCTTCATAATGGAAAGCTGACTGCTTAAGGTAAACACACATACTGCACATGAGTCAATAGAATAACTACACATGATTTATAAGAAATCAAGTGATTCTTGGGAAACAAAGGTTAAAGTTTAAGAAAATGTACGGGCACAAGTCAGCTGTGGGCCGTGACAGTTTTTGTTTGTTTTGCAGTGAGAGCTGGACTTTGCTGGCCAGAGAAAATAAAAACTGTTTGACTTCACTGATCCTATAGTCCGCTTACCTTAATCTTCCCATGCCTCTACGAAATCCACCGCTAGTAAACTATTTTTAGTGGTGGCAAGTCTAAAAAGAAAGAATGTGGAAAGTTGTGTCATGTCTGAACTGGACAACAAATCTAACGTGAAAGAAAATCAGGATTGCCATTTTCTTCTAGGGCATGTTAGTCATTGAATGAATTAGAAAGGAGAAGGATAATGCTTTGCATGCCCTCAATAGAAGGCCAGGTGATTTGCCATAATCAGGGAGACCAAGAAGTTAATAGGAAACATGAAGAAAGATATAAATATGGAAATATGTTAGCCCTGTTTTTCTCTCCTCAAGTTACAAAAACATGAAGACCTGGCATCACGTTCCCAGTACTATATCCGTAGTTATATACACTTAATAGAAACTCTAATACATTATCACCATAATTTACAGTTCCTACAGCTTTTCCGTGTGTTCCTCACTTTTTCCTAATCTCTTAGTTCTATAACAACTGGGAAATTCTCCTGATAATATTTGAGATGAGTTTTAGAATACAGTTTTGTCAATCTGCAGCTATATTGCCTCTGTTCTTGACAGGGAAAAAATGTTTACCTCAGTAAATTCAACAAACGTCATTCAGAAACAACACAGGGGAAAAGAATATACAGCATCTACATGCATTTTAAAAGAAAATCGCTGCTCTGCCTGTGGCAAAAATAATGAGATTTGCAACGCCATTTGTGAAGTTTCTGGACAGTGAAAATACCCTTTAACAAATGTATTTGATACTGGAAAGCATTTCTTGATCCAGCAAGCTACAAATAGGAAATATTTCATTCTGTTTATCCTTTTTTCAAAATCTTTAAGCACCTCTTCAAGTTATTGCAATGAACAGTATGTATGCCAGTATGGGCAATATCCTCTCTTTCTCAGGAAAGCGTGATCAGTGCTGGAAGTTCTTATTTTTATATCTCATAGAGTTCATAAATTTCATTAGTATTAGAAACTGTGCATTTAGAAAGAGAAGATTTTATTTTCTGTTACGCTAGGTGAGATTTTTCTGTTGATAGCAATGAGTTTATTCAGCCACAAAGAGTGACCATTTTGTCTGCATAACCAATTAAAATCAAAGCACTTGATGGATGTCACAGATACCAGTCACCGAAATGTGGCATGGCCTCACCTTTTTTTAATCTCTCTTCTAAGAAGAGGGGGGAAAACATGTAGTGGAAAAGAGATTTTGTTTTTCCAATTACCAGGTTCTTTTTAAAGAAAAGATAAGAATTCTTTGAACCTTTTCTATTTCCAACAATGAAGAGCCGGCTATAAGTTGGTAGGGGGGGGGCACTTTTTGATTTAAGGGTCAGATCTCCATATCCTAAACATAGAGCAACGCTGAGTAAAAACAAATGTGAAAAGCAAATGTTGATCCATCAATTCTATATTGTATTGAAGTTGCATTGATGAAGTCCCTGGTACCAGTTGGCTGACCTGGTTCATTATTCCAGCTGCTAAGAGAGAGAAAAACATGCCAAGGGTTTATGGTTATGGCAACTTCTGTGAGGGAGGAAAGTTGTCCCTTTGGTTAAGAATTAAACTGCAGTGACCTCAAAAACAGGATTAATTTGGTAAGACAAGCTGAAGACTAGAAAGATGGCTTCCAAACTAAGAAGTTAGTTTGGATTGATTGTGT
The DNA here is from genome assembly GCA_030556195.1 of Anolis apletophallus. Lineage (NCBI taxonomy): Eukaryota > Metazoa > Chordata > Lepidosauria > Squamata > Anolidae > Anolis > Anolis apletophallus. The sequence goes on from JARBWK010000009.1 coordinate 91,008,307, forward strand.
GTGTGTGTGTGTGTGTGTGTGTGTGTGTGTGTGTGTCAGGAGCTACTTGAGAAACTGCAGGTTGCTTCCAGTGTGAGAGAATTGACCGCCTGCAAGGACGTTGCTCAGGGGATGTCCGGATATTTGATGTTTTACCATCCTTGTGGGAGGCTTCTCTAATGAGCCCACATGGGGAGCTGGAGCTGACAGAGGGAACTTAACCCACTCTCCCTGGATTCAAACCACTGACCTGTCAGTCAACAATCCTGCTGGCACAAGGGTTTCACCCATTGAGCCACTGGAGACTCATGTTTGGATGGATGAAGACGGGGAAAGAATATTCAAAGTATTGAGAAAGAGGTACCAATGTATTGTATTTTTCTTTTTATAATAGGCAAGGATAATCAATAGTTAGGTGGTAGAGCATTTTCCTGACAATCATTTTCATTATTTTCAAGATAACATTTTATGTGCCGCATCATAAAATATTCAAAGACAAAGCTATTGCATTTTCTAATTCTGTGGTACCCATCCAACCACTCAAGTGAAAATTAGATAAAAAGTTTTCCTTCCTGTTAACTTGATGGAACTCAATACTCTTGCTGGATTTTTGGAAAGGTAGAAAAGTAATTCTGTGGGATTAATCATAGCAACACACATTCTTACTTGAAATGAAATGGAGGCAGTGAGTGACAGCAAGAAACAGAGTACCCTCTTGTGGATAACTGCCATTCCACTGTAAAGTTTTGACTGATCTTGTATAAAGAATTGATAGGCAGGTGCCCTGAAACTCTGCTGAGATGAGTTTGTCCTTCATACATCTTATCTTGAACGAAAACTGCTCACAAAAAGAGCCAAGACATGACTAGACTGGCAAACCTGGAAGCTGCCATTTTACAAGAAAAAAAGATTACTTCTGAAGGAGAAACATGTAAATGTGCTGCTCACCTCACAAGGAAATCTGCATTTTGTGTTTATGGAAATTCAGGTTTTGAATTCATATACACTCACATTTATATAAGCATAAGACTTTGAAATTGCACTTCCCATAATTATTGATAAAGTATCAGGCACCAAACTATGTGTTGTTGTTTTACTTCTACCCTTATCTGGCAACAAAGCTATAAATGCAAATATGTATACATACTTTCTGTTGCATGGAAATAAAAATGATGACACATATAGCCAGCAGAACATTAGCAGAAACTTTCTGAATAGAACTAAGAAGATATTTTATTATAGCTAAAATACTGCAAGAAAATTACTAAAAATCACAGAATCTGGAAACCAGATTCATAGTTCCTTCAAAAAAGCTGGTTAAAACTGGTACTTAGTACATGATAGTTAATACATGAAATCCTATTCCTAGCAAATAGGAAAGGTGTGCATTCTATTCCCTGTTCTATTCAGGGAAATCATTCCACAATTACAGGGCAATGGTTGTAAAGGCCCTGCTCTTTGCTCCAAATATTCTACCTTTATGACACTGTTTCCTGCTATGTAGGAAATTTATAACATCTGTAATAAACCTTGCTTATGGAGGATATGAAAATACTACATGGCATATTTAGTATGACATTATAGAACTCCTTCATCCAACTGAAGTCTTCAGATTCATACACAAATTATATAGGATGTTAATTATGTAAAACTATGAAAGAATGTACAGAAATAATCTATGCAGTCATTTAAGAACTTGTTTCTTACTGTTACTTAATGGGACTAACAATTATATTCTTTGGTTCACCACTTTGGAGGGGTGCTATTCATGGTACAATGTGTTTATGTTTTCACAATATTTTCTGACATGGAAATTAGGCAGTTGCTAACAAAACTGAGTTGGTATAGTGTGTATGTGCACTCCTATGAGAAGCACTTGCCTCACTTTATCAATAGCTGGGCCAGTCCAGTAGCAGTTAAGAGGAAAAGTTGAGTCAGATTAGTAGGCTCTTCTATCCCTCAAGCCAAATTGAAGAAGAGCATGTAATATTTCCTTATCATGCTGTTATGTGATGTAAGTCATCCTTTTTCCTCCCTTTTCCATTTGTGGGAGTGCAGTTGGGAGAGAATGTCTTGCTGAAGGCAACCTAAGATATCCATGACTATTGGACCATTAATGGATCTTTTTACGTCTACATTCCCTTATTCTAACCATAACCACCTTTTAGGTTCACCCTAAATATGAATATACAGAGGTAGAAGCAGATAAGTGAGAAATGTATGAGGTTCTTGAAAAATTAGGGCTACTGCTGTAACTTTTAATTTTTTTCAGGTGGCTTAGGAGATGGAATGGCAAATTGAATTCAATATTAATAATATCATTCACAATTAGAATTAGAAGAAAAATCATTATTACAACATTTGATTGGATTTTCCTACAAATCAATACAGAAAAACTAAATGAGCTATCATAAAGTATACAATGAATTCTGTTTTCTTTTTGTTTCTAAGCCTGATTTACTCTTATTTCAATTCATAATTATTTTTCATGACAATAAAGATGTATCTAAATTTATCCATGCCATACAGAGTGAGAGATGTTCTGAACCAAGCAGGAAGGGTAGTACTCCAGAATTTTATTTCAGAATGCCACCTTGAGACTCATATTAGGTAAATTCCAACAAGTAAGCAGTTTCTTGTAATCCCCCAGTAACAAAAGTAAAATTACATAAACAGTATGTGCCTGTCCATGTATAGCAACAGGCTATAAAGAATAGATTTATTCCTTGTTAGGGAAGGAATTCTTAAAGATGGTTTGCCAACATTACGACAGAAACCTAACACAGAATGGCTTCACTTTTATCTATGATATAACTTTAATTTTATTTTGTTTCTTTTTTAAAATCATACAACAGTGTGGATGAGAATTATTGCATTGTTTAAATGTGGACTCATGCTATGCCTCATATAGGTGTTGAGGTAACAATGAAGTAGGTGGAAGGAGACGGTTGTCTTTATCACAGGCCAGCTGCTTCAGAATATAGATTTTTTTAAAAATAATGAGTTACTATTTAAATTTTTATGCTAATTATATTTGTTGTTTGCCCAAGATCTTAGATACCAGGGTAGTGCCTCACCAGAGAATCCTGCCATCTATGAAGATATTTACTTGGGCAGCTGAAAGCGCTTTCATAAGTATATATAGTCCATTGTCTCAACTCTGGAGAATAAAGTGATTCTCAAGAACACATAAACTGGCTAAACTTCTTTCAAAATATTTCTATATGACTAGTTTACTTACTCTTTGGTACTACAACTCTCCAGATTCCTCAACCATTATGTAATTGTAGTCCAAAAAGTAACTATGTATATTTTCGAAGGCTTTCATGGCCAGAATCACTGGGTTGTTGTAGGTTTCTGGGCTGTGTGGTCATGACGTTTCGTCTGCATCCATGGCAGGCATCCTCAGAGGATGTAAGGTCTGTTGGTAACTAGTAAAATGAGATTTATATATCTGTGGAATGCCCAGGGTGGGAGAAAAAACTCTTGTCTGTTGGAGCTAGCTGTGAATGTTTCACTGTTTCAATTGGCCACCTTGATTAGCATTTGATGGCCTGACAGTTTTTAGGTGTGGCTTGTTACTGCCTGGGGGAATCCTTTGTTGAGAGGTGATTGGTCCCTGCTTGTTTCTTGTCTGGAGTTCCCCTGTGTTTGAGTGTTGTTCTTTATTTACTGTTATAATTTTAGAGTTTTTAAATACTGGTAGCCAGATTTTGTTCATTTTCATGGTTTCTTCCCTTCTGTTGAAAAGTAACTTTTTCAAACTATCTGCAAGATCAGTTAAGAATACCTCATTATTTGGTTCATAACATTAAACTCAAAGTAAACAGAAAAGAAAAGTCTCTCATTCCCACTAGAGCTTTCTCATTTTGCTCTTTGAATATGGGCAAGACATTTTGCTACCTGAGGCATTGCAGGAAAGAGTGTATTCACCTCTTATTCAGCCAGTCACGGTACATTGAACCCGAAGTCAGCTACATTATTTTGACTTATGAGATAGAAATCCCACAGGCTAACCTTCACTTCCCTAGTTGTAAAATAATTAGCACATTACTTAACTAACAACCTAATGCCCTTTCATGACAACAAATTGTGCTACCTAAAGTTGCTACGTTACTCTGCCTAATGATAGAGCTGGCCCTGACTCCCACTGAAGCCAGAGGCTTTTGAAACTTTTATTAGTGATTCTATGGTAGAACTTGTGGCAAGGGGGTGTAAACAACAAAACTGCATGTATATCCTGTGAAAAATACTGCAGCCCAGTATAAGGAATGGGAGGTGGGGAAAATTCAATAAAAGTTTTACAAAAGATGTAGGTATTGGAGAAGCAATTGAGTTGACTAAGTGTTCAAAGGACCTTGAGGCATTAGAGGGTGAAGGACGAAGGTCTCGTGCTGGTAGATCCCAAAGATAACAGACAAAAGATAAGGTGCAAACAAGTCAGAAGATGCTTTGAGTTCAAAGAAAGAAAGTTTCTATTGGATGCTTAGCCAAAAGCTACATTGTCACTGAAGACAGTAGGAGGGCATTTTAAAGTGGTTGAAGAGGCTGCAATGGTGAACAAAGGGAGCTGGACTACTGTGACCTCTGGCAATGCAGGAAATTGTACCATTTTCCCCCGAGAAAAGAAGATTGCCAGATTCTGTGTCCTGAGTGGTACCAAGATTAATTATTGTTGAACATAGCAGTGAACCAGCAGGGCGTTCTGCGGACAAAGGCCATTCTCAGAATCAGCTACAGGAAGGTTCTTTGGGAAACAGCAAGTTCTAATTGTTCCACTGTGGAAATGTACAGTGAAATGTGAAGAAATAAGGCCTTTTAAGAGAGCTTGTTTGTGAATTTAATGCCTTTTTTAAAAAAAGTCTATAACATCTGAGATAAGAACTGCTTTGGCCCATAAATGGTCTTTAAATTGGAAATACTTCACAGTAAACACATTGCCAAGTGCTTGTAGATGAAATAAATATAAAACTACGAAAACTTGAAAAGACTTCTTTATTGCTTTTAAAGGTCCTTTTCACAGCATGCATGACTGGTAACTTGCACCCAAATCTAGTGCTGTATGCTGATGAAAAGGGGTGGGATGGAAGTAACAAAATAAATCAGCACAAACAAAGCTTTAATTACCATAGTTATTTACCGAGTAATGTCTTTCACATTTTGTTTAACAGGTGTCTTGTTCAAAATTTCCTTCGTAATTATCTGGAAGACTGCACTAAATGTCAAAATATCTCTATAGACTCATAAAATGTAGCCAGTGTGAGCAACATCTTTATATATAACTGATTAAAACCTGTGTGGCAACCTTCCAGAAATTTGCTGTGCACCAGATGTATCAAAACATGTTCCAGAAATGTTTTTGCTAGGCATTATGGATAAAGAACTGGATCATAAATATGGATTACTTCTTCAATACATGACAACAGCAGCAATATTGTTGTTTTCTCAAACTTGGAAACAAACTGAAGTACCAATGATGGAAGAAAGGAAGAAACCTTAAGCTGGGGGGGGGAGGGGTGACGAGGATGACAAGAGCCAGAGCCCTACTGTGTTTTAATATGTCTTTTTAACTTTTCTTTTCCTTCCTTCTTTTATATACAACTAGCTTGGGGACCCGGCGGTGCCCGGGTTATTTGAGAAAGGCATTGTGTGCAAGGGTTGGTCTTTGGTACTTCAAGTCCCATCATCCATGGTACACCCACCTCCAAATGGCAGTAGAATGCAGAGTGGGTCATAGGGGCACTGTGTGCCAAGTTTGGTCTTTATTGTTCTTGGTTGGGGGCACAGTGGTCTGTGGGAAGTAAAGCATGTGAAAGTACTAAAAATCCCATAATCCGTGGTCCACCTCCCCTAAACCTCACCAGGATGTAAAGGGGGTAATGGGGGTTATGTGTGTGGTCTCAACCAGTCATTTGATGAGGGGCGCAGTCGTTTCAGTACGTGAGTGAAGGTACTGCAACTCCCTCCTTCTTCAAACTGCAGCAGCATGTAGAGTGGGTCATGGGGGCTCTGTGTGGCAAATTTGGTCTTGATCAGTCATTGGATGAGGGTCGCAGCAGTCTCGGGAATTGAGTAAAGGCCTAGCCAGGAGAATCAAGTTGAGGAAGCCTTACTGTCAATTCAGGCTGAGGCCTAGTTTGTAAAATCAACTGAAGGAAGCCTTTTTTGTGAAGTACTCTCTCTGGCACCTTTGAGATTTTGGATGTAGGAATGCTGGCCAGTCAGAGCCCATTTTGCAAATTCTCCCTCAGTGGCAACCAATCATGCTGTTTGAATGTAAAGGCTTGGATTCTTGTATGCTGGCCAATCAGAGTCCTTTATGCAAATACTCCCTCAGTGGCAACCAATCCCCTCTGACTGGTGCCTTAGAATGTTGGAGTTCTGAGACTGGCCAATCAGAGTCCTTTATGCAAATAATCCCACAGTGGCAACCAATCGAAACGCTGCCACATATTCCTCCGCACCTCCGCACCTCTTGTCCTCCGCAACTCTGCATCTCCCGCCGCAAACACTGACTTTTATTATATGCATAGATCTATATTATTTTGATTGTACAGTGTATTTCATTGTTAATGTAATCAATTTATCAAAATGTGTTCAAAAACATTTTAAAATTATAGAAAAAATTGCAACCACTTAATATTCACAAATTATTATTTTTTTGCACAGGTGTGGTCTAAGAAGGTAGCTTGTTAAATACATTTGTAGATAAACCAATCAAATTGAAAGAGCTCAGCCAAAAAAAAGTATAAGATTAAGCAGAAGCCATCATTTATAGTCAAGGAGTTGTAAAGTGTCTATTCTGTTTTCCAAAAGACCTTTTTCTCTTATCTCTGCAAATGTCTTTGTGTTAGTGCTGGAACTCTCCAACTTGCGGTTCTGAAACATCAAAGATTCTGCTTGCTGGGCAACCATATCACATTAGCTTTTTACTGAGGAACTCGTATATAAAGTAGGTTGACAATATGTTCAATCATTTACTTGTGGAATGAGTCAGATAGCCTACACATAATTGTAGCACCAGGAAAACTAAAATATATCAACCACTCACCATTTGGAAAGTTATATTTTTGTAAAAATAATAAAAAGCTTAGTTATACATCTATGCCCCCCTCCTCCCCATCAAAGAATTACAACTAAAACTGTAATTTGAAAACCCAAATCTTTACAACATTATAGTCATTATGTCAAGGTTATTCGATGCTTAGACCATAGATCTTTCACATACTGTATAAGGCAAATAGACAAATACGTGAAAACCAGATTATTAAATGCAATATAAAATACACAATTAAAATCCTAAAAATCATTAAAATGCTACATATATCGATGGCAAGATGCACCCTTAAATTACTACATACTGCATGGACTGGCACCTGCATAATTAAAAACTAGGTAAAACCAAATAGATACCACATTATTAAAACTACATAAACAGCCACTATTCGTTAAAAGCATCCCCAGCACAGTCTACTGCAATATCAGAAATTAGTCTTGCCTGGATTTTCTGTGCTGCCAGGGCAAAAAGAGACACTTTCTGAGTAACCACAGAGTTAGTGTCAGCCAAGAGATATAAATTTTCTGACACAGTGTTGGTTTGAGGGAGATGAAGAATAGGCCCTAGTATTTTAATTCTTGGCTCAGAGTACAGAGGGCAGGAAAAGAAATAGTGAGGCAAATCCTCAATTTCTGGGGACCTGCAAATGCATAGACGAAGAGCCAGAAGGGTGCCCATGTATCTGCCATCAATCACCACTGTGGGCATACTTTAAAAATGAAGGGCTCTGAAGGATTGCATAAAATTTGGAAATGTGAGCCTAGTCAGGTAGATAGCCCTATCATGGTCAGGTTTGTACAGTCTGAACCACTGGGAAAATTTGGAGTTATTAATAGCCTGTCTATACATTGCTTCTCGGACTTTTGGCTAAGACCAAGTGTAGTTTCTGTTCTTATCAGTCATTATGTAATGTAGTTATTGGGGAAATAATTAATTACAAATTACTAGAGATGTACAACTTGCTGCTTCCATACTCTGCAACCACTCCATGGGACATTGCAAAGAAATACAGATAGCAGACGGGAATTAGGGGTGTGCAAAAAGGCAGAAATCCATTCTGCTTTTGTTTTGAATTTTGGGTGCGCCCCCCACCCTCGGGTCCTGTTTTCAGGAGAATTGTTCCCGAAACAGAAATGGAACTCCGGATCCCAGATTACGAATCCAAATGGCCCCCCTCCTAATCTCCCCAAATCTTCCCAAAAACAGAATGAAAAAGGAACAAAAACAGAATGGATTCTGACATTTTTTTACACTCCTAGTGGGAATGGTTGAAAGTTTGTCTACATTACTTACTTTTTCATTGAAGGATATCTGATAGCTGTGTACCTAAAACACGGGTTGAAAATCAATTTCATAAAACAAAGAGCATTACATGGAACTCTTTGCACTTCTCCATATAATGTCATTAATGATTGCTTTGGTTTGCATTTTTCTTTTTCAGACTGCAAAGCACTGCATACTTTAGAGATATCTTCAGCAAAAGAAGGTATATTAGCTAAGAGTTTTCAGCTTCATTTAATCTGGCCATGATACATTAGCTGGAGAGATAATAGATTTATTCTCTTCCTCCTTCTGCTGCCCATTAGTAGTAACTGTCCAAAAACACCAGGGGATATAAAAGGTCTTAATTCAAGCACACCGAAATTAATAAAACTGTCAGTTTGAAAGAGCAAAAGTTAGTTTTCAAAAGAAAAATAAAGCTATTAAAAGAGCAAATTAGGAAAACAATCAACATTGGTAAGATCCTTGTGGAATATTTATAGGGTTCTGAACATATGGGTAAGATGTGCTGTTTTAAATTCTCAAGCAAACGGTGGATAGCTTGAGGAACAAAAGATCAAAGAAACTAGTTCACAATAAAAACCAAAGAAGCTTTATTTATTTACAAGGCTTTATCTAACTGCAGCTGCTCCCTGTCAGTCAACCTAATTAAACATCTCTAATTCTTGACTAGGTCTAGGTATGTCTTGAATTAAAGAATTGAGAATTAAAACCAGTTAGATTGTGAAAAACCACACCTTAAACTAAACTATATAGCAGATTACCATCATATAGGTTTCAACTTTTGGATTCTTCCAAATTAACATGCTTCTGAGGATGCATGGATACTGCATACTTATAACAATCTGATATCCCTTTAATTGTCATGGCTCCATCCATGTAATGTAATTTGTAATTTATTGTTATTCCTAGGTACATAGCTCAAGTACAATAGTTTGGGGGAGTGTACTCATCTCTCTAGCAGAGAATTCTATCATATGCGTACTACAAACTCTGTATTCCATTGGATGGAGCCACAGCAGTAAATATTTATATATAGCATGGCTATAAGGGATGTGCAATTCAGCAAAAATCTGTGCCATTTTCAGTGTCTGGTTTTTGGCTGCCATTTTTTGGCTATTACATTTTTAGGGAACTTACCAATTTCAGGAGGGGCTTCTGTCCATTGGTGCCAATGGGAAAACTTTGGAGGCTCGTTTCTCTGTCATTGTCATGCCTCCGCCTGATTCCATAGCCAAGCAAGACAGAAGCCATGTTAAATCACATTCCTCAACCAAGTCTAAAGAGAAACCTTTGCAAAGGCCTCTGAGTCAGCCAGCTGTCAAGGCTAACCACGGCCCTTTTTCCTTCCCAAGCTGATAAGAAGTGCTGGGAAGGCAAAGCCTCGCTTTCCCCTGTTTCTCCAGGTGCGGCCGTTAATGAGCTGACATATTTGCCTTCCTTGAAAGGCTTGGGAAAGTCAGGCCCCCCAACTGTCCATGGGAAAAAGTTACAACGCAATCAGCACCTCAGAGATCAAAACAATGTGGGACCTATTTAAGCTGGGTTCTGTTGGCGCTCTGGATCTCGCGCCAACGTTCAGCTTTCATTACCAAGCTCCACGGAACTCAAGTTCAGGACAAGGCCTTAGAGCCTCCAAGTCACCGTACTCAAGTATTCAGCCAAGCTATTGTTTGCCAAGGACTTATCCCGGATTTTTAGCCCATTGGGGTTTCAAGACTATTTCTTCATTTATTGGATCTTAAACTTTGCTTGAACTATTGCCTTGCAATATCTGGATACTGGATGCATCAATGGACTATATTTTTACCTCTTCCCTTTTTTCTTCTTATTCTAAATAAAGCATTTAATCACGGCTGCTTTGTGGTGGTTTACTGAGGGATCCTCCAGGTCTAGGTTGTAACAGTCATTTTTAGGCCTATCAGCACGAAACTTGCCTTACTTATAGGCCACATCATCACTCCACTAATTTTTTTGGAATTTTAAAAAAGTTTTTACCATATATATATATGGTAAAAATTTTAAAAAGGTTTTTGACCATTCTCCTACCCTCTTGTGGCATGTGCTTGGGATATTTAACCCTCTTGTGGCATATATATATATGCCACAAGAGGGGGTCCTGGGAATTGAAGTCCCAAGCACATGCCACAAGAGGGTAGGAGAATGGATGGGCGCAGTCAACAAGGCCTCTGATTGGCTGAAAAAGAAAATGAGAAACACAGAGAGAGAGAAACCTCAACTCCCATCATACCCCAGGAGAGAGCACAAGGCTTCTTCAGTGCTTGCGCTTCACAATTATTTATTATTTACCATATTTATACTCCACCCTTCTCACCCTGAGGGGGACTCAGAGCGGCCCTAAACATGGACAACAATTTCATGTCATAAAAAACAACAAACAATTAAAATAAACATTTACATTATATGTAAAGTGCTTCTCAGAAAGCAAGTTCCCATTTGCCTCAAGCAGGTGTGGGGGAGGGGGGAGCGGGAGAGCCCTCAGGAAGGGATGGAGGAAGCTGCTGGGGAAGAAAGCAAAGGGGGAATCTCAGCTTTCCTGATTAGTGAGGCTGCCCTGCCCACATGCCACTGCCTCCTCAGGTAGAATGCCACTCAGCCCCATAGGTCCCCATTATTATTCCCCATTAGCAGAAAAGATCTGACTGCTGTGATCTGTACTGGCTAAGGCTTCGGCTGGCCCACACCAGGCTAGTTTTCATGCATTCGGCAACTGAATCCACTGAATCATTTTAATCTGGTTCACAAAAGTGAAATTGTGTACACCCCTAATGGCTAAAACCCAGGTCAGACTTTCTCAGAGACATTTATTTTAGTTGCATACAATAAAATCAGATAGGTGGCTTTCAGTTGAACCCCAAAAGCATAGAAATCACCTTATCTCCAAGCTACCCTGTCGAAGCAAGGGTAGGTCATTCTAACTCTTCTTCAAAGGTTGTTCTTCTAAATATTTCAAAATTATAAAGAAAAACTAATATTAATTATTTTGAAGAATCTGGATGTTAAAACCTACATGATGGCAACCTACTATATGGTTTGGCTTAAGGTGTGTATGTGCGTGGGGTTTTTTTTTTTTTAAAAAACTGGTTTTTATTCCAGCATGAGCTTTTATAGCTACAGAGCCACTTCTTCACATGCAATTGTTATTGTTTGCCTTTAGGTTGTTTCCAACCCATGGCAACCCCACAACAACCCCGTCACATGATCATCTTGACAACATTTATTCATAGGGGACTTTGCCTTTGATATCATCTGACAAGAGAGTGGAACATACCCAACATACCCATATTATACTGGTTTCAATGAACATGTAAGAATTCAGTAATCTGTCACGATGCAGGGTCTCGGCCCAGCCCCTTAATCACACACACAAAGATGGTAATCAGTTAACTATTTATTGAATAATAAGAAACAGGTGAAAAGGTAAATTGTCCATAAAATCAAAAAGTTCAATCCAAAAGTAAGAGTCTGTAGTAAAAATCCAAAGGCAAAGGCTTGGCAAAGGCTTGGCAAAAGCTTGGCAAAGGCTCCGCAAAACAATGCGGATCAAGGAACAAGGCAAGGTTCAAACAGGTCCCAAGAAACTACTTGGCAAGGCACGAGCTGGCAACTTGGCTCCGTGGAACTCCGCTCGCTTCACTCCTCTTAGAATAGAAGTGGCCGAGCTACTGAGGATCCTTTCCCACGGATCCTATACTTAATCCCCTTGGCGAGGCCCCCGATGCTCTAGGCTTCTGCACCAATCTGTGCTACGGGATCTAGCGCTTCTCTGGCGCTCTAGGCTACGGTGCCAATCCCTCCTGCTGGACTCAATGCTCCGTCTCCTATCAAAGCTCCGTCCTTGCCTCCCAGCACCTGGGTCGCTATCTACATGAACTCCCTTTCAGCTTCCATGGGCTCATCCTCCACTGTTTCCCTGATCCTTTCCTGCGACCGTAACCACCTGGTTTCTCATAATGATCAGAATCATCACTCTCAGGGTCAGCCTGAACTTCCCAGCTAGCATAGCCGTCAGGCCATTCATCATCCCAGGCCAGGCTCTCTGTGGGAGAGGAAGGCCCAGCTAACTCATCATCCCCCTCTTCCATATCCTCATCAGCTGCAGCTGGCCCTAATGCAAGTGGGACCCCCGGTGCTGCCCCCTGCCCCCCAGGCACGAAAGGGAACTGGGTTGCTACACTATCCCCCCCCCCCCTCAGGGCCCCTCCGAGGCCTCCCTCGAGGCTTGGGCTTGTCGGGATACTTGCAGTGAAAGCGAGCAACAATGTCCGGGGCGTGGACGTCTCGTGCCGGTGTCCAAGAACGCTCTTCCGGTCCAAAACCCTTCCAGTCAATCAAATACTCCAGCTTCTGGTACCTGATGCGAGCGTCCAGGATGTCCTGTACCTCAAACTCCTCCACCCCATCCCGCATCACAGGAGGGGGTGGCGGCTGTGTCACATCAGGCCGCACCCCCTTCGCCGGTCTCAGCAAGGAACGATGAAAGACAGGATGGATCTTCATGTCTGCTGGAAGCTGTAGTTTGAAGGCAACAGGCCCCAGACTCTCCAACACCAATTGAGTGCGCAGCATCTCTTGCATCGCAGTGAGCTCCTGTAGCCAATCTTCTGCTGCAGGCACATCTCCGGACTGGTCTAGAGGAGGGTAGAACCTAGGGTGATGTCCATAGTTGGCAAAGAAAGGCGTTTCTTTGATAAATTCTCGCGTTGCATTGTTTTAAGCAAACTCCGCCAAAGACAACAATGACGCCCAGTTGTTCTGCTGATAGTTCACATAGCACTGCAGGTACTGTTCCAACGTGGCGTTAACCCTTTCGGTTTGCCCGTCGGTCTGGGGGTGATGAGCCGTAGACATCCGTGCTTCAATCCCCAGGAACTTCTGAACCGCCCGCCAGAACTGGGAAGTGAATTGGGTGCCTCGATCCGTCACCAAACTCTGTGGAAGCCCATGCAACCGAAATACATGTTGCACAAACATATCAGCAGTCTCTTTAGCAGTAGGCACCCCTACACATGGAATGAAGTGACTCATCTTGGTGAGACAGTCCATCACGACCAGGATCGTGGTGTTCCCCTTCGACTTTGGCAAGTCAGTGATGAAATCGGCTGAAATCATCTTCCATGGTGCAGAAGGGGTCGGGAGCGGCTGGAGCAAACCGGCCGGCTTGCCCCCTTGCTTCTTAGCCCGCTGGCAGACAGGGCAAGTGCTGACGTAAGCCTCCACGTCCCTCCGCACCTTGGGCCACCAAAAATCACGCAGCACCAACTGTAAGGTCTTGAACAGTCCAAAATGTCCCGCGGCCCGGCTATCATGGCAAAGTCTGAGAATGTCTTTCTCTCAGGCCCGGGGAAACATATACACAATCATGGCGGTAAAGCAAGCCGTTCTTTACTTGAAAGGGGTTTGCACCCCTTGGCTAGTTGCTCTTGAACCCAAGGGTCTCCCTTTTGTCGGGCCTGAATCCGGTCGCTCAGAGTCCTCTTGTCCCCCGGGTCTGGGTTGACCACCGGGGGAGGCCCAGGGGCTGCGCCAGTGGCGGCAAAGTTCTCTGCTTTCAGCAGCTGCGTCTCAGAAGGCCCTTCTCCTTCTCTGACATATTCTGGCTTTCGAGACAGCGCATCAGCTTGTTTGGTCTGCTTGGGGGTCACATAGTGAATGCGGAAATTGAATCTCTCAAAGAACAAAGACCATCTCTGTTGCCTCTGGTTCAATTTGCACTGAGTCTTCAAGTGCTCCAAGTTCCGGTGGTCGGTGTGAACTTCCACCGGAAATTGGGCCCCTTCAAGCAGATGTCGCCAAACTTCAAAAGCTACCTTAATGGCTAGGAGCTCCTTCTCCCAGATGGTATAGTTCCTTTCCGGCGCCGTCAGCTGCCGGGAATAGTAAGCACAGGGCAATAAGTCTGTCCCCTGCGGCTGTAGCAGGATCGCTCCCACTGCTACATCCGATGCATCTGCTTGCACAATGAAAGGGGTGCGGGGGTTAGGATGCTGTAGAAGCGGCTGCGTAGTGAACAGCTGCTTCAACTTCCGGAACCCTGCGTCCGCCTCCGATGTCCACCGGAACGGCACCTTTCCTCGCAAGCACTGGGTGATGGGGTCGGCCCACTTGGCAAAGTCTGGGATGAACTTCCTGTAGTAGTTGGCAAAGCCCAGGAATCTCTGAATGTCTTTTTTGCTGGCAGGAGCCTTCCAGTCTGCCACAGCTTGGACTTTGGTATCATCCATGGCGATGCCTGTGGGAGAGATGCGGTAGCCCAAGAAATCTACCTCGCGTAGATCAAATGCGCATTTCTCCAATTTGGCATAGAGACCGTGGTCTCTCAGCCTCTGTAGCACCTCTTTCACATGGCGGTCGTGGGTCGCCTGGTCGGGCGAAAAGATCAACAGGTCATCCAAATACACTGCCAGAGTGTCACGATGCACGGACTTGACCGGCCCCTTAATCACACACACACAGACGGACTGAAGGCTAACTACTTTATTGAATATAAAAACAGTTCAAAAGGTATAATGTCCATAAGAATAGCAAGGTAATCCAAAAGGCTTGAAGCAATTAATGTCCAAAACAGCTTGGCAAGGCAATCCAAAAGGCTTAAGCAGGGCTCCGCGCAGCAATGCGGATTCAGGAACAAGGCAAGGTAAATGCAAGGCATTTGCTAGCCAACTTAGCTCCGTAGACCCACTTCGCTACACATCTGCTCAGAAGAGACGTGGCCGAAGCACTGGGGATTAGTTCCCACGGATGCTATACTTAATCTTTCGGCCGAGGTCCCCGACGCTCTAGGCCTTGTCGTCTCCAATCTTTGCTGACGGACCTCGGCCTGTCTAGGCTGCGGTGCCATCCCCTTCTCCTGGACTCAATGCTACTTCTCCTATCAAAGGTTCGACCTTGTCTCTCAGCAGCTGGGTCCCTATCTCCATGAGAGCTCTCCTCCCTAGAATCTTCCCAGCCGCTTTCTTCCATGTTTTCACTTAAAAACTCCTGCGATCCTCTCCCACCCGGGTGTTCATAACTTCCGCTATCACTAGATTCCATTTGCACCTGGTTATCATCTATGTCTTCATAGGGGTCAGGCCAACCTTCATCCCAAGCCAAACTTTCGGTGGGAGAAGGGGGCCCAGTGAGGGAAACGCACCTTCAGGTAGCCCTTCCAAATCCTCTTCAGAATCTATCTCTGCTGGTGCAGGCCCTAATGCTAATGGAACTCCCGGTGTTGTTCCCTGGCCCCCAGGCACAAACGAGAACTGCTGTGCTACACAGAGAACGATCTAACAGGTCTTGAAAGATGTCATTCATGAAGTGTTGAAAACAGGCGGGAGCATTACACAATCCGAATCCCATAACTCTGTATTCAAAACTTCCCCATTTGGTCTGGAAAGCGGTCTTCCATTCGTCACCCGGACGAATACGCACCAGATTGTAAGCACCTCTCAGGTCCAATTTGGTGAAAACTTTAGCTCCCCTCATCCGCTCCAACAGCTCCGGGATCAATGGCAGGGGGTAGCGGTTCCGAATCATGATCTTATTGAGCTCTCGGTAGTCATTGCAGAGCCGCAACTCCCTAGATTTCTTCTTGACAAACAGGATGGGCGCCCCGGCCGGGGACTGGGAAGGCTGGATGAACCCCTTACGCAGATTCTCATCCAAAAACTCCCGGAGAGCCTTTTGCTTGGGTTCCGAGAGAGGGTAGAGTCTTCCATGCGGGATGGGGGCTCCGGGCTCCAACTCAATGGCACAATCATAAGGTCGGTGGGGAGGCAAGCGTTCCGCCTCCTTCTCGCTGAAAACATCCCAAAACCCCACGTACTTTTTGGGCAAAGTAGCTGCTTGTTCCACCTCTTGGGCCTGGCACGCCCGGGCCGTCATGCAATGTCCCTGGCAATGTTCAGAGGAAAACTGCAACTGCCTTCTGGCCCAGGAGATCTGCGGATCGTGAAGAGTCAGCCAAACGATTCCCAGAATCACCGGGAAATCTGACAACTTTGTTACAAGGAAAGAAATGTCCTCTTTGTGAGAGCTTGTCCACATCTTGGTAGGGGCAGTGTATTGGGTCACGGACCCGGCTTTTAGTTGCCTTCCATCGATGGTTTGTACGCCCTTAGGCTCCTTGAGATCATGAAACTGTAATCCGGCAGACTTGGCATAGTCTGCATCAATGAAGTTGTTGGTGGCCCCTGAGTCAATCATGGCATGTACCATCATTGGGCCCTTCTCTTTGGACCACAGGGCGACCATCACCAAAAACAACTGTCCAGTCTGGGGTTCTGGGGGAAGGTTAGCGACCGTGGCCGAGTTAGCGAACCCACTTAAACTCGGCCGGCCCCTTCCCCCGCCGTCTGGATGGCCTCTTCAGCCTCTTGGGGCTCTTCAAACGCGGCCGAGGTCCGAGGGGTCTTGCCGCGCGGTTTCTGGGGGCACTATTTGGAAAAATGACCGGATCCTCCACAGTACCAACACAGGTTCAGCCGCTGGTGCCGGGCTTTCTCGGCAGCGTCCACTTTGGGCCTCACGTGCCCCAACTGCATGGGCTCCGGTTCATCTAACGGCTGGGGAGCCGGTGCGAACGGCCGAAACGAAAAGCGGCTGGCCCCCGTCTCCTTGCGCACCACCGGTTTTTCCCCGAACCCTTTGTCCCATCGTTTCCGGGTCTGCAATCCAGCCTCCACCCGTATGCTCACAGTGATCGCCTCCTCCAGGTCGGCAGGCCGAGTCGCCCCTCTCAGGATTTCCTGTTGCATCTCCGGCGACAGTCCTTTCAAGTACTGGTAACGCAGGGCAGCGGGGTTCCAGGCCACTTGAGCTGCCAACACACGGAACCGAGAGATGTACTGGGACAGGGGCATGTCCCTCATCGACAGACGATCCAGCTCTCTCTCCGCCAGCTCTGTATTCACTGGGTCTCCCCAAGTAGTCTTTTTTTAAAAATAGTCTTTATTGCATTTCATTAAAAACAGTGTTACAGAAAGTATGTAGAAAAGAAATGTTTCCATCGGTACAGAGAGATTTCCCTCACATAATCGATAATCTTCTACATACTAGAAAAAAGGGAAGGGGAGTAAGGGAGGGGGAAAGAGGGGTGTGTGGGGTGTAAAGGCTTAGAGAACAAGATAGGGGGATGTAGGAAAGTAAAAGTATAAAAAAGAGAAGTAGAATAGCAGGACATAACCAATGTAAAGTTCTTATTGCTCTCAATATTTCCAGTCCATCATTTATGGCATCCGAGGTCTCTAAGATAAAAGAAAATAGAAGACAAGAGAAAGAAAGAAAAAAAAGGGTACTTTATATTAAGCTTACTTCAACTTTAGATTTAAATTTATAAATTATATTTAATTCATTTATCTTGAAGTTTCCTTCTATTCTATTCTTATTCAACAAAAATTTCACGCATTCAGTACTATTCTTTCAAATCAATTTCTATACCATATTCTTTTGTACAGTATTGTGAAAACAAGTCATAGCTTTTCTTTTGTGTATCATCTTTTTTAATATTTCCTTTAAGCCTCTCTGTCAATCTTTCCATTTGAATGGTATATATTACCTTGAATAACCACTCTTCCTTTCTTAGTGTTTCTTCATCCTTCCAATGTTTCGCTAACATTAATTTTGCAGCGGTAGTAATTAAGATAAAAATATTTTTTTCTACTTTATTTAAACTAGTATCATCTATTCCTAATAGGAAAGTTTCTGGTTTTTTAGTTATAGGTCTTCCCAAAACTTTCATAATTTCTCTATGTATCATTGACCAGAACTTCCTAGCTCTCTTACACATCCACCACATGTGGAAGTAGGTTCCATTTTTTGCCTTACAGTGCCAACAATTGGGTCTAGCTGTGTTATACATTCTAGCAATCTTCTCTGGTGCTAGATGCCATCTATAAAGAATTTTTACCCAGCTTTCTCTATAACTTTGACTATAAGAGATATTGATGTTCTTCTTCCATATTGCCCTTCACGTATCCCGATTTATAGAGTATCCTATATTTCTTGACCATTTTATCTCATGGTCTTTTAGGTGTTCCTGTCTATTTTCCCAATCTTGTAATATTTTATATATTTTACCTATTAACTTTTGTTTTTTTGTTTAGCAATAACTCCTCAAGTTCATTATACTGTGTTTTAAACCCTTTTTTTATCTTCATTGTATATAATTACTTATCTGAAGGTAAGGGAACCAACTCAAATTTATATTTTCTGTTAAGAGTTGTTGTCTAGATTTCAAAATATATTCTGTACCGTTCCAAGAAAGCAATTCTTTGTATAAGAGCCATTTTGTGTCTTCCATTTGCCGATTCCGGAAGGCCTCTACCGGGGATAGCCACAGGGGTGTCCTAGCGCTTGATTTCTTATAGTATTTTTCCCACACATTTAAGAGAGTGCTTCTGATATAGTGATCTTTTATAATTGAATCTACTTTACTCTTATCGTATCCTAAATAAGCATGCAATCCAAATTTTAAATTAAAACCTTCTAAATTTAACAATCTATTATCATCAAGGCAGCACCATTCCTTTAACCATAACAAACAGTTTGCAACAAAATATAGCTTCAGATTTGGAACCCCTAGGCCTCCATTTTCTTTCCTGCATGTAGATATTTTAGTCTTACTCTAGGTTTTTTCCCTGACCATATAAATTTAGAAAGCATTTTATTCCAAATATCAAATTGCTTCTCCTTTTTTATTATTGGAAGGGTGTTAAACAAGAAATTGATCTTGGGGAGTATAGTCATCTTTATTGCAGAGATTCTCCCTAGCAATGATAAGTTTAGTTTTTCCCACTTTTTAAGATTGTTATTTATCTCGTCCCATTTAGGTATATAGTTATTTTTGAATAGCTGGGAATTTTTTTGAGTTACGTAAACTCCCAAATATTTAACTTTATTGGTCACATTTATACCTGATAATTGTTGTAATTCCAATTTTTCTTTTTCATTTAAATTTTTAACTAACATTTGGGTTTTTCCCTTATTAATTTAAAAACCTGCACAATACCCAAATTATTCTACTATTTTTAACCAGTGCAATATCGAGTCCTTGGGATCTTCCAATATTTGTACTAGATCATCTGCGAATGCCATAATTTTTAACCCATCCTTTTTCACATGTAATCCTTTTATTCTATTATCCGCTCTAATATCATTTAGAAGTAATTCTAGAATTAATATAAATAATAACGGTGACAATGGGCAGCCTTGTCTAACCCCTCTTTGTACTATTATCTTGTCTGTCTTTTTGTAGTTTACTATAATTTTAGTAGATTGTTCTGAATAGATGGCTGAAATGATATTATTAAATTGATAACCCATATCTAATTCTTTTATAACTGTAACCAAAAATGCCAATTTATTCGGTCGAACGCCTTTTCTGCGTCGACAAAAATAAAAGCTGCTTTCTTGTCGATATTCTTATTGTAATATTCTATTGCGTTTAGTAATAGCCTGACATTCGTGTGTAGTTGTCTTCCTGGGAGAAACCCGTTTTGGTCTCTCTTGATCCACTCGTTCAAAAATAATTTTAATCTTTCCGAAATAATTAAAGTAAATATTTTATAGTTGATATTTAATAATGATATCGGCCTATAATTTGTTGAATCCAGTGGGTCTTTTCCGGGTTTCTCGATTAATACAACATTAGACTCCTTCCAAGACTCCGGAATTTTTGCTCTATTTAAAGTGTCATTGAATACTTTTTGTAAGATTTCTATTAGTTCTTCCTGGTAGATTTTGTAGTACTCCGCAGAGTATCCGTCTGGTCCTGTCACCTTGCCTATTTTTATTCTCTTAATTGCTTTCTGGATCTCTTCTTTGGTTATCGGGGTATTTAACCTTTCTCTGTCTAGGTCTGCTATTTTCCCTAGTTTTTTTTCACTTCTTCTACCACTGATGGAGTAATTTGCTCTTTTTTTATAAATTTTTAGCAAAAAAGCATTCAAATATTTTTCTGATTTCGGCGTCTTTTGTATATGTATTTCCATCTACCTTTAACATCGTAATCATACTTTTTTCCCCTTTTTTCTTTTAATTGCCAAGCTAATAGCTTACTTATTTTGTTTGCTGATTCGAAATTTTTTTGTTTGACCATTTTTATATTTTTCTCTATTCTCTCCATTTCATAAATTTCTAGCTGTTTATTGTATATATTTAATTCCTTTTTCATCCCTATATCATTTGGTTGTTTTTTTAATGTCTTTTCTAAGTCAATTATTTTTTTCTGTAATTCGTTGGTTTTCTTAAGTATCCTTTTTTCCCTTATAGACTGCTGGTTTAAAAAATAACCCCTCATAAAAGCTTTACTTGTGTCCCAAATAATATTATATTTAGAGTTTTCATGGCAATTTATTGTGAAGAATTCTTTCAATGTTTTTTACTATCTTCTAAGATTTTTTCATCCTTCAAAATAAAATGGGGAAATTTCCAGTGAAATTCTCTTCTTTCACTAAATAATTCCATCTTAATTTGATTGTGATCCGAGAAATACCTAGGTAGGATATTTATTTTCTTTAAATGAATAGTTAGTTCATTCGAAATCATAATATAATCTATCCTGGACCAGGATTGATGTCTATTTGAAAAAAAAGTAAAGTCCTTTTCTCTGCGATTTAGAGTTCTCCGTGCATCCTTTAAATCGAGATTTTCTACCAACTCAAAAAAACCTTTAGGTAACTTATTGGTTTGATCTTTTCTTTTGGGTTTGCTTGGGTTTTTGTCCATTTGAGGATCAATAATACCATTAAAGTCCCCCATTAATATGCAATTTTCAAATTCACAAGAATTAATTTTTTTTTCAATTTCCTTAAAAAAATCGTTTTAGCTTCATTAGGTACATAGATATTACAAATCAGGATGCTTTTTTGCTCATTTGTTATTTTAACACCTATGTACCTCCCTTCTTTATCAGCAAAGCACAGATTTGGATTTAGGTTAGGGTCTATATATAGTACAACCCCCCTTTTTTTTTCTTTGGCTGCCGCTGCGAATTCTAAACCTAGTTTATCATTCTTTAAATAATGGACATCTGAGTTTTTAATGTGAGTCTCTTGTAACGCTATTATGTTAGCCTTCTTTTTCTTTATATTATAAAAAGTTCTTTTTCTTTTCGCCCCATTGTTCAGGCCATTTATATTCCAACTTAAACACCTTAAAGCCATCCTTATTCCTTATCTCCATCGCTCTCCTCCTGGTCCTCATCGTCCTTTAGGTCTCTTTGGTCTTTTTCCTCCCCTTGGTCTTCATCCATTTCGCCTTCTTCTGTCTCAGAGATATTTCCATTGTTCACTTCTGGGTTATCCTCTCTATCATCAAAGAATCTCCTTTGGGCATCTTGTCTGGATTTTCCGGGACTGTCTTTTAATTCCTCTCCAAATTTGTTAAGGAAATGGTTGGCTTTTTCTTCCGATGTTATCCAATGTTGTCTACCTTTATATGTAACCAAGATCCCTTCTATTTTTTCCCAACGGAATCTGATCTTATTTCTTTTAAATATGTCAGTTAAAAAGAAATATTTCCTCCTTCTCTCCATAATTTCTGGTGGTATTTCTTTCAAAATAAGTATTTCCTTGCCCTTATATTGCCCATTCCCACGTAGTCTTGATGGCCTCCAGGAATGGTCTCCCCAAGTAGTCTTGATGGCCTCCAGGAACGCCACCAACGTAGCCACTTGTGGGGATGTGGACTGCAACTGCGTGGTAGCCCATGCCACCGCCGTCCCTTCCAGTAGAGTGTAGACAAAGCCCACCTTGGCTCGTTTGGTGGCGAACTCCGTGGGCCGGAGTTCCAGGTACATTTCACATTGTCCAATGAACACATTGACTTGGGCCGGGTTACCACCAAACCGGGCCGGAACAGATACAGAAGGGTGCCGGCCAGCTCTGGCCAGCAATTCTCCTAGTTCCTGCTGCATCTCTGCAACTTGGGCAGCGGTCAACTGAGCCATTTCGCTGACCCACGGTCTGCGTCGCCTGGAGCGTCCCGTGGTGTGAAAAGGGGTTCGTGGAGTAGCTCGGCCAACTGTCACGATGCAGGGTCTCGGCCCAGCCCCTTAATCACACACACAGAGATGGTAATCAGCTAACTATTTATTGAATAATAAGAAACAGGTGAAAAGGTAAATTGTCCATAAAATCAAAACGTTCAATCCAAAAGTAAGAGTCTGTAGTAAAAATCCAAAGGCAAAGGCTTGGTAAAGGCTTGGCAAAGGCTTGGCAAAGGCTCCGCAAAACAATGCGGATCAAGGAACAAGGCAAGGTTCAAACAGGTCCTAAGAAACTACTTGGCAAGGCACGAGCCGGCAACTTGGCTCCGTGGAACTCCGCTCACTTTACTCCTCTTAGAATAGAAGTGGCCGAGCTACTGAGGATCCTTTCCCACGGATCCTATACTTAATCCCCTTGGTGAGACCCCCGACGCTCTAGGCTTCTGCGCCAATCTGTGCTACGGGATCTAGCGCTTCTCTGGCGCTCTAGGCTATGGTGCCAATCCCTCCTGCTGGACTCAATGCTCCGTCTCCTATCAAAGCTCCGTCCTTGCCTCCCAGTACCTGCATCGCTATCTTCATGAAAGCCGAACTCCCTTTCAGCTTCCATGGGCTCATCCTCCACTGTTTCCCTGATCCTTTCCTGCGACCCGTAACCACCTGGTTTCTCATAATGATCAGAATCATCACTCTCAGGGTCAGCCTGAACTTCCCAGCTAGCATAGCCGTCAGGCCATTCATCATCCCAGGCCAGGCTCTCTGTGGGAGAGGAAGGCCCAGCTAACTCATCATCCCCCTCTTCCATATCCTCATCAGCTGCAGCTGGCCCTAATGCAAGTGGGACCCCCGGTGCTGCCCCCTGCCCCCCAGGCACGAAAGGGAACTGGGTTGCTACATAATCACATAAGGATTTAAAGATATTGCATGCTTTTGTGTTCATTTCATATTCAAATGAAGAACTCAATGGTTGTTAGGAGATTTAGTTTCCATAGAAATGGGGGAAGGGAACTGAAACTGGAAGGCTTATATTGCACAGATGGAAACATGTCCCTTTCCAGGTGTGTATAAGTGCTTTAAGGGTAGCAATTCCCATCAGACAAAGTTCATATAGAATAGATCATAGTGAGAGGAATCATCAGAGTTGCAATCCAAACTCTTCAGGAGGGCTATGCATTCCCTATCTTAGCTCAGAATTAACTATTTATATGGCTAGCATTGCATGTTCATAGTAAACAACAACTTACTCTATTAAGCAGTACTTTTTAATATAGAATTGAGGCTTGCTGTTTCCTTAAAAAGCTGTTCCTGGGGGTGTAGGAAGCTTTACATCTTATGCCACAGCTTTGGGGAAAGGTTAATCTGTGAAAACCAGACATATTTGCCATTATACAAGTGCCAATGCCTTGAGTTTACACTAAGGCATCACTGCATCCAAGTTTATATTTTCAAAGCGAATCTTCAGCGTTCCCCAAAACGAACACTGGGAGAAACCAGACAATGTGCTTTGCACAAGAATCTGTACTGCCCTTATAAATAAAAAAGAGTTTGAGTGTATGAATTTCAAATCTTTTTTTCCCCTGGCCTCTTTTATTACATTTTTAGTAAGGCATAACAGAAAGGATTTGTTCTTATTTCATTTTCACCGTCTCTTAAACTTCACAATTTCCCCTGTCAGGGCAACATGAAAAATCGTTATAAGATTAAATAATGACAGATAATATGGTACCTGTCATTGTCCTCTCTTCCTAACATGTGATATAAAATTCATTCTTTCGTATGATTGTGGAAAACCTGCATTTTTCAAAACTTCTGGCCAGTTTATTATATCGAAAATAACTTTTTTCCCCCCAATGGAGTTGTGTTTTCTTATTTCTCTGATGATTTTGGAGGTAAATGTGCTGTTCCTCATTTGAATTCCACTTTTATCCTGTCTAATGTGGAAGTTGTTAATTTTGTAAACATTGATATAGACTACCTGTTAACATTTCCAAGACAGTTCTTCTTGAATAAGGGTATCAAATCTACAAAGGTGGCCCTAATTGGAGGCAACTAAAGGCTTTCTTGAGGGAATGGGTGCAAAACCTGAAGACACAGCATTACTGGAATTTTAAATGAGCTTTTTCATTCAATATTTTTATTATTATTATTATTATACTAGATTTATACCCTGCTCGTCTCATCCCAATGGGGGACTCAGGACAGCTAACAGACTATCAAACACATGAGAATTGGGCTATAGAGCACGGGAATACTCAAAACAACAAGGGACAGTGTGTGCTAAGCACAATATAAATGTTATTCATATGGCATCATCGATGCGGTTGTGAAGCCACCCTGAGTCCCCTTGTGGGAGAAGGGCAGGATAGAAATAAAGTAAATAAATAAACCCCCAACCAAGAAGCAGGAAAATTGCATTCAGTTACTTTTCTCGTTACCGTCATCAACAAACAGGTCATTTGTTGTCAACTACTGTTGCCAACCAGGGTAGATCACTGAACACTCACTACTAGCAAGTTACGGTGAATATTGTGCTTCCAAAAATACAGAAAATACACGAGGATGCTTTGCTTCACCCAAATAGACAAATACATTGCATCCTGGCAACATTTTCTGCACCCCTCACCTATGCTGTCACGCAGAGACAGTGTACTCATATAATGCAGTTTAAATGAATTGAACTGCATTATATGAGTCTGTGCTAACCATATGATGCAGTTTCAAACTGCATTGTAGGGCAGTGTAGATGGGGCTTGATACCCTTTCTGGTGGCACCTCCCTCCTTTGGTGGCACTCTTCTGCTGCTGAGTGACACTTCACAAAGCAAGAGCAGCCACACATCTGACCTTGCTCTTCACCCTCCTTTTGTTCAGCTTGCATCAAAACACACTCACACATTCTCCAACATTCCACGAAATACAACCAGGACAATTGCATCCAAGCATGATCAGATGTGATAACGGACAAACATTATTAATCAGAAAGAACAGAAAAGGTAGGAGAGGATGCAAAAGTTGGCTTTTCTCTGAACCTCCCCTCCTCCCAATGGTGAGTTGAGTGTTAAATTACTCCTACATTTTGAACTCAGTGTCCAGGGACTGAAGTAAACTTATCACAAAGTAGGAAAGTGAAAGGAGGATAGAGAAACTGGGACACCAGAAAAAGTGGAATGGCAGAGGATTCGATTTGGACTGCTCCTTCCAATTTGTGAAATTATGTACTCAGGAGTTGCAAGAAATCCTATTCATGTTCCATTGAGAAGTAGTTATAATTACAGACCTGCCTTTTAGGGCTTAATTGTCAACACTGCTCCTGTTTGTTATTAGATGTAACCAGTTACTAAATCAAATAATTTACAATGTTGCTCTCTATTTCTTTTTACATCTTTATATAGGCTGATCATAATCAAAAGAATATGAGCCATGTTTAAGTTTTCTTGAAATATTGAAACTTAATGTGAATAGCTGTCGGCTCAACACCCTGCTTTCTTGTCCCACTGCGCAAATTGCAGCCATATGATCAGCCAGAAGGACAGTAGGCTGTAATGTCTCCCCAAGCACTGAAGCTGTTGTGATAAATATTCTTACCTACGAATCCTTCTACAGAGTTATATAACCCAGAATATCAAGGCAGAAAATCCCACAATATCTACTTTGAACTGGATTATCTGAGTCCACACTGCCATATACTCAAGTTCAAATCAGATAATGTGGGATTTTATTCAGCTATGTAGAAGGGGACCTAGACAGGTTTGCCTCCATAAGAACAGATACAAAGCCTCCAGTTTGGATTGAAATTTTAGAATTTAGTCTTTGCAGCCACTGGCTTCATACGAGCAGTTGGCTAGTTTCTGATTCCATTGAGACTTCTTCCAATTAAGATTGTAATTTTACTGTAGAAAGGTTAACATTAGAAAAGAGTAAGAATTTTGTTTCACTTCATTTTCATCAAGAATTTGCCAACATCTACAAGTTTCCGTTTATCAAGATGGAATGAATGTTAAAAATGCAAATGTCAGGTGTAGTCTATTTCAAAATATGAAACAATTAAGTGATCCAGGCTTTGAAGCTGTAGGGCTTAACTCTTAAATATCTAGACTGGAAACCTTACATATTATATTATGTTGTCGCTTCTTTTCTCACCAACGTCTCCTAATCTTTCACATTTCTTTGGCCAGCAGGTACAGTCATCTCTCTACTAGGAATAGTTGTACCTTCTGATGGGTAAAAATTGAATGAGAAACATTTTCCAGTCCTAGAACTTACAGATTTCTTCATAGTCAAGAAAGAGAGAACTTAAAATTTTGTTTGCAAAATCAAGGGGAACTGATGGATCCCTCTGTCTCCAATTAATGCAAGGAAAGAAGATAAATAGATGGTTTAGAGCAGGTGTAAAGAACCTTTATTGAAGCAAAGGCTGTGTTTCCTCAGGCGTACGCTTGGAGGTGTGTAAAGCAACAATTTCTCTCTTTTCATTACCCCATTTTGAATCTCACATTCTTAATACTTCATTGCTAACCAGTGGGTTGATAAAGCAGGGTAGGGCTGGTAATCTGCTGAAATAATTGCTTCCAGAAGACTTAGGAAATTATACACAGATCCCTAAAGCTAGACTCCCCCTTTTTGGTAGCTTTTCCAAACTTAGGTTTCATGTGTCTTGATGATTCTACAGGTTTGATGTTTGGTGTAACTAAAGCAATCCATAACTTGGAAATGTCTTGAGGCTTTTACCTGCTAAGGTTTCAGGGCAACACTTGTTTTTAAATTCAAAGAAATACATTTCTATTAGATTCATAGAGATGTTGACTTGGACCAAAGCTGCATTTACAAGGCATGGTATTTTATTGTATATTTGAAATATCAAATGTGTTATCATGCAACAGGTAGTAAAGTCTCTGGCACTACATTTACCTGTAGCCTATAAAAAGGAACATTAACGTACATAAAATAGATATGCCATAGCACCGCTATTATCTGTGTTCTAAGTAGGCATTTACAAGGCACCAGCTACATCTGAAATAAAAATAGGGCAGTACAGAGCAGATTAATGCCATCATGTTGCAGCAAGATAATACACAAATGTGTGGACCTTCCCATGAATTTTTTTTATCAAAAGATTTCTATCCAATTCCTACATCTTTTCTGCCAAGGAAGCCTGTCTTTCTGGCAAGCAAAAGTAATTATAAAGACAGCTAATGTCAAAGTCTTTGAGTCTGTAAACAAGCCACAGTAATTGTTTAATTATTGTTTTGCCATTGAAATTTTGAAAGCACTACTCAATAGCGGAGCTCTGCTTTGAATTCTCCAGTCATGTGAACAGCAATGTAATTCTTGACTAAGTTTCTCCCTTAAGGGAACAATGAGTAATTCTCACAATTTTCTTCTCATTATAACAAAGTATTTGAAAATATCATAGTTTTCAGAATCCATTTGCAAAACCCTGGGTTTTTTGTATAAAATTTACACATGGTTTCATTGTGCAGAAAACAGCCTTTTTGGTACATGATATAGAACGTTTGTCCAGAGCACATTTCTACACAGAAATATTTTTGCAGAATAATTTGTTTTCAGTGCAAATCAAGAGTGCGTGGATTTATACAATGTCCAAAGTTCCAGCATTTTCTGTATATGAAATAGTTCTTGCATATAAAAAGCTTGTTTTCCCTGTGCAACAAAATGTTTGCCTAAAATAACTGAACCCCAAAGATTCTTTGTCAATAGTTCTATTTTGAATATTTTTGAATACTATTTCCATTCTCCTTCATGAAGGAAGTAGATGATCAGAAATCACTTGGAACTTAGGTGAAGAATTTCAAAACCTCGTGCTGAATTCCAAGGTTTCCACTTGGACTTCTGGTGATCTCTAGGTGATCATACCCTTTGAACTATAACATCATAATTTAGTGGCTTCCTAACTTTGTTCTGCCACCCCCCACCCCACCCCACAAAAAAAGGATTAAATTCCAAAATATCTTGTAATTTTTGACTTAACAAGCTTATGTACCTTGGAGGTGGGTCATGCCACACAGGAAAACAGGACGGCTCTGCCAAAGGATGCATCCTTCTTCACGAGAACGTCGAGCTTGTAATGGGCTGCAAACGTGGAGGGGTTCACCCAAGTAGCAGCCTTGCAAATTTGTTCAACAGAAACACCCCGCAAAAACGCTTGGGATGTAGAAACAGCCCTTGTGGAATGGGCTTTAACACCAACAGGTAATTCCTTATGGGCTAACTGATAAGCCAATCGGATTGCCAGGACTATCCAAGAGGCTAAATGTTGAGAGGAAAGAGGAAGGCCGAGGGAATCTTCCCTATATTTGAGAAACAACTTGGGGGATTTTCTATAAGGAGCTGTCCTATGTAAATAGAAGGGCAAGGCCTTCCTAACATCAAGGGAGTGGAGGGCAACCTCCAGAGGAGATGAAGGTTTAGGAAAAAAGGCTGGAAGGACAATGTCCTGAGTCATATGGAAGTGGGAAACAACTTTGGGAAGAAAAGTGACATCCGTCCGGAGGACCACTTTATCTTCATGGAATCGAATAAAGGGAGGGTCAGAGCGGAGTGCTGTGATCTCACTGGCTCTCCTGGCCGAGGTAATGGCCACAAGGAAGGCAGTCTTCCAGGAGAGATGGGAGATATGGCAAGTTGCCATAGGTTCAAACGGAGGCTTGGACAGTTGGGAGAGGACGAGTTCCAGACTCCAAGACGGAGGTGGAGGAGAGACAGGAGGGAAAGACTTTTTATAACCTTGTAGGAACATTCCCACCATAGCGTCTTGGAAGAGGGACGGGAGGCCAATTTTTTTCCTGTACCAGGAAAGGGATGCCAAATAACATTTAATGGAGGAGAGGGAGAAACCTTTCGTGGAGAGGTGGACAAGGAAGTCTAAAACAACTGAGATGGGGGCCGACTGTGGCAAATGGCCTAGCGGCTGGACAAATGAACGGAACTTGTTCCACTTATAAGTGTATGCCTTTTTGGTGGAACCTTTTTGAGCTGCCTGGATTATCAGGCGGACAGGGTCGGAGAGGTGGGACAGGGCCTGATCCTCCACGCTGTAAGGTGGAGAGACGGGAGGTCCGGGTGTAGGACGAGACCTTGCTGAAGGGAGAGGAGATCGGGGTCTAACGGTAGGCGGAGGAAGTCTCCTTGAGAGGCCTGGAGAAGGGGTGTGAACCACGGCTGGCGAGGCCACCAGGGAGCTATCAGGACACAGTCCGCGTTGTCGGACAGCAGCTTGGCTACCACCCTGGGCAGAAGTGGGAGTGGGGGAAATGCGTATAGGAGACCCGGGGACCAGTGGTATAGGAATGCGTCTCCTAGACAGTCTGGGGATGCGTGAGGTTGGAGTCTCGCGCAATACCTGCGGCAGTGGGTGTTGAGGTGTGATGCAAATAGATCTATCTGGGGGGTGTCCCAACGCCTGGTCAGTGAGAGGAAGTGGCGGGGACTGAGCTGCCACTCGTGGGTGGTGGACGACGTCCTGCTCAGTGAGTCAGCCAAGGTGTTCTGGAGGCCCGGGAGGTGGATGGCCTGGAGGAACGTGCCCTGGAGAATGCACCATTCCCATATCCGAAGGGATATGGAGAGGAGAGTGGGTGAACGGGTACCCCCTTGTCTGTTGATGTAGCATTTCACCGAGGTGTTGTCCGTGAGGACTTGAACCACCTGGTCGGAGACTACGGTCGCAAACGACCGAAGGGCCTTTTCCACTGCCATGAGCTCTAAGGCATTTATGTGAAGTTTCTTTTCTTGGGGTGACCAATGACCGCTGATGGTCAGGTCGTGGATGTGAGCTCCCCACCCTGTGGATGACGCATCCGTCGTCAGGGACAGAGATGGCTGTGGGGGGGAGAAGGGGAGGCCCGAGCACACATTGGATCTGTCTGTCCACCATGACAGGGACTGTAGGACATGGGCGGGGGGGTGGAGAACCATGTTTTGGCTGTCCAGTCCTGGCTGGAACACAGAGAGGAACCACGATTGGAGGGGGCGGAGGCGGGCGAACGCAGTAACGTTCGTGGTGGAGGCCATGTGGCCAAGGATAGACTGGACAGTCCATGCGGAGCATCGATGGGTGGACTGGATGGTGTGGATGGAGCGGCAGAGATTGAGGAAACGATCCTCTGGAAGGTAGGCCCTCTGGGACACAGAGTCTAAGACAGCACCTATAAAGAGCACTGTCCGGGCAGGTGAGAGGTGAGATTTCTCGTGGTTGACAACCAGTCCCAGGCTCTGCAAAAGAGACAAGGCATAACTAATATCAGCTGATAACTGGTCACATGACCTAGCGCAAAAAAGCCAGTCGTCCAGGTAAGGGAATACGGTGACACCCTGTTGGCGAAGGTGGGAGGCGACGACCGCCATACACTTGGTAAAAGTCCTTGGGGCCGTGGAGAGGCCGAAGGGAAGGACATTGAAAGAATATGGGGCACCGTCCACCATAAAGGTGAGGTATTTCCTGTAGGACTGCCTAATCGAGATGTGGAAGTAGGCGTCCTTAAGGTCAACAGTGGCCATCCATGCTCCCTTCGGGATGAAAGGGAGGATGGAGGGGAGAGTGACCATCCTAAATTTACGTGGCTTGATGAATTGGTTGACTTCCCTGAGGTCCAAAATGGGCCGGAGACCACCATCCCTCTTGTCTACCAGAAAATATCTAGAAAAAAAGCAAAATTGTAATTGGTGGGGTGGGGTCGGGGAAATGGCTCCCTTGAGAAGGAGAGCGTCAATCTCTTGTAGTAACGCCGGGGAAGCTTGTGTAGAAACAGGCTTGCCAGGAGGTGGAAGGGAAGCAAACTCTATGGCATAACCCCGGTGTACAATGTCCAAAACCCACTTATCGGTGGTGATGGACTGCCAAACTGAAAGAAAAGGTGATAACCTGTCAAGAAACAGGTTAGAAACGGCGTGCCCTATTGTTAGAGGATCTACCACCTCGGTACTGACCCCTGAATGGAGCACCTGGACGCTTGTATCCCTGCGAGGGGAACTGCGGGCGTTGACCTCCTCTGTGTGGGGCGGGATTGTAGTACCCACGAAAGGGCTGGTGGTAATAAGGACGCCAGCGTTGTCTGTATGGCTGATAGGAAGAGTTGGATTGATGGCTGTATTTATTTAACGTCTGTTTCATTTTGTGGGAGTGCTCCAACTGAGAATCTGTCTCTGGGTTGAAGAGACCCGCCTCATCCATGGGGAGGTTTTCGATCAGTGAGCGTTGGTTAGAGGACAACGCTGCGGATCGTAGCCAGGCATGTCTCCGAAGAGCAACTGAGCCAGCAATAAGTTTGCCCGAAGTATCAGCCCCGTGTTTGGCCAGGTCCTTTTGGAGGGTGGCCAAAGTGAGCGCCTCCTGGTGGAAAGCTTTAGCCATAGGCTGTTCAGACACTGGAAGGAGGTCCAAATACGGTCCTATCTTATTCCAGAGATAGGACTGATAAACACTCATATATACGCCGTAGTGTGCCATTCTACCCGATAAGCACGCTGAGGAATAAAAATTTTTGGCCATCGCATCAAGCTTTCTCCCTTCTTTGTCAGAAGGGGCGGCCTGGTTGTTCTGGGTTGGCTTGGGCTGGGCGTCAGTGACAATTGAATTCACCTTCGGAAGCCTGGCCAACCACGGGGTGGTGGACAGATCAATCCGATATAGGTTTTCAGCCCGCCTGGAAGTGCTGGGGACAGAAGCCGGGGCAACACCAGTGATCTTTAACAGCTTGACCAAATAAGGAATGGTCGGCAGCATGGTAGACTGTTGAGTCTGCTGCTGTTCAGCAGATGTAAAATAAGGGTCCTGAACCACATCTTCAGACTGGGGAGGCTGTATGCCCAGAGATCTGGCTAATCTTATTAGCAGGGCAGAAAACTTCTTGTATTCTTCTGCCTGCTGAGGATCAATTTCAGGTTCAGGCAGGAGGGGAATGGGAGTCACCTCAGAAGAGGACTCCATATCCGCCTCATTATCATCAACTGGGAGGTGAGGGGGGGATTGAGAAGGAGCAGCCACTGGGGGAGAAGGGGCTTGAGTGGGAGGGGCTGGGGGGCTGGAGGGGCTGGAGGGAGAGGAGAAAGAGGAGGGGGTGCCACAGATTGCGGGGCATAAGTGGCAGGGGGCCACGGATACCGGTAATAATCAGTGGGATAAGGTTCAGGTGGATAGTAGGGATAATGAGGGAAAGGAGGAGGATAAGGGGGGGGTATCCATAGGGATACCCATAAGGGGAGTCCCATGGAGAGGCTCGGTCACCGGAGCCGTCCTTTACAGGGCTCCGTGACCGAGGATGGGCAAATTCCTCCAGGTGCAGGCCCAGATCAGGAGGAGGGCGCCGCGCGGCCGCGCGGTGCTGGAGGAGCGCGCGCGCGTCCTCCGCAGGGAGCGGGAAGGCAGCAGCAGCTGAGGGCACCAGGGAAGAGGGAGGCCGCGTGGCGCCGGCCTCCACGTGGCGCTGCTCGGTCTCCGAAGATTGAGGGGAGGCTCGGGAGCGCGCCGCGGGCGCGCGCGGCGGCGGGAAAAAGGAAGCAGCAGCTGAATGTGAGGAGGAGGGAGGCCGCGTGGCGCTGGCCTCCACGTGGCCGAAGGGCTCGGTAACCGGCGAGCGAGAAGGGGGAACCTGGGCCAGTGGAGGGGAGGGAGGAGATGGCAGCTCCGGCTCAGGGATTGGGGAGAGCAAAAGACTGGGAAGGAGCTGAGGGGGAATTTCGACCCCCGAAAACTGAGTGTTGTCCTCTTCCATAAGTGTGTCTGCTGCACACAGGGTTAGAGGGGGACTGGAAGGCGCGGAGCCAGCCAGGAGCCCCACAGTTTCTTGTGCCATAATACAAGGGCTGGAGGGCACAAGACCAACCAGTTGCCTTGGGGTTTTTTGAGCCAGAGGCTCCTTAGGTTTTTCCTTTTGCTTGTTTTCTGTTTTTTCTTCCGGAGTGGCTCAATGGCTGGACCAGAGGCCAACTCACGGATGGCACCATCGGACAGAGCACTCGAGGGACTGGGGTTTCCAGACCCTGAAAGCAGAGAGGGCTGGCTCGCAGAGCGAGAGAGCCCAGTCTCTGAGGAGAACAAGGCCTGTTCAAAAAGGGAGGCCTTAAGCTTAGAATCCCTGTTCTTCAGGGTTCTATTGGAAAAGGACCTGCATATCTTGCAGGATTGGGGAATGTGGGAATCTCCCAAGCAGAGGAGACATTTAAGATGTCGATCCTCTTGGGGCAAGGTTGCTCCACAGTCAGAGCACCTTTTAAAGGAGAGAGAAGACATTTTATCTATTCTTATCTGAATAGTCGAGGCAATCCGTGGACTTCTATCAGGAACTAGTAGTCGGAGATCCTTTCGCTGGCTAGGCGGAAAAGGAACTGCCTAGGTAGCTACATTGGGGATGAGGGGGGACGGGGGGGGGAGGGGCATATGTAAATCTTTAATTTTAGCTAGTATGTCCGAGATTCTACGCATGCGCGGGAGTAAACCCATTTGTGTGCATTTCACAGACCACACGAAGGAGAAACAATTAACTATACGTTTTACTAGATATTCAATAAACTTTAGCCTAGTATTTTTATAATTAATTCAATTACTTATCAAGTGTGCTGCTATGGCTGAGTTCTCTGGCTGAATCAGTCTGCAGTGCCTTTCATGTTCTTTGATTCATGTTTTGGGAAATGCTGCTTTTGGCGATCCCTGTGTAGACTTGTGCACAACTGCATGATATACGGTAGACTCCTGCAGAGGTCCTGCAGATCCTCTCACCTCTGCAGGAGTCCAGCGTACACCATGCAGCTGTGGACAAATCTACATAGGGACCGCCAAACGCAGCACCTAAACATGAATCAAGGAACATGAAAGGCACAACAGACTAATTCAACCAGATAAGTCAGCCATAGCAGAGAACTTGATGAACCAACCTGGACACAGCATATTATTTGATAATACAGAAATGCTCTGCCACTCTAACAACCACCATGTCAGACAACACAGAGAAGCCACATGGAAATTTTCAACAGAAAGGAGGAAACAATGAACATGAACAAAATCTGGCTACCAGTATTAAAAACTGTAAAATCAGGCCAGTAAAAAAAAAACCACTCTGAAAACAGAGGAATTCCAGGCAGGAAACAATCAAGGCCAACTAACATCTCCCCCAGGCAGGAATCTGCCAGGCCTTGAAGCTGCAAAGCTTTGCAATGCTAATCAAGGTGATTAATTCCAACATTTACATTTGCTTCCAACAGACAAGAGTTTGTTCCCACCCTGACACCATTCTACAGATATATAAACCTCCCTTGCCTAGTTTCCAACAGATCCCAACAACCTCTGAGGATGCCTGCCATAGGTGTGAGTAGGATGTCAGGAGAGAATGCTTCTGGAACATGGCCATACAGCCTGGAAAACTCACAGCAACCCAGTAATATAAATATCTAATATATATGGTGTATTTCCATTGTTACAAATTGAATATAATTAAAGCATAGTGATAAATAACAAAAACGATACTTAGGCCCTCCAGGTGTCTGGATTTCAACTCCCATAATTCCTAGCAGCCGGTAGGCAGTTAGGAGTTGTGGGAGTTGAAGTCCAAAACACTTGGAGGTCCCAAGTTTGCCCAGGCCTGGGCTAAGGTCACCTGGAGAGGCACCCCTTCCTCTTTCTACTCTAGGGGCGCCACAGAAGACAGCAGCACCAGGCGGTTTCGCTCCCTTCCTCATTCCTTCCTCCCAAAAACAAAAGTACAACACGAAGGAGGAAGAGGAAGACGAGGGGGGGGGCAGCAAAAGCAGCTGGCGTCCTCTGCAGCCAGTGCAGGCAGCACAGAGGGCCAACCAAAGCCAGCAGCAGCCTCCCTCTCTCCCTCCCTCCCTTTCTCTCCCCCAATGCACAGGTAGATGGATGGATGGCTGCAGAGTAAATCCAGGGCTGTAACCTGGATTTAGGCAGCCTGAGGAGGGGAGGGAACGCAAAATGGAAGAAAGGGCCGGGGAGGGGAAGAGAAGGGAAGGAATTGAATGGGGGGGGGAGAAGGAAATCCTGTGCCCTGGGGAAAACAAAAGGGGCATTTGTCCTGGGGGGACATTGGTAAGGAAGGGAGGGAGGATAATGTTCCAAAGAAAACTTTGCCCAAACCCTGCAGGACCCTCCCCTTTAAGAACAAAACAGACCCATCTGGGAAGCAGAATGAGACTCAACCGGCGCAACTCTTTACTTCTTACACAAAAACCAACAGGAGAGAATGCTATTGAAACATGGCCATACAGCCTGAAAGACTCACAGCAACCCAGCCAGGTCTCTGCCCCAGCCAGAGGGGTTTCAGGGAAAGAGGAGCAGAGAGGAAGTCAAAGGACTCGAAAGAAATGGGCACTGTGCATTAGCACATTCCTTCTCTCCCTCCTCCTCCTGGGGAGACCCTCCATTGTTGCATGCGGGTTCAGTCCCCATGGGCTGCGGGGTGGAAGGTGCAATGGGCCCTTCACTCCCCCCCCCACACACACACTGCCTGTTTGCGCGGTTTTTTGGTGCTCTGCGTGCCCCGCAGCCTACAGGGAAGGCAGGGAGGAGGGCAGCGGGGGGCTCCTTCGCTCCCTCCCTCCCCCGGCACCTAAGGGCCACCTAGTCTGACCTCCTTCTGCCCATGCAAGCTCCAACATCGCTCTGCCAGCTTGGCTTTTCCCTTTGTCGCCTTCACCTCCCACGCGCCCTTGCTGGCCGACGGGAGCGCGAGGGCCTTGACTAACAGTTTCCTTGAATTTTTGCAAAGTCTTGTTCAGACAAGACAACTGGAAGATATCCACACACACACACACACACACAAATATATATATATATATATATATATATATATATATATATACAGAGGGCAACATAAACAAAAGAAACTGAACTGAACAAGTGTGTCCTATTACCCATCCTACTAGATATGAGAACAACAGAAGCAAGTTGTTAACAAGAAAGTTTTTGTGCTCTGTGTTCCCAGCCACTTCTATGTCCTTGGGCTAGCAGGGCCTACTGAACACAAATAACCATTTTTATATGTTTGCACAGCCATTAACATTTGGCTAGAATGCTGATATAGATTCTAGAGGCAGTGGGCAAATTCAAGTAGATGTGGGGTTTTCCTCTTCACAATGATCATTTGGTAGATGACTCATTGATCCTGTGCAACGTTTGCCTTATGTTAGAGAACAATGCATAAGACTCAACTTTAAAATATTTTATAAAATACAAGTAGTAGTTTTCCAAGTCTAGGCATTTTTACAGTGTCAGTGAGCTTGAAATTAATTCAACAAACTCTTTAACACCATTTAACATTCCTTCCTCCCAAAAACAAAAAGTACAACACGAAGGAGGAAGAGGAAGACGAGGGGGCAGCAAAAAGCAGCTGGCGTCCTCTGCAGCCAGTGCAGGCAGCACAGAGGGCCAACCAAAGCCAGCAGCAGCCTCCCCTCCTCCCTCCCTCCTTTTCTCCCCCCCAATGCACAGGTAGATGGATGGATGGCTGCAGAGTAAACGTCAGGGCTGTAACCTGGATTTAGGCAGCCTGAGGAGGGAG
The DNA here is from genome assembly GCA_030556195.1 of Anolis apletophallus. Lineage (NCBI taxonomy): Eukaryota > Metazoa > Chordata > Lepidosauria > Squamata > Anolidae > Anolis > Anolis apletophallus. The sequence continues at coordinate 91,045,141 of JARBWK010000009.1, forward strand.
GGCGCAAAATGGAAGAAAGGGCCGGGGAGGGGAAGAGAAAGGGGGAATTGAATGGGGAGAAAGGAAATCCTGTGCCCTGGGGGAAAACAAAAAGGGGCATTTGTCCTGGGGGGGGGGGACATTGGTAAGGAAGGGAGGGAGGATAATGTTCCAAAGAAAACTTTGCCCAAACCCTGCAGGACCCTCCCCCCTTTAAGAACAAAACAGACCCATCTGGGAAGCAGAATGAGACTCAACCGAGGCGCAACTCTTTACTTCTTACACAAAAACCAACAGGAGAGAATGCTATTGAAACATGGCCATACAGCCTGAAAGACTCACAGCAACCCAGCCAGGTCTCTCTGCCCCAGCCAGAGGGTTTCAGGGAAGAGGAGCAGAGAGGAAGTCAAAAGGACTGAAAGAAAGGGGCACTGTGCATTAGCACATTCCTTCTCTCCCTCCTCCTCCTGGGAGACCCTCCATTGTTGCATGCGCTTCAGTCCCCATGGCCTGCGGGAGGAAGGAGCAATGGGCCCTTCACTCCCCCCCCCCCCGCCACACACACACACTGCCTGTTTGCGCCGGTTTTTTGGTGCTCTGCGTGCCCCGCAGCCTACAGGGAAGGCAGGGAGGAGGGCAGCGGGGGGCTCCTTCGCTCCCTCCCTCCCCCGGCACCTAAGGGCCACCTAGTCTGACCTCCTTCTGCCCATGCAAGCTCCAACATCGCTCTGCCAGCTTGGCTTTTCCCTTTGTCGCCTTCACCTCCCACGCGCCCTTGCTGGCCGACGGGAGCGCGAGGGAGGCGACACACAAGGCCTTGAGCGAAGCAGCCCTGCTGAGCTCGGCAAGGGGCGAGGGGCTTTGTTTCTAACCTCCTCTTCCTCCTGGAGGAGGAACAGGAGGTGGAGGAGCTGACCTGGACTGCCTGGCTGTTTCCCTGGCACAGGGGCCGTCAGCCATTTTGAGGAGGCTGAAGGGGCGGGGCCAACTGAGGAACCTTCGTGACCCCCAGAAAATGACCCTGCGACCCCCCTGGGGGTCATGACCCCCAGGTTGAGAACCACTGCTTTAGATGCATCCCATCTGAATCAGACGTCTAAACAATACATTCTACCTGGATCATCCTAGAGGTCCCTTGACTAACAGTTTCCTTGAATTTTGGTAAAGTCTTGGTTCAGACAAGACAACTGGAAGATAGATTCACACACACACACACACACACACAAATATATATATATATATATATATATATATATATATATATATATAGAGGGCAACACTAAACAAAAGAAACTGAACTGAACAAGTGTGCCTATTACCCATCCTACTAGATATGAGAACAACAGAAGCAAGTTGTTAACAAGAAAGTTTTTTTGTGCTCTGTGTTCCCAGCCACTTCTATGTCCTTGGGCTAGCAGGGCCTACTGAACACAAATAACCATTTTTATATGTTTGCACAGCCATTAACATTTGGCTAGAATGCTGATATAGATTCTAGAGGCAGTGGGCAAATTCCAAGTAGATGTGGGGGGTTTTTTCCTCTTCACAATGATCATTTGGTAGATGACTCATTGATCCTGTGCAACGTTTGCCTTATGTTAGAGAACAATGCATAAGACTCAACTTTAAAATATTTTATAAAATACAAGTAGTAGTTTTCCAAGTCTAGGCATTTTTACAGTGTCAGTGAGCTTGAAATTAATTCAACAAACTCTTTAACACCATTTAATGGATTTTATTATAAAGATCACTTGGTTGCTTATACAGCAAAGTAATTAAAGAAGGCATGTGCTTCATTCCTGTTCAGAAAACACTTTAAAGAGGTTACAAATATGCTTAAACATGAAAAGTCAAAAGAAGAAAATCCTTAAGAAATGAAAATATCCATACTTTTTTCCTAGCACCTTAATGGAAATCTGAATGACTTTTGTTATCTTCAAAGGCAGTCTGCATCTAAAATAAAACAAAACAGAATTCATGTTGCCAGTCCAAAAGATGCCATTTTAATGTTAAATACTGCTGTGAACAGACTGAACTTTTTTTCTGCAGTAAACATAGACTTGCTACTGGAATGCTATGTGCATTGAAATTATGTTTATCACAGTAACAAGGCACCATGGAGGGAGGGCGCTACAAGTTGAATACTCTTTATCTGAATTGCTTGGATATATATATATATATATATATATATATATATATACACACACACACACACACACACACACACACTAGCTGAACCCGGCACGCGTTGCTGTGCCCTATGTTGGTGATGTGAGAAAGTCTGTGTATGTAAGTTGTGGAAATGATGTGAGCATGTTTGTTGTGTGTATATATGTGTGTGTATGTGTGTTTATAGTTGTTTGTGTGTTTGGTTTTAGGGGTTGATGTGTATGTGTGTGCAGTGTGTGCGGAAGAGAAGCGGCAGAGGGCTCTCCCCCGCGCCCACCGCCTCCCTTCCGCAACCCGGGTATGGGGTGGGGGGGGAAGCCGTGCCGTCTCTCTCCCTGCGGCCTCCTCTTCGGCCAGCAGAAGGGAGGCGGCAGGTAGCGGCGGAGAACCCTCTGCCGCCTCTCTTCCGGTGCCTGAAGAGGAGGCCGAAGGGTAACCAGGTAACCCCCCCTCCCTGCGGCCTCCTCCTCGGGCAGCGGAAGGGAGGCGGCAGAGGGTTCTCCGCCACTACCCGCCGCCTCCCTTCCGCTGCCCGAGGAGGAGGCCGCAGGGAGGGGGGTTACCCGGTTACCCTTCGGCCTCCTCTTCGGCCAGCGGAAGGGAGGTGGCGGGTAGCGGCGGAGAACCCTCTGCTGCCTCTCTTCCGGTGCCCGAAGAGGAGGCCGAAGGGTAACCAGGCAACCCCCCTCCCTGCGGCCTCCTCCTCGGGCAGCGGAAGAGATGCAGCAGAGGGCTCTCGGCCGCTACCTGTCGCCTCCCTTCCGCTGGCCGAAGAGGAGACCACAGGGAGAGAGACGGCACGGCTCCCTCCCCCGGCCCCATCCCCGGGTTGCGGAAGGGAGGCGGTGGGCGCGGGGGAGAGCCCTCAGCCGCTTCTCTTCTGCTGGCCGAAGAGGAGGTCGAAGGAGAACCAGGCGATCTCTCTCCCTGCGGCCGCCTCCCTGGCCAGCGGAAGAGAGGCGGCGGAGGAGAGCGAGAAGGGGGTGGAAGAGCCGGGCACGGTGCTGTCGCCAGCAGCGTAATGGAGGCTCACCCCTTGCCCCCACCTCCCTTTGACTTCTGCTGCCGGGATCTGTTTCCCCGCGGTGTCCTCCGTCGCCGGATGTAGAGTGGTGTAGAGGCGGTGAAGAAGGTCGAGAAGGCTGTTGAAGAGGTGTGTGCGCCAAAAATGTAATTCTTTTTGTTCTAAATATGAGCACTCGGGGGTGGGAGAGTCTGGGCCACATGATGATTCCCCCCCTCCCCACTTGGGAAGGCCGGGGCCATGGTTGGGACAAGATGTCCCAAAGGATGGAAGTGGGGAAGGGGGAACGAGGGAGCAGGGGTAAGGGGGAAGGGGAGGGAGGGAGGAGGGATTTTAAGGGACAAGGGTTCACAAGGGTTCAAGCCACAAAACAGTCTTTTAATGTAAACCATAACGATGTCCAATAAACTACGAATCTCAACATTGAACACCAGAGGCTTAGGGACAGTAATTAACAGAAGGAGGATTGAAACTCTACTGAAGAAAGACGCAGCGGACGTTATCTTCCTACAGGAAACTCACCAGAATAAACCGGGTTGAGCGAACTAAAATCGAGTTGGATAAGAAGTTATGAAAAATCCTTTGGGTCATCAAAATCAAGAGGTGTAGCCATAATAATTGCTAAGAAATGTAATTTTGTAATAAATAAGGTGTTGAAAGATGATGAAGGTAGATATATAATAATGTATGGGGAAATAGGGAGGATAAATATGTATTAGTAAATGTATATGCACCAAATGTAAAACAGCAAGAATTTTATGAAAAAGTACTAGGTCAGATAGAGAATTATCACCAACAATATGTAATATTTGGAGGATTGTAACTATTATATGGATAAAAAAGATAAAACTACACAAATGACAAAAATTAGAAATAGTGAAACAACAGTTTAAGTAGAGTGATGAATAAGTGGCATTTAAAGGATGTGTGGAGAATGGTAAAGGGAGAGGAAAAAATATACATACTACTCGGCTGTACATAAAGTTTATACGAGAATAGATTATATTTTTGTTTCTAAAAACATGTTAAGTAAATTGTTAAATGCTGATATTGGAAGCATCAAGATTTCAGATCATGCTCTGGTGTCAATTGAGATTGCTTTGAAATGTGATTATGATAAAATGAGGAGGTGGAGACTGAATACAAGAATTTTGAACCATAGAGAGAGTGTGGATAGAGTGAAATCGAATGGCAAGAAACTTGGGACTTTAATGGAAGGGAAGTATCAAAAGGAGTATTATGGGACACAATGAAAGCGGTGGCGAGAGGGTTATGTATAAAAGAGACAATTAATCTCAAAAAAAGGCAAAAGAAAGGAAAAAGAATTTAGAAAAAGAAATAGATGAGTTGGAAAAAAAGTATATAATAAAGAGAGAGACACAAATTTATGTAAGGCTGAGAGCTAAAAAGAGGAATTGGAAAAAATGGAAATAGATGAAGTACAAGAAAATTTAATATATTTAAGGAGAGAATTTTTTTGAATTTAGTAATAAGAACTCAAAGATGCTAGCCAAATCCACACAAAAAAAAGAAAATGGAAGGTATAATAAGCACGATAAAAGATAAAACGGGTAAAACATGTAGATCTATGAAAGAAAAATTGAAGGTTTTTGAAGAGTTTTACAAGGAATTATACCAAACAAAAGTCAGCTCCATAGAAAAAGTTAGGAAATACGTGGAGGAAAATTGGGAGAGTAGGTTGGAGGAGAATGACAAAGAAATGTTGGAACAACCTATTAAGAGGATGGAAATAGAGGAAGTTATTAAGAATTTAAAAGTTGGGAAGGCTCCAGGTCTGGACGGTTTGGGAACAGAATATTATAAAAGCTTCAGAGATGTATTGATTCCAAAACTATTAGAACTGTACAATGGAATAATGAAAGGAGAAAATATCCCAGAATCATGGAGGAAGTCATTAATAATATTAATACCAAAACCCGATAGAGATTTAACAGACCCAGGGTCATATAGGCCCATATCACTAGTTAACCAAGATGCGAAGATTCTATCTGCTATAATAGCCAATAGAATGAACAAATGTATGTATAAGTATATAAAAAAGACCAATGTGGGTTTGTAAAGGAAGACAAATGTCAACCTTGATAGGGAAAGTACTAAATAAAATTTGTGTGGTTCAAGAGAAGAATTTAAACGTAGGGATATTATCATTAGATATATTTAAAGCTTTTGATTGTGTGGAATGGCGGGCTTTAAGCGAGATTATGAACAAATTTGGAATGGGAAGTAGAATAAAAGGTTTATTAGAACAACATTACTCAAGAAATTCAGCAGTTGTAAATATAAATGATGGGGTGACAAAGAAATAAAAGTGACAAGGGAACAAGACAAGGATGCCCTCTATCACCAATTCTGTTTGCGATGGTGATAGAACTATTTGCAAATGCCATTAGGAATGATAAAAACTTAGAAGGGGTAGGAATAAAGGAAAAGCAGAAGGTGAGCTTATTTGCAGATGATACATTGTTATTTATTGAAAATATAGTAGGTAAAATGGATAAAGTAAAGGAACATCTAGAGAAATTTGGGGAATCAACGGGTCTACAAGTTAATTGGAATAAGTCAGAAATGATGCTATTTAATTATACAAAGAAAGAAGAAAAAGATTTTACAGAACAAAGAAAAATGGGAATTAGATTAAAGAACAAATTAAAATACCTTGGAGTAATAATAACAAAAGATTTAAAAGAAATGGAAGAGGTAAATGTAGTAGCATTGAGAAAAGAGGTTCAAAAAAAATTAACAGAGTACGACAGTACACATCTATCTTGGTTTGGAAAGATAGCATTAGTAAAAATGAAAATACTCCCAAAGATAAACTTCATATTTAGAATGCTGTCACTTCAAATTACAGAGGAAGAACTAAACAGATGGCAACAAATGATAAATAAATATTGCAATGGTAGTAAAAGAAATAGACTAAACAAACAGTTATGGTATAAATCGCAAAAAAGAAGGAGGTTTAGCACTCCCTAACATTAAAAAAATATTATGAAGCGAGTAGATTGAGACTGGTTATAGAAGGAATGATTAAAAAGATGGGGTAGAATGGCTAAGAAATTACTCAGGAAAAGTGGAAGAAGAAATATGGAATATATTTTTTAAACAATTCACGAGGAAAGAAATTAGGGAAATTAGAAATCCAATGTTGAGTAATATATTAGAAGTGTGGAATAAATACAGGAGAATGTTAATAACGGATGGATCAGTAATAACCCCAATTGTAATGGAAAAGAAATTTCCAAAGAATTTAAAACAAATAATGGATAAAAAGTTAAGGGAATTTTTTTAGATAAAATGGGGGATTGGATAAAAGTAGGAACGAAGAAGGAAATGATTATGGAAGAATTTAGAGAAATAAAATTGACATGGTTCCATTGTATACAATTAGAACAATGGTTTAAAAATTGGTTAAAAAACAATAAAAAGGAAGTAAGGTTAACCAATTTGAACAAATAATACAAAATGGGAGGGATGTAGAAGAGCACGAAAACTTGAAAGGAATAACTAGTAAAATATATAAGATAATAATTGAAATAAAGGAAGGAAAAACAAAAATAACACCCTTAAGGAGGTCTGGGAAGAAGACTTAGGGATAAAAATAAAGGAAACAGAGTGGCAACAATTGTGGAGACAAAAACATCTTAAAAATTTATCAATAAGGATTAAAGAAAATTATTATAAATTAATATGGAAATGGTACCTTACACCAGTAAGAATGGCAAATATAAATAAAAACTACTCGAAAAACTGTTGGAGAGGATGCCAAGAAACAGGAACATACATACATATGTGGTGGCAATGTAAATATGTAAGCAAATTTTGGCGAAAGTATTTAAAGAAATAGAAGATATAATGAATATTAAAATAGAAAGAAGTCCTAGTATAGCTTTATTATCATTATATAATAGTATACAATTGGAAAAAAGGATAAAGATACGATAACAAACCTATTAACAATAGCAAGACTGCTTATAGCAAGGAATTGGAAAAAGAAATAAATATACAAATAGAGGAATCGTACAAGGAAGTATGGAAACTGGCAATAAATGACAAGTTAACATGTATATTAAAAGTAAAAAGAGGTATATGGAAACAAAGTGATTTTTATGAGGTATGGAGAAAATTTATTGAAAAGGATTAGAAAAGGAAGAAGGAAGGTTACCTCCACAAGAAGAAATGAAATTTTGGACCCGAATGATATGTAAAAGCAATGGCTTGGGGGGGGGAGGGAGCACAGCGGTGAGGGATACAAAAATGTATAAGAAAAACATAATGGCAGATGCTAAAGATTGAAGTATTGTACCTAGAAATGAATAACATGAATCTGCTGTAAATAGACATTGTATAATATTGTGTTGATAATGATAAAACAATAAAAATATTTTTAAAAAAGAGGTGTGTGCACGGGTTGTTGTTTATGTGGGGTAGTGGGTAGTTATGGAGGGGGATTGTGGATTTTGTTTTGCTGGGATGTGGTTTGAAGTTGCGCATGCTCGGCACTGTGACGTTTTGTTGGCGGCCATGTTGTGTGTGCGGTGTTTTGCGCATGCGTAGTTATGTTGTTTTTCGGTGGATGTTTTGGGGGTGTTGTGTGTTGTTTCGGGGTGTTTTCGTGGGTGGAGTATGGACCTAGTGGTATGGATGAGTGGCCCTGTGATTTTCGTGCGTGTGAGGAATGTAGTTTTGCCGTGCATTTGCCCCGTTGCACGACCATTTCCCATATATATATATATATATATATATATATATATATATATATATGATCTGCTCACATTTTTGAATGCATACATTTGCATATATATGCATGCAATGAGATGTTTTAGAGATGGGATCTAAGTCTCTTAATAAATTTGTTTCATATACCTTACAAACAAATCATTGCCCATGCACAGGAGGCAACTGAAATATCAATGGAAAGGTTCAAGTCAGTCTATCCCCCTTGTTTACTTTAGAGAATGTCTGAATAGGATCAGTATTTTGTTATCACTCATATAATCTAACCAAAGAAATAATGTCTCACAAAGATTCCTGAGCTTCAACAGTCACATAAAGTTTTCCTAATTCAGTTCATGGAGGTGAGGGATACCTGTTCTGAAAATCTACTGCTGGCAAAAAGATGGACCTTACAATCTAAGCACCATTTGCTCCCAACCCAGCGAAATAATGAGTCAACACAATAGTGTGAGTTAAACAATGGGCAAATTTACTGCAAACCAATTTAAGGATATGAACTTGGTGTGTAATGAAACCAAGGCAGTGGCCATATAAGACTTTCTTCTCATCTATCAAGAGTGAGACACATGGTCCCCGGCTGCAACATACTGTTGATTCCAGGGCAAACATTCAGTGAAATGGAAGGATAATTCTGTCCCAATTCCAGAGGATATTATGACCAGAACTTTCCCCACTCAAGTGGAAGAACCTCGGTTCTTTTAATAGCAGATGAGGACTCCCGTTCATGGCCTATACCACAAAGGAGTTCATAAGGTGCACACTAAGATGTAAACCCATCCCTGTTTTTCTACATGGTAGCCTATTTAAACCACACTTACCCAATTTGCCTTGGACTGAACAGTATAGGGTAGGGGGGGAAAGTCACTAGAACATGATGGGGGGGGGGATTCCTACTCGGCCACATTAAAGTACACTGTTAAAGGGGGTGGAACCTTACAAGGGAACTAAATGCTGTGAAGGTGGCTAGATCAGACATGTTTCCCCCTTTCTTCCATTCTTCTTGCTTCTCATCCACTTAAAATTGTGCCCACTCAAATTGGCTGTTTGGGGGCTTTATGCACACAAGGCCCATTGACACATTCCTTAGCCCAGTGTTTCTCAACCAGTGTGCCGTGGCACACTAGTGTGCCATGAACATTCATCAGGTGTGCCGCGAGAAAAGCTCTCTGTCCCCCTTCCTTCCCCCCTCCTCCTGCCGAACTCCTGCTGCTTGGGAGAGGAGGAGGGAGGGCCGGGCAGCGGCGAAGAAAAAGAAGGGACCGGGACGCTGTGGGAGAACTGAAGCCAGGAGGAGGGGCATGGCGTGGCCTGGCTCCACCCCCTCCCTCAGCTTCAGCGCTCCCACAGCTTTGCCAGCCTTGAGGGGGCAGTGCCAAGCCAGCGGTGGCAGAGCCAGCACAATGCTGGCTTGGCACTGCCCGCTCAAGGCTGGCAAAGCTGTGGGAGAACTGAAGGTGGGGGGGAGGGGCGGGTCATGGCGTGGCCTGGCTCCTCCCCTGGCTTCAGCACTCCCAGCAGCTGCTCCCAGTGTCATTTTGTGTCATTTTGGTTGGTGGTGTGCCCCCTGATTTTTTAAATGTTAAAAGTGTGCCGCGGCTCAAAAAAGGTTGGGAAACACTGCCTTAACCCACTTAGTTTATGATGCAAGTAAAGAGCAAAGTCATGATGTAGGTCATGCACATACATGATCTGTGAAAGCAAAGCTGACACATACACTGCTGTTCACAGAGAGGACTTCCTTTAACATATAATTGTGCTTTGCACACTGATGTGCAGGGGAAATGTGGCATCAAGAATGGGATTACTCGGTTTGGTTTCCATCTTGGTAATTAACATGTGACGACTTGGTTCTTAAAATAAAGTCTGGAGGATTTCAAAACTCGACTTGGTTCGCTACCACCAACCTAAAATATAATTTCAGGATTTTCTTATATAAAACCACCCTTCAGCTAGGCTCCATTAATCTTCACACAGGAGCAAATAGGGTAGCAAAGAAATCAAGTAGACTTAATAAACAAGCGCTAACAAGCGCTTGTGTGCAGCATTCCGACACGCCATTAGGCGTGGCTTGGTGCTGCACACAAGCGCTTGTTAGCGCCAACAGCGGGATCGCTCCAAACCACCCTCCAGATTTGGGCTTCCTACCATCTTCCTACCATCTCTTCCCGCCTTCCACTCGAACATTGCCCTACCTTATTGTCTTCGTGAGCCAGTCTCCATCCCCTACTCTTCGCTTGACCAGGATACCCCCTTGGACAGTTAAAGGCATCTGCCGATTGTATTCTTACTGTATTTGTGAGTAGCGGCTCCACCCTAGTGGAAGGATGTGTATTTACAACTAAGTGCTCTGTGTATCACTGTATACTCTATTGATGCTATTATATGCTTATGATTTGTAAGTTACATATGCTGATTGATCCTATGCTTATTGCTATTGTTATTGCTAATGAAATTATTCTATTTTATTAAGTCTACTTGATTACTTTGCTACCCTATTTGCTCCTGTGTGTTTACCACGGTGTAGTCCACTGTTTTTTCTTGTCCATTAATCTTCACCCAAAATTAAACTAAGAGGAATGCTGAGGTAAATGAACTTCTTTAGAATGGGGAGCGGGAAACCCTGGTGCTGGATCACACAGCTGCTGCAAAGAGTACAACAGAGGCTTTTATGTTAAAGTTAATAAGTTAAACGTTTATTAACTTAACAGGCACAGAGCTTAGTGGTTCTTCAGATGAGGCACGAGAGCGTATGGTTAATTAACAGATGGTTCAACAGCGTGATGGTTACAGCTAAATTGCTTCTTAATCTTGCATGTTCAATGTTACACAGACAGTGCTAGACTTGCCTAAACTAGAACTCACTCCCCACTAATATCTAGACTAGTCGTGAGCTATCTAATAAAACAACTATCCTAGATAGTTCACACCAGAGCTTTGATACAGAGGCTCAATACTCTAAAACCAGAGCTTTGATACAGAGGCTCAATACTTTAATGAGTTCTGACCAGGAGCTGTCAGCAACTCTCCTCTCTCTGTGAGAGTGTGTCACGAACACTCCGCTCTCCCTGAGAGCTTGTCAAGAACTGCTCCTCTCTCTTGGAGAGCTTGTCAAGAACTGGCAAATAAGCCCTGACTCTCTCCCTCCAGTAGTTCGGCTCCTCCCCTAACTCAGAGCTCCGCCCCAGGCAGCTCTCTCCCTAACTCCTCCCAGGGAAGGCTCCCAAAACCACTCCCCCTTTTCCTGGCTAGTCTGTCTGCGAAACTACCAGGCTGGACTGGGCCCTGCCTTAAATGGGTGAGTTCTTGTTGTGAAGTAAGCAAATATCCATTATGTGTATTGCATAGTTTGCTGTAAAGGCAATGGAACAAGATGTCTGAAGCCATCCAATTTTCTGCTAAACCTTAATGACCTGAACTTTCCCATATACTAGTTCATAGACAGTGGTCTTATGATATGTTAAAAATGAAAAATTAGAAATGGAAGGGCAATGTCCTAACAGCCATGCTACGTGAGCAGCCACACATTTTATTGCGATCATAATTTTTGTAAACTGCATCAGGCTTCATCAAAGGCTGTCCCCTCAGGTTAAACAGGCTGCATAAAAATATCTCCTGTATTATTATTATTATTTTTTAAAAAAACTTCCCTTATCTTTTGTTTGAATTGAAATCGAGTTGGCTTAAGTCTCATTTTTAAAGATATTAACACTTTTTTTCTTAATTTGCTTCCCTTTTTCAAGCGTGACCTTGTTATGGGGTCTCTTTTTACTCTTTTCTTTCAAGTCCTTTTCATGTTTCCTCTCCTTTGTTTCACCCACAACCCCATCCTTCCTAAGAGCGTTTACTGTCATTTCATCCTTTCATTTCCCAGTTTTTACTTTACCATAGAAATTAAAATTGAAAAGGTAGAAAGAGCTTTGACAGAAAAGAAGTTATAACATTGAAAAGAAAGTTGAAGGATTGTAAACAAGAAAAGAAAAGAAAGATTACATGTTAAGGTTCCATTTCTCATCTTTGTGGCTCAAAAAAGAAACATTTCATTGTTGCCATTGTTTAACCTGCATAGAAATACATTTTTTCAGTATAATAAAAAAATGCCATGAAAATGTGCTTCAGTGAGGCAGTGTGCTAAAATCCCTAATGTACTATATGGGAATTTATTTTTAAGATCTGGAAAAGGAGGGCAGATGCACCTGCCTCAAGACTATCATGGCAAGGTACCAATCCCTTGGTGACTAATTCAATTTGTCTTCCTGAAGTTGACTCACTATTATATAACATGAAGTATTATTGTCTAAAACTGTTAATACTGATTTATAGACATATTGACTCTTTTGTATAAAGATGCCTAAAAGTTTCTACCTCTTTTATAAATCAGCATTACCTGGGAGAGTCTGTTTTCAACGGAAGAGACAGATGTAACCAATCAATATAAGGAATTTGATTGATAGTTGTTCCTGTCACCATTAACCATGCGTATCTATAGACATGCCATCTCTCCCTCTCCTTACTTTCCTCTTCCCTTTTACAGCTAAGGATTTGAATTAGAGGCTCTAAACTATGAAATTGATCTTTCCCAGGTGTGAGCAATTTATTTTCTTAAGATCGATCCTGCAAAGTGTTCTATGACCTCATTGCTAACGGATGCTGAGTACCTGGAGACATGCTTGGAGGAGGACAAGGCTCCCTCTAACAACCAGTTGTTGGCAGTAGGCTTCATATGAGCATTCAGATGTACTTTCTTTTAAAAGTGCATTCATTTGTGTTTCTTTTAAATTAGGAATCAGCAGCTATCAGATCCCAGGCTAGATACAAACCCTTTGGGAAGATGAAAGCTGACCCATGCATTGTTGGTGTCATTTTCTACTTGTTTCAAGTTCCTTACCTCTTTCAAGTAGGAAACAAAAGAGAGGAAAAACAAGGTTGGCTGTACAAATTATAAGAAGAAGGAAGGAGGCCGCCTAATAAGCTAACAAGAAAAAGTCAGTTTTGTGTTGCTTGGACTTCATCATCCCTGCTCTAGACCATCAATAAACTTTGTGATCTCAATGTTTAAATGCACTTTTGTGAGGCTTCTGGTCTACATTGTTAAAATTAGTACTGCTAGTTCCGATGGCTTTTTAGAATAACTCTGTCGCAAAGGAAGCCATCCCAGATCCCCTAAACACACACACCAGGGCTCAATAACAAACTCTTTATTTAGAATAAATTGAAGAATAAAAGCAAAAGGTAATTAGTCCAAATAGGCATAAAGTTCAGTCCAAAATAGGTTCCAAACAAAGCGGGTCAAAAAGCAACTATAGCAGAGTCTCTTGTTCACAGACCATGAACCAAGTTCCTGGAAACCAGCTTGAAAAGCACAGACCAACTGCTCCGCAGTAAACAAAGCCGAGAGGACCAGATCCGCATCCACTCTCTACCGACGTAGCCTCCAGTCTGAAAAACCTTCTCACGGAACAGTTAATTAAACCCAACTCTTGTGTATCCAACTCCTTTCCAATCCCTGTCTCCAATCTTGCCTTGAAGTCATAATATTCTGTCTCCTATTGAAAGTCTGCTCATTAGCTGGACCATCTGGTGCGTTATCAATCTGGGAACTGGGCATCTCCTCGTCTCCCAGAGATTCCTCGGCAATCGGGGATGATACTCTTTCCTGAGACCCGAAACCACCTGGACGTTCATATTCACAGTCCAAGCCGGAAATCTGTTTCCATCTCTTCTTCAGAATATTCCTCAGGCCAAACATAATCCCATTGCAAACTTTCAACATCAGGATCATTCCCTTCATACCCATCAGGCCATTCGTCTTCTCCATCTTGGTCTAAAGCAATTGGCACCCCCGGGGTCTGTCCCAGCCCCCCTGGCTGAAAAGCAGGGCGAGGTCCCACAAACTCATCAGGAGGATGGAGCCCCCGGTAGCACAATAGGTTAAACCCTTGTGCCGACAGGACTGAAGACCAACAGGTCAGAGGTTCGGATCCATGAAGAGTGTGGAATCTTATGTAATCTTATGTGATCCGCCCCGAGCCTGCTGGGAGGAGCGGAATACAAAAATGAAATATAAATAAATAAATAAATAAATAAGAGCTCCAGCTCCCCATGCAGGGACATGAGAGAAGCAAGGATGGTAAAACATCAAAACATCAGCACATCCCCTGGGCAACATCCTTGCAGAAGGCCAATTATCTTACACCAGAAGCGACTTGCAGTTTCTCAAGTCACTCCTGACACAAAAGAATCAGGAGGATGCTTTGAGTTCAAGTAATTAATTCATCTGATCTTCCACAAACCACAGAACAAGCATGAGGTTCCTTGTGATAGCTTTATTTGTCTGCTTGTGATTGCTTCCATTCAATAATACATATCTGTCTTCTTCCAGAACTAAGGAATATGTGGCCTTCCAGAAGCGATAAAAATGCAACTTCTACTAGCTCTAGTAAACTGAGGTGAATGGAAGGGTGATTTAAAACTGAATGAGATCTGGAGAGCTGTGTGGTCCCCGTCTCTTCTTCAGAAATGTAAGAGATGGATATCAATAGATGGATATGAAAGATAATGTGAACTTGGTTAATGTGATAGATAAATAGAATCTGGAGAAGTCTACTGTGCACAGAGTCACAATTAAGATTGTGGGGATTTCATGGGGCCACGTGAGCCACTCACAGGAATGCTATTATACCTATCTTGCAGATGCAACATGAAAATCATATACTCTTGGGAACAGGGTACTCTATTTTCTGTTGATAGTGGCTCTCTCTCTCTCTCTCTCTCTCTCTCTCTCCCTCTCTCGTGAACCATGTTTGATGTTCCTGCTGAAAGCTACACCATGACTAAAGTTCTCAACCACACATAACCTGCTGTTTTCAGCCCATTTCATTATTTTATCAGCCAAAATGATCTCAACATGTAAGAGAAGCTTGCCTCTTCCATCATTTCTGCCAGAGCTCTAAACTATTCAGTTTTTATGTTGATTGCCTCAGCTGTTTCGGTCCTCAATAACTGTTCTGAAAATTCTTTTATATCTGTGCTACACACGTTATCATTTCTGATTCATCTAAAAGCCATTTACACCTATTCTTATTCTCTTTATAACCCGTTCTCGTACCCAGCTGTTCTTTTCTCCTTTCTGCTCAGTTCTTTCCTTTGAAGCTGTCATACTGAAGGGTGTTTTTATGCACTTGAAAGAAGTTGGTATGCTGCTTAAAAAATTTAAGAGGAATCTTGCTATCTCCCCATGTAGGTGCCTATGAAACTGTTTGCTCAGTAAAAAGAAATCTTTGACAGTGTTATTGAAAACAAGCTTCTTGTCTTTGTTCAGGGTCATTTACTCCTTCATGCCTTTGAGCCAAGCAAGGAAACAGACCTGGAATTAAAAGAATCTGTATCTAGTCATCTCATTCCCACTTATCTTAGATTTGTTTGGGTTTGGGGGGGGGGTTCATGTCAGGAACGACTAGAGAAGCTGCAAGTTGTTTCTGGTGTGAGATAATTGGCTGTCTGCAAGGACATTGGCCATGGGATGCCCAGATGTTTTGATGTTTTACCATCCTTGTGGGAGGCTTCTCTCATGTCCCCATATGGAGAGCTGGAGCTGACAGAGGGATTCGAACCTGGGTCCTGTTGGGTCTTCAGTCCTGTCAGCACAAGGGTTTAACCTGTTGCATCACCAGGGGCTCCTACTTATCTTAGGTGCTTACATGGGTTCCATGTTAGTGTGGTGGTGAATCCCTTCTGAGTTTTGGTCTGAAGTTAAAGAAGTCATCCAAGATACTACACTTATTGTGAGGAAAGATCTATATAACATTTAAAGGGATCTAAAACATAGGGTGCATCTACATTGTAGAATCAATGCAGTTTGACACCACTTTAACTGGGAGTTATTGTTTGGTGAGGCACCAGCACTTTTTGTCAGAGAAGGTTAAAGACCTTGGAAAACTATAACTGCAGTAATTGTATACTGTAGACATCCCCATAAAGTTCACCACTGATCACACTGCCATAAAAGCCACTAGTCACAAGATCCTCCTGAATTTCATAGAAACTATGAACAGTCCAGCTAGTTATAGTGTTGCAAGGAATAGGATTTTGTGTGTGTATGTGTTTGTGAGCAATGGATAAATAGGGTTTCTCCTTACTTATAAAATATTACTTACAGGTTTCAAATAGGCAAAGTACAATAAATATTGTAATCCCATATTTCCATTCCTACCTTTTTATTCAAAAAGTAATAAACTAGCAGCTACAACATCATTTGTGCCTGCTCCTCATCTAACAATTCTTAATTGTTTAGTGAATAATCCAATTAATGTCATCTCCAAACCTGCATATGTGGTAGATTTCCATTTCCAGTCACTGTTAAGATTGCTATGCTAATAGTTTGATGTTACTTTGATAGTTGTCTTTTGTATGTTTTAATTATATTGCTTTCATTTTAATTTCTAAATTGCCTTGGGTTCCAGTTTTTTTGGGGAAAGGGAAGATATAATATTAATAATACTGTCAAAAATCCTGTTGGGGACTGATATCTTCATAAGAAGACCTACATCTGCAAGAACTCGGCAGTTCTGTAATGTCTATATCCAATAAAGGGATGTATTTATGTTACTACATGGAGAGCACATTGAGATCAATCCACAACAGCGACAATATCCAATGGGACTGAATCACATCAGATTTGTTGTGCACTTGCTAGGGAGCGTACTGATATCATACTGAATACGCTATTGTACTGATGGTAGCTTATTCAACTTAAGCCGTCTGAGGGCTCGCACTAAGACTCTAAACTATCTAGTCCGTGAGCTGCTTTTTGCCAATGATGCTGCCCTTGTTGTCAACACAGAAGCAGCTCTGCAGTGCCTAACTAGGAGCAATGACACACATAGGTAGGACGCGATCCACATTAGGACACTCCTGTAGTGTTCCATTATGTATTTTTGCAATTCATTGCTTCTTGGTGTCTCTCCTACATGGCTAAGTATACATAAAGTTATATAATGTATAACTTTATGTATACTTAAATCCATCCAATGGTATATTAGTCAGGGTATCAGCTTGACCAATGACAAGTGAGACCTCTTAAACGTTAAATAACATGTTGAAAATGTTAATCAGCTTTTAGTTTGAAAATGTAATAGAAGTTCAAATATTATTGCTGTATGCAACTTAGGGCCCATGGTGGTGCAGCAGGTTAAACTGCTGAGCTCCTCAATTTGCTGACTGAAAGATCAGCGGTTTGAATCTGGGGAGCGGGGTGATCTCCCGCTGTTAGCCCCAGCTTCTGCCAACCTTATAGTTTGAATATACGCAAATATGAATAGATTAATAGGTACCACTTCTGTGAGAAGGTAACGGCACTCCGTGCAGTCATGCTAGCCACATGACCTTGGAGGTGTCTATGGACAATGCCGGCTTCTCAATTCAGTAATGGAGATGAGCACCACCCCCAAGAGTCGGACATGAGTAGACTTACTGTCAGGAGAAACCTTTACCTTTACTATGCAAATAAAATTTACATTGTATTACTATTTTAATAATAATACAATGATGAAAATTGCAGATATTAAAAATATGGACAGATTGACATGTTTAATAGCGAAGAATAAAGGAACCCCAATGAAAGAGATGGATTGGACAAAAGTGACAAAATATCTAAAACATAAGAATAGAAACATAGTGATATAGAAATAAGAGAGGAAAATAAGAAAGACATGAAGATAAAAGAAAGAAAAGGAAGAACCCACAAGGAAGAGACCTAGAAAGTCAAAAATCTTGTGTGCGTGTGTGCACGTATATATATATATATATGTGTGTGTGTGTGTGTGTGTGTGTGTATCTTTTTATTGTTTTTCTCTCCTTTTTTCTTTTTTTCTTCTCTTCCTCTCTTCTTCTCTTTTCTCCTATCTTTTCTTTCTTTTCTCTTCTTTACTTTCTTCCTCTTTCCCTTTTCATCTCCCTCTCTTCCTTCCCTTTCCCCTTCTTACTCTTTTAATGTAAACATATATTTATTGCTTTGTTTTTAAGAACATTCTCAATAAAGATTATTTAAAAATAATATCATTTTCTGATGATATTAAATATATAAAAATAACTGAAAATAATTCAGATTTGGGTTATGTGAGGCTAACACATAGACTCAGCTCTTTTATTGATGGGCTTTCTTTAGAAACCAATATTTTTAGACCCAGTCTATCACTGATTCTGTCAATTAATAATATTGTTAGTTAACACAGCATCTAAGTCCAAGATTGCAGCCATCTAGCATGAGGTATAACACAAAACGGTGTATGGAAAACAGCTATGGAAGAGGGAAAAGCTATAGCTGGACTGAAGCAATTCATATTGCACCTATGAGAAAAAGAGGTCTGAAGTTTGTTTTCTGTTACTTTCTAAGCAACTTTTCTTAAATAAAAAAAACATAGTCACAAAGATAAGGCAAGAAAATTGTGTTTGGAAAAGTTCTATTCTGAACCTCTTGCCCCACATGAAACTAACCTTGTAACTTGGAATGAAGGAAATGTCAAAAGAACAGATACCTGAAGCGCCTGCCTGGCCAGGCTTATTGGATTAAACTAACTTTCTGTTCCTATGAACGTATCTTCACAATAAATGTGCCTCCCCCCCCCCCACGATCTTTGGAAATTACCCCCAAAGATATTATCTT